>JAJAGP010000645.1:0-332963 GCA_025084515.1 Ancistrus triradiatus | reverse complement strand
GAAGCCTTTGGGCCGGAGCGCCGCTTTAACGGGACTAATGAAAAGCGCGGTCGGCTGAAAATTTGTTGACCGGCGCTTTCCGCTTGAGCGGCGTCGATTATCTAAGAGCGAGAGCGGAGAGAGGACAGAGTGGCTTTCACACACAGAAGTCCCTCCGTGGAGAGATTTGTGAAAGGGGAGAAGATGAGAAAGCCGAAGGATTTTTCCCAGCCAGACTCCGCCGCTGAATGTCTCGCAGTGTCTCTCATTGTTCGCTGCTTTATCGGAGATGGGCGAGAGAGCCTGAGAAAAGCAGCGAACGGCACTATTTAACGGAATTCAATCTGTCCCAATAGATTTGAATCGCTAACTTACATGTCTGAGTGTAGATTCTATCTAGCTAATGAGGGGACTGAATCCTTCTCTGTTACTTCAAAGAGGATGAAATTCTACCTGTCCTGCAGTGAGAAGCTCTCTCTCTCTCTCTCTCTCTCTCTTTCTCTCTCTCTCTCTCTCTCTCTCTCTCTCTCTTTGCAGTTTTACCCTGCAAACCTAAAAGGCCCTATTTGTTCCCTAAGTTCGATGCTGAAAGCTAAATCCGAATAAATAAACCGCGTTTTGGACTCCGATCTCCTCCAGCGGTTCCCTAATGATTAATTTGCACGGTAACTGCAATATGTGAGAGCAAACAGGTTTTGCGTGCGTGTGATATTAGAACCCGATCGGATCATGCCAGACTTTGCGTAACGCTTGATAACGCAATCAATCAAATGAGCAGCCACGTCAGCAAGCAGACAAACGTGTTTCACTGAACATTCTCCAAGTGCACGGAGCTGATTGGACTGATTGATCACATGCTCATATACCGAAGCTCCAGAAATCAGGATCCGAGAGTGTGTGTGTGTGTGTGTGTGTGTGTGTGTGTGTATCTCTGAATATACTGTTATGTGGTAATAACGATAAAGATAATGGTTTATCTTTATCAGTTGAAAAAAAAAGTGATATCAGCCTTATGCATCGGCCATCGGTCACCAAGCTCTCTAAATATTAGCCAGTAAAAAAACGCATTGGTCGACCACTAGGACAAATTCCGGGGTTGTCTGGGGGCGGCGCTGTTGTTTCTTCCCTCAGTCCAAAGATATCCATAAAGTTAATTGACGACGTTAAATTGGCCCGACCTGAGTGTATAAGACTACTCTAGGTTAGGTAACCTAGACTCTGTCGTTAAATGGCCTTTGATGCTGCAGAGCGACGTTAAATAAACTAAATAAACAAACAAACATGGGTGTGTGTTATGGTATTGTGTGGCCCGGTTTTGTGTGTGTGGTACAAAGTTCATGGTAATGTCTAGTACAACTGTATCTATGTATAGTCTGTTATGTTAGTATGTTTGACTTGAGTGTATCATAGTCTTATGTGTGGTACAAATTTCATGGTTCTGTGCGTATAGAAGCGCTTTGTAGTTCTGTAACTGCAGGCTGTAGTCCGTCTGTTTCTCTGCATGCTATCTACATAAAGGCCTTTTCACACCGAGTCTGAAACTGATGTTCTGCGACGCTGCGTAAAATGTTTAATCGGAACCTGTTCTAATTCCTGCATTAAAATCAGGCTGGCCAATCAGAGCTCGGTCTCCGGGCAGAACAGCTCAGTGAGAGCTTGTAGGACGAGCAACAGGCTGCCTCTAAAAACATGGATATTAAAGAAAAGATCTGGTGGAATAGAACTGAAAGGCTGGAGAATGATGGTCTGATTATTTATCTAAGTGTCTGCTCATGATCACAAAAACACGAACTATAAAAAGCTTCCTGCACTCATCTTTGCTCGAAATCTCCAACACATTAAGAGAAGGGAAATTAAAGGAAGAAAAAGCAGGGAGTTTAGACAAAAAAACGCATCGGTTTGAAAAGGCCTTCGAGTTTTAATGGTCAGGAGCCCCACAGGACCAGCACAGATCAGGTCCTATTTGGGTGGTGGATCATTCTCAGCACTGCTATCGAGTGGATCAGACACAGCAGTGCTGCTGGAGTTGTTAAATAAGCTAAATAGTAGTGGAATAGTAGGTTTTTTTTTTACTTGTCCTAGCCTTCCCGTGTACAGATGGATGGGAGAGTTGGATCCGTCAAGTATTTTTATGTGGAAGTAATAGAAATGTTTAAAATCCTAATCTGTTAATATTTCTAAATCGTTAGTGTCCGTCTTTAGTCTCAGAGTCGTGTTGTTCTTCGTGCCTCTAAACGCGCTAAAAATATTCCAGGTTTTATCAGATGGTTCAGTAGAAACCTGTTGTTGGTTATGCCAGATACGACCTTAAGGTGTTTATTGCGCCGGAACTGCTGTCGTTTACTTTGGACATCTGCGACATGTTTATGCTCTGTGCGGCAGCGAGGCGGTGCGATCCGGCTGTAGGCTGTTTTCTGAAGGTCCTAAAGACCTTTCTGCTGTTGATGCTTTTCTTAATTTCCTCCTCCTTGCCCTAACGATCGGTCTGTGTGTTTTTGGTGCAGGTTATCGTGACCAGTACCTGTGAATTTTTTTATATTGAGCTTTATATTTAAACTATTATTATAAAATGATTAATTAGGGACCCAGTTTAATTCTTATATAGAACATCTAAGCAGGTTTCTCCCTCGAGTCCTGATCCTACCAAGGTTTCCTTGCCACTGTTCCTCAAATACATTTTGTCTTGCTGTGAGGTACGGCAGCGTGCTTTACGTGGTACAGTAGCCTCGACCTTCTGAACATTTGAACCAGCCGAGCCCCGTCCAATGCAACTAAGCCGTCTGCACTCAGGCAACAAAGACTCTGGCTTGAAAAATTGATGGTCCGAGCGTTCACAGCTGATGAATGATGCATGGGGAGGATTAGTTTTGGTTTCAGGGAAAGCGAGGGCCAGATGAATAAATGATCGACGCCGATACCTGCGCCTCGCTATCAGCAACAGATGGGTGTATGGGGGCCGAAGCGCCGCGCAAACGCCGGTGTTTTTCAACAGGAATTACACTGTGTGCTCATGCAGGTGCTCGTGTCCGCCAACCGAAATCAAATCGGAAGTGAAAGCTTTTATGTCCTGAAGCTTTTTACGTCATGTTCGATTTCTTTCGGGGTTGAAAAGTTTCCAATGGCTGCTATTAACGGGGATTCGGTTTCTGCCTGAATCGGTCATTAATGCGGTGCAGGAAAGTTCCATAAATGGTCACGTTCTGATTAGGGGACGCACGGTGCGTTGTACAGCTGTTTCGATTGGCTCGATATTTCAAACCGATAGTTGGCGACGTGCTTATTGTATGCTGGGAGAGCGCCGTCGATGTTTAGGCAGCTGAAATGTCTGTAGTGGGGAGGTTTTTCCGATTTTAGCAATAGCTATGAGGCTGCCCTGGTGCTTTTGTTAACTTCTAAAGAAAGAGTTAATATCCTTAGTAGTGCAAGAAACATACATGATGTCACCAACTAATCGAATGTTAAATTAGTCGCCAACTATTTTGGTTGTCTGTTCTGATTTCTGCATTGTTAAAATCAGGCTGACCAATCAGAGCTCGGTTGCCGGGCAGAACAGCTTATATGACGAGCAACAGGCTGCCTCTAAAAACATGGATATTAAAGAAAAGATCTGGTGGAATAGAACTGAAAGGCTGGAGAACGATGGTGATAAAGCTCACAGGGACTGGATGGAAGCGTTTGGTGATTTATCTAAGAACATTCTGATCTGTTCATGATCACAAAAGCACAAACTAGGGCTTCCTGCACTCGTCTTCACTCGTGTTTTTGTCTTTTAAGTTGACGATGTGAAAAAGACACTTTACAGACACATTAAGAGAAGGGACATTAAAGAAAGCAAAAGCAGGGAGTTTAAAGAGAGTTCAGACAAAAAAACGCATCAGACTTGGTGTGAAGGTAACACTACCTTAAAATCTCATCTTATCATTGAGATTCAATGATATGAGATTCAATCAATCTCATCATTATTTCGGTAAAAATCGTGCTCGGTGTGAAAAGGCCTGAAGTAGATGAAGTGTTGCACTCTGGGTGCTGTATTTTTGGCAGTTCACATTACTGCCAGTGTTTGTTAGAGATCAAACAGCGTTCAGTTTCGTTTTTTGCACCTCTTGCTAATTTTGTGGCTTGGACCAACACAGTGTTGGCATGGACGGGCACATCCATCCTTGAATTGCTATAGAATAGGAAATGGATGCTGAAGCTTAGAATAAAATATCCAGATCTATTGAGTTATCTTTCCGCCGTAGTTATCATGGGGCCTCGCCCCTGCATGGCCCTGTGGGGATTTAGGAGACATTAATCTTGGGCCCCACGCAGGTTTGATTAAGTCCCGTCACATGGCCTGTGGGTTTTATCAGGTGAGAGATACACAGTGGAGGAGAGGAGGAGAGGAAATGAAGCCCAGGTGGACGAGAGTGAGAAGAAAATAAAGGCTATTAGGCAAGAATTCTCCCAGGCCTTTTAGTACGAGAACATCTCATTTCTGTTCACCTCACCAAAGCCTGAGCGATTTACTGATTCACTGCACTGCAGGGTGGCGCCGATCATTTAAACCGGTGAGTGTGAGAGAGAGCAAATACTACTTTTAGGAGTACGAGGCGTTCTATTCACCTCATTACTGCAAATTTTTGACATCGGTACCGTATTGTCTCGTAAAAGCACTCACGATGAAAATGTTTCTGGAGCATCATGCACTTGATTTTTAATTCTTCAAAAGATGATTAAAAGAATAAATACGGGTCTAACTGAGCACGTCACTGAGACCCTGGGCTTTTTAATCTAGTCATGCCTTTCGGGGAAAACTCCTCCCAGTGATTGATCACCTAAGGATAAAAGCCTCTTCCTATCAGTGGAGGAACTCCTTGTAAGAGGAAAAGTCATCCTGGTGAAACATCTTTTTTTGTGTGACTTCAGCTAGGAGGAAAACTCATCTTCGTGAAAGATCTGCTCTGCGCTTGAGCCATTATGAATCTGAATCAATTGTGACTCATGAGTGAATCATGAGTCGAGTTTTGGCTGGAACAAGTCACAAGTAAGCAACCGAGATATTTTTCTAGTAAAAATGCGTAGAGAACCGAATTCGACGAGTTTCGAGGTGGTTAAGAACCGATTTACCCCTGTGTACATTTTTATTAGTATTATTTTAACTGACTGTTTTGTTTATTAACATTTTTAAGCTGATTTACCTCTTGTGGGCTTGTTTAGCCTTGTTTCTCTTGCGGGATCTGGCAACCCTGGAATTGGAATTATGCTCAAAGGAAATGAAGCATTTGAATAAGATGATAATAATAGTAATAATAAAAATTGAATAAGTTTGACATTTGTCTCATATTTCGGTGAGATTATTGGCCGGCTGCAAAGTAGAAATCTGATTATTTGCCTCGGATTATTAAGTGCATGTAAACGCAGTGCTGAGAATGATCCACCACCCAAATAGCTTTCCAGAAATTAGTGAGTAATGTGATCCCCATTAAAGTCTGAACGAAGTAATTAGTCATTTTTCCTGCGGTTAACGGAGGGTGATTCATAACCGTACCGGTGTTCATCTGTTCTGAGTGGAACTGTGACCTGCTCCACTTCGCTTCTTGTTTGCTCCAAGTTCAGATCCGCTGCGATGCTGAATCAGAGATCAGTTACCGTCGGTGTAATGCGTCGAATTAAAAGCATGTGTGAGCTTGGTACGGTTTTCTTTAATTTATCACTTCGTGTTTTTAAATGGTCTCTTAATAGCATTATACTGTGAAACCGCAGTATTTATAAGGTTATCATACCATGAAAATGTCACACCCTAACACTCCTCGCTTACACAACAAACCTAAAGCGGAAAAGCACCGAAAATTACCCAACATAAACACGCACTTGTGCGTTTGCTAAACACGCTGGCACGGCTTCCATTCGAGTGCGATCTTAACTGCGGAATTACAGCCAGCCGAAACGCGGGACTGGCTAAACTCCCTGACGCAGTCGCCCTGTAATGTGGGCGAGCTAATGGATTTATGATTTGTCTACTCCTCAACTTTAAGTGAAAACATGCACTGCCTTCAGTTTGGAGTGCGCATTTATGTTTCTCGCCCCCTTAATGCCAACCAGGTTCACTCTGGAGTGCTGTGTGTACACACGCTTACACGCTGCTTAAACGTACACGAGTGGTGTCTGTCTACAACCAAACCAAACAAACTCCTCTCGTTAAGATTTTGGTAGATGGGGTTTGGAGCCTATCCCAGAATTCAAAGGGACACTTTTGGATGATTCGCACAATTTGGTCAGCCGAATTCTGCAGCTCAACTAGAATGCCCTTCGTCAAACCTTCAAGAACACCTTCTATGACTTTTGTGTCACATGTGGGTTTGTGTCCCAATACTTTTGACTACGTGTGCGTTTGTGTCCCAGTACCTTTGGCCAATTTGTGGGTTTGTGTCCCAATACTTTTGGACAATGTGCGGGTTTGTGTTCCAATACTTTTGGACAATGTGCGGGTTTGTGTTCCAATACTTTTGGCCAGCGTGCGGGTTTGTGTCCCAATACCTTTAGCCACATGTGCCTTTGTGTCCCAGTACTTTTGGCCACGTTTGGTTTCGTGTCCCAATACTTTTGGCCATGTGCGAGTATGTCCCAGTACTTTTGGCCACATGGGTTTGTGTAGCTTTATTTATTTATTTATTTAATTATTTATTTTTGCTCTGCGCGTTTTGTTTTGTTTTGTGTTAATACTTTGGTCATGTGTGGATTTGTGATGCTTTTTTTATTTCATTTTATTTATTTATTTATTTTTTGGTGGCTCTGTGCAGGTTTGTGTCCTAATACTTTTGGACATGTGCCAGTTTGTGTCCTAATACTTTTGGCCTCATGTGCCAATACTTTATTGGCCTGTTTTTGGATTTTGGAGTGGAGCTTTTTTTTCCCTCTGAACCTGAACTGTTTGACTCTGGCTGTAATAGTAAGCTGGAACAGCCTCGGGTCGAGTGTATGCCGTCACCTTCATTGATGTGGCCAACGTCTGTCCTGGTGCATGCCATCCAGCGCTAGGTGTCAGGTTCCCATTCACTAACATCAAATACTCAACAAACAAGACCGAGGGTCAGGAAAGGGCTTTGTACTCGATGCTTTCAGACAGGGATTCGGTTTCATACCTGAGCTTCTTTTAAAAAACGTCCTTTTCTCCTCTAAATGTCCTTTCCTTCACCGGGTTTCCTTCTTGTAGTGTTTAAGCGTACGTATACTTTTAATCTCCCGGTTCGATTCGCTCTCGTTTATCTATCTATCTACCTACGCATCACGCCTCAACCCCGGTGAGCCGGGCGAAGTTGAAAGGTCTGCTTGAAGATCAGAGCGTACTTCGCTAACAAAAGCTGCTGGAGGCTCTGATGTGGTGAACACATCTCAGCCACACAATGGATCCTCCATTCATAACCAAGCCCCTGTCTGTCCGTGACCGGCGGGGACGTGAATGAGAGACGGGTCACAAAAGAACAGAAAGCATTGTCCATTTTTGTTTGATTTATGTTTTGATATGTTTTGGTCTAAATTAAATGAAACGGTGCACCTTATGTAATCTACTAACTGCACCGTCCCGCGGAAAAAAGACTTAAAGAGTCCTTAAGGTCCTTGAGGATCCCAGTCATAGAGCTGATGATCGATTTTGGTTCCACTTCACAAGCTGAAGTACAAATTCTCAAGGAAATCCAGAATATTACGTTCATTCTTTCAAGGTCTGCGTTTGTTTAGGCTGAGTTTGGTAAAAAGCTTTTAAAAACGTTACCAAACCAGCACTATGACACACGACATCAGCACAGCGGAAGCCGAAACAGGTTTTCCCTTTAAATATTGCAAACGGTTATAATTATAAATGAAGGATAAATTCAAATCATGTTTAATAATTTGAGTTTGAAGTTAGTTTTTTGACTTTCCCCATTTTTGTTTATGCGAAATGTTAACAATCTTCCAATAAGGGCAGTGACTGGCTTCTACCAGTTTAACAATCTAAACAAACATGACATACATTTAGTATCTGATATACACTATATGGACAAAAGTATTGGGACACTCCGCTTAATCGTTGATTTGAGGTGTTACGTTCAGTCCCGTTGCCACAGGTGTGTAAAATCAAACAGAAAGGAAAGGATAAGATATGATGAACCTCACAAAGACTGGAGTGAAGATCAGTGAGAAAGAGGATTATGAGGATTATGAGGATTAAACAAATGTAATGGTGGCCTCAGACTTTTGGACGGTACTGCGTTTTGGCTGCATATTGAGAGTTCCCAGGAACAGCCACCAATTGCAAATTCAGTGCTTGGAATCTACTTCAGTAGGGACGCACCAAAATGAAAATTTGAGCGAAATGAATAACTTTTTCTTCCATTACAACGTGCTGCTGTGAACTGGGAGTGACTGGGATTAAAAAACAAAAAGATGCTCCTACCATGTGCACTGCTCTAACATTGTTTAGTTTTTGCAAGTATTTCCTGTTTGTTTATTTAAATTTTTTGAAGATTCTCTTACAAGGCGTTTCTAGGCTTTTTTCATGTTCTGTTACGGTGGGGCAAAAAAGTATTTAGTCAGCCACTGATTGTGCAAGTTCTCCTACTTAGAAAGATGAGAGAGGTCTTCAACTATGAGAGACAACATGAGAAAAAAAATCCAGGAAATCACATTGTAGGATTTTTAAAGAATTGAATTGTAAATCATGGTGGAAAATAAGTATTTGGTCACCCACAAACAAGCAAGATTTCTGGCTCTCACAGACCTGTAACTTCTTTAAGTAGCTCTTCTGTCCTCCACTCGTTACCTGTATTAATGGCACCTGTTTGACCTTGTTATCTGTATAAAAGACACCTGTCCACAGCCTCAAACAGTCAGACCCCAAACTCAACCATGGCCAAGACGCATTACAATCGTTCTTTTCAACCCTAGAACCGAACCTATAATGCCTGTAAATCTAAATGAGCTTCTAGTGAGTTGATCTACCTTTTTCACTTCTCCCTTTCAGTTGAGCGTAATCGCTCTCCACTTTTGTTTTGCTCTGCATCCATCGTTTCAAATTTTTTGATTTCCTGACATCCCTATAGGAGAGGATATATTATGATGCGCGCAGTATAAATCAAAATAGAAACTGCGTAGGAAAACAAAACAAAATAACTGACCCTGTTACTCCAGGTACAGTAACTCTTCTCGCTCGGCTGGTCTTTGAATCGTCTATTTGAATATTTGTTTTCATTTAAAACTGACTTTGTGAGTACTTACGTAAAACTTTAGGGCGCATTTAGGGCATCTGAACTTTAAAAAATACAGTTTCAAGAGTGGTAACTTAAAACTTTTATGGACAGAGAGTATGAAAATAATTTTGAGAAGCAGCGAGCATTCCAGGTTTTTTTGGAACATTGACTGCTTTGCCGCGTTTCTTAGGTTTTACCCCTGGGATGGTCGATGAGAGGCAGCACTCGGTCTTAAGAACCTGTTTGTAAAACCGTCCGTCAAACCGCATGAATGCGAGATCGAAGTTGATTTTGCCGTTGCTTCCATGAATAGTTGCTCTGATCCGCACTTGTAAGCCTATTACCAAATTGGGCGAGCTGTGCAGAGACTTTGAAAGCAGATACACGCTGAAAAATTTCTCCAAGGTGGGCAGGAGCCCAAAAAGTCCATCTACGCGGCGAAGGTTTATTCATAGTCCAAGCATATGAAAAATTGGCCTGGCATGCTGAAGAAAGAGCTCTGAGCTCTCCCAACAGAGCTAAATGGCCTCGAGCCGAAGGCCCTGAGCTTTTCACCTTCTGGATCCTAATTATGGCCTCATACACACCGAGGTGGACGTGGTTTGAAAATCAAAGTTTCTCCTTTTTGGCTTACCACACACCATTGTTTTGCTCTGATCCAAGTAAGGACCCGTTTGGGTGAGCTGACGAGGCCGTCCAGGCCAGTAAGCAGTGCGTATAAGGCGAGTCGGAAGCCGTTCGGTTTCATCTTGGGATTTGGACCGCAGAAATGGTCGTAAAAATGGCGGCGTAGCCAAACCTCATGCTCAGCAGCCAAAACAATCTGAAAAATCTGGTTTACTGGTGTTGTTTGAGGCTGAGAGGAATTCTCGGAGGGAAGCTGCCGAACGCAGACTGTGAAGTGGATCTCCTTCATCTATCAAACGAGCTGGGACATTTTCTTCTTTAAGAATGGTCAACATCTCACCACAAACCAGCAGGGCTCAATGAGAGCTTTGTGAGGAGGTTTAAAATCGGTTTTGGAAGCAAAGCGTGGCTCCAATTCTTATTGGATCCTTCATGTTAATGTATTTTATCCAGTTTATAATTAATACCTTGGAGCGGAATGAGAACATTTAGCACTTGTGCTCTGATTAGTCTTCAGACATTACACGAGACGTTACGGCGAGAAATGGCGCCAGATTATGCACTAATAAATATTTGTTCAGCAACGCGTTCATGTGTAACAGGTACAGTGAGGGAACAGTTTGAGTCAGCAAAATAAAAGTGCACAGTAAAGGCTTAGTGGTTAAAATGGTAAAATAGAAAAAAGATCTGTTATACTGATGGGTCTGAGCACAGTCCCCGTTCCCACTGTATGATGGTCCATCCCAGATCCTCCGAGCCCAGAGAAGACGACGCCGCTTCTGGACCTGGTTATAACATACAGCTTTTTTTTAGCACAGTAACGTTTTAAGTGGTATCTGTGAATGTAACTCTGTATTGTAGAGCTTGATGAAGGTTTGATAAAGGAATCCCTTCTCCATGTGGTTCTATCAGCTATTGATGAAGGACGGTTCTTTATGCAGTGCCGTCTGAGGGAGCGGAGATCACCCCTCTTCAGTTTAGGCTTTTTAGGAAATTCTTCCAGATTCCTTGAATCGTTTAATGATATTATGCTCTGTAGAGAGAGAACTATATAAATCCCTTCCAGTCTTTCTTTATTTAAAACATTTCACAGTTTCTCACACATTTGTTGATAAACTGGAGATCCTCTGATCATCTTTGCTTAAAGACTCAGCCTTTTTGATACTGCTGTTGTACCAAATCTCGATTACAATCACCTGTTTACAGAACGTGATGCAGGTTCTCGCGTTCTGCTCCGTTAGAACGCAAGAGCCTTTTGAAGCGAGTCCCCAAGGGTCTGACTTTATGAAACTTTACTTGTGAACTTCTCAAGGCCCGGGGAGTCTTTTCTTCCCATTGTTGCCTTCGGATGCTCTTTTGAGGTCTAGACGTTTGTAAAGCTTATTATTAGACGCGTCGTCCGCTGGGGGTGCGTGGCGCGACACGGATGATGGCTGTGAACTTTCTGAAGTTTGTGCGGCTCCATTGTGATTCGGCGAGGCATAGCAGAGGGTGCTGTGTTATTTCAGATGAGCAGGGCTGTTTTTCATACTGACAGCTCTGCACTCCTCGAGCAACGCTGGACATTACTCAGGAGACACTCCCCCATCCCAAACCTCTCCGCCTGGTACAGTCCGAGAGGCCCTCATCGAGAGGCCCGGAAAAAAAAAATCCTTTCGATCCGTCATGGAGGTCGAGTCCATGCCTTATTCATGACACTGCTACCTGCTGAAAGGTCGCCGTTGGAGGAGACAGCCTGTCAGGTCCCTCAAACCAGGGGTGCACTGAAGAGAAACGGACGCCCCGTCTCTCCACGCCTCACTCGCACCTCTGCCGCGCTTTAAAATGCATCCCTTTTATGAGCTTTCTGACCTGTAGCCTCCAGAGTATAAATCCGTGACCACACATGAACTCGTCATGCTCGAGCCCGGATCGTCAGGATTTTATCCTTAAACTGAACGAATCGGCTTGTTTATGCGTCTAAAATTTCATCATTTTGAAATTTTCTGTGGCAAAACAGAATAGTTGGGACGGTAAAGCGTTGCCTTGTTGATAAATGCTGGACGTCCCTGATAAAGATGTCGTCTTGAAGGCAGCTTAAGTTGCTCTGAAATCTCAGTTTACTTTTCTGCACTAATGCTGCATCACAGAAGTGGAAATGGCCTTTACCAAGGGTACTGACCCGACCCCATAGCATGCCAGAGCCTGGCTTTTGGATTTGTTCCTCATAACAGTCCCAAAAAAGATCTGTGATACTGATGGGTCTGAGCACAATCTCCGTTCCCACTGTATGATGGTCCATCCCAGATGCTTCCGAGCCCAGAGAAGCCGACGCTGCTTCTGGACATGGTTATAACATAAGGCTTCTTTTTAGCACAGTAACATTTTAAGTGGTATCTGTGAATGTAACTCTGTATTGTAGAGCTTGATAACGGTTTTATAAAGTAATCTCTTGTCCGTGTGGTTCTATCAGCTATTGATGAATGATGGTTCTTGATGCAGTGCAGTCTGAGGGAGCGGAGATCACCCCTCTTCAGTTTAGGCTGTTTAGGAAATTAATCCAGATTCTGAATCGTGTAATGATATTATGCCCTGTAGAGGGAGAAATATATAAATCCCTTCTAGAACGTTTTTAAATCATTGACAAACTGGAGGTTCTCTGCCCATCTTTGGGGTGGTTTAAGGTTGGTTCCCATGCGAGAGGTGGTTATATGGTGTACAGAGTGTGTTCAGGATGAAGACACACAGTTATCTACAGCTGTCGACTGTGAAATTGCGTGGTTGGCGTGGAATAGTGCAAAAAAAATTTAAGTGTCACCAGGGTTAGTTTTCCGTAAGAAGTGAACGCCGTTCCCACAGTCTGACCGGCAATGACCAGGGACGTCTGTTATCGAGCCGTTGTTGTTATTGGCCTTTTTAAAGTCTACCTTAAAACATTTTGCACGTCCTTAAAAGACAAATGAAAGACTTTTTCGCCTGGATTAAATCTAGCCGTCCCATTAATGTCTGGCAGAGACGGCGTTTTCATGTCGCTGGATTCGGTCCAGCCGAGAGAGAGTGCTTTGCGTGCTGTTACTAGACGGTAGGATCGTAACAAAGCCAAATCTGATAGAGCGTATCGGAGAGCATCATAATTTGATGCATATTGTGATTCCAGCCCCCCCTCGTCAACCGCAGGCGAGCCGTTCAAACCGAGCAGCTCCTCACAGGACGGAGGAAACTCCGCTCTCGAGCGCTTTCCGTTATTGTTATGCAACTCCACAGCTGTATAAATGATGTTAGGAGATTCCAGGAAATAAGTCTGGCAGATTTAGCACCAATTTCCATCTGATTCATCATTTACTAACTAGATTTGACTTTGCTCAGCTTGACTTATCGTCTTAGAAAAACATCCAAAGCCCATCGATTAGTCATCTTGTCCCGGGCTGATATAACGCCGCGGCAAAGCTCTCAAGCGTGCCAGATGTGATGTTTACCACGTCTTTATGTCGCTATCATGACCCGTCTCCATCTCGTCAGTGGTATTACCCTAATTCCTCAGCTTATTCCTTGGATTTGGGCCAAAGAATGAGTCAAAACGAGTCTAACACCATTGTTCTTGGCGCTTTATGTTGAAGGTTTTGGGCTTGCGTGGAGAAATCGTACACCAGTCTGAGGATGTCTGATCCATCCTCAGACGGATCTGAAGGCCTTTCACACTGATCCAATGTTTTTATCGCTGCCGTCAACCTGTAGGAGCACAAAATCCAACCACTGATCATGTCTGATGGGTTTATCCTGTCAAAGAATCATTTAATCAGGGCTTTGATTTTCCCGACCTCCCGATTTGCTCTGACCAAAAAGATCAGTAGATCTTTTTATTGACAAAAAGAAGGACTATTATGAGGAACAAGTCCAACAACCAGGCTCAGTCATGGTACTCCTGGTAAAGGTCATTTAAATTTCTGTGATGCAGCATTAGGGCAGAACAGTTTTTCACTGAAGTTAAAGGAGCGATGGCGCTGATGTGGCTTTTACAGTACAATGGAATGGAGAACACATGTTCTTTAATGTTCTCCCCCTGGTCCTGTGTGGAATCCCCACTGTTTTATCAAGCGACTCAGCACAAATCAGAGAATTCTGCAAAGGGCAAGCCAGTACACCCAGAGCACAGGGCTTCAGGAACGTGCCTCTGGTGAAACCGGAGGAGAAAAACACACAGGAAACTGTACAGGATGCAGAACTTTTTCATCAGTGCTGTACCTACCTCCCCTGTGGGATCTGTCGGCGTTGTGGTTACAGTCCACGGGCTCCAGTCAGATGGTCTGTTCCGGTCCGTTCCACCTTGCCAGTGGCTCTGGTGGGTGATGTAGTCGAGCATTTACTAAAGTGATTTAAAAAAGGACCTGCTGCAGATGATTGACTGTTTAAAAGAAAGACGTTTGTGAAAAACTCTGGACCTCATTCAGTGTGACTGGATTTCTTAACTTTATTGCATATACTATACGTGTTTGCCATTTAACGTCCATCCGGTCAACGTTCGTGTTAACAACCGAGATCTTTAAGATTATAATGGGAAATAAGTGTTTTTTTTGTCTTGTAACCATCGGTGGGTATCACTGTTGCCTCACAGCGAGAAGATCCTGGGTTCAATCCCTCTTTTTTGAGGAACAGCGTAACAAACGCAGACAGAAGCTAATATGAGGACTAACATCAGGGAAATGTAAGAGATTCTGTATGAGATCTGTGGTTTAACACATTTACCCAGGAACTGGACATCAGATAATGGATTAAAATGAGCAAGAGTCAAAATATTAATATGGGAAATTTATTAAAAGTACATTTACACAGAACAACAGTGCAATGGAATTAAAGCGATTTATTTTTAAAACTTCCCCATACTGTAGGCCTGCAATTAAATTTAAGAATAATACAAAAATAGATGTCTTTGTAGTGTGTAATATTTTGTTTTCAGGCAAGACAAAAATACATTTAGGATATTTATTTGAGGCAATTATAAAGTGGCAAAATTAATGAAACACTGTGAAAAGCCATATTCAATGGAATCTGTGCCTGTCGTTGAAATGGCCATTGATGCTGATAGCGAAGTTAAATAAACTAAAAAAAACTTTTGACTCTGGACGTTGCGACCATAAAGCATTAGAGTTAAAGAGCTGAAGCAGGGTTGCCCAGTTAGCGGTTTTGTCTAGATTTGGCGACTTTTCTGACCGCTTGGAATTATTTTCAAAAACCAAACAGCGACAAATCTAGTGACTTTTCGTACAAACTTTTGCGCGGAAAATAATCACCAAAACTCCGCTCAGATTGTCCAGGGTTCAAATCAGACCTCTACCAATTTCCCGCTGTCAGGGTCCTGAGCAGGATCCTTAACCCACAGCTGCAGATAAGGGTGTCTGCAAAATGGCTAAATCTATATAAAAAAAAAACAACAACATCCAGATCCAGTGGTGATCTGATATTTGTGCCCTATATTTCTGACCTTAGATGGAATGGAAATCCAGCTGATGTTTCTGAGGTGGGACGGATTAATGATGATGGGGTTCCTAGATGAAGGTGCATTGCAGGTGCATGGAGAATAAATGACAATAAGTGTAAACAGATGGGGTTAGATCTGTCTGCATTATGGATCCCCCATGGTCGATTTGCTGACTCTGAAAAAAATCTGCTTCTAAATAAAACACCGTGATACATCACGGTTTTGTTAGAGTGAGATGTGATGAGGAAAAATCGATCGGCCGAGCCGGCCCGTCGTGTTTTCCCCATAAAAGGCCTCTTAACGTGCTCGTATTAGCTCGCAATTAAGACATCTCGTTTCCACCGCCGATTTGGGCGAGGAGAGGTCCTGAACCGTCGGATGCAAAGAAGAGTCATTTATCTTCCCTAATTAATATCAGATTCCCGTTGAAAAAGTTCTTTCAGCCGCTCAAAGGCTGCGAGTAATGAGGATAAAGGATGAGACAGTGCGATGAGGAAATAATACGATAATAAAAAGGGCAGCCTGTGGCTTTGAAGGAAAAAGTAACTCGATTCAGCTGGACCGGAGTGTTTAACAGAACATTTGTGTTGCGCGGAATTCCCTTGGAGCTGCGGCGGCAAGACGCGGAGTTCCAGAACATTTCGGTGCACTGGGCGGGGGGGGGGGGGGGGGGGGGGGGGGGGGGGGGGGGATTATAAATAAAAACCGCAGTCACACCAGAAAGTCGCAGCTTGCTTGTCATGGCAAAATAGACGTGACCGAGATGGGACAGGAAATGGCAGCGATTTTCAATTATAGCACTTCTTCTTTTTTTTTTAATTTTTATTTATTTTTGTTTTTTTGGATGAGTTTCGTTGCTGACCCTATGCACCCCTTTATGAGCACACACGTCCCAAATCGTCTCAAACTGGTTTATGGACATGACACTGAGTTCACTGTAGTCAAACGGCCTCCACAGTCACCGGGCAGACCCATGACTCATACTCTGTAAACATGTCATGCTTTACGCCACGTTCTCCGGGACGTGGATGATCCAGAAGCTTCGAGTCGACCTCAGTGTGAGGTGTCAGGAACGTTTTGAGAGCCAACGCAAATATTAGTTCAGTCCTAGCCGGAGGAGTGTTTGCATCCCAGTAGCCGTAACCACAGCGAGCCACGGAAAGGACACGAGCGTGGTTTAGGGTACGGCAAGATGCGCGGTGTCCACGGCCCCTCCCTCGGAGAGCCGGCGGTTTGATCGTTGGCCGATACAGAGGCGCCTTTTGAAGTCGCTTTTAAGAGCGCAATTATTCCCGCTCCAGACAGTCCGGTCACTTCTCACCTTTTTAATAAGACGCTCGTAGGCCAGCATTGGGCGAGCGAGAAAGAGGGCTAAGTGCCCCTATAAATTCTCGGTCGCTTGGCTGCGAACATGCGAACCCCCTCCCTCTTCCTTCCAACTTTCGAGTCGCACTGAAAGCTGCTTCTGTTCCTGGATTCTGGATGTAAAAGGGTTGCCCGACGCGCCTCTCTCGGCCCGACGTGTTAAGAAGAGCAGGGATGCAGGGGGGTCTGGACGTACTGTGTCATTAATAACTCGATCCCATCTGTGTAGAAATACAATGGCTCCATCTGGTTCTGCTTACCTTCATGGGATCCTGATGTGGGCGCTGGTGGGGAAGAGGTTTGTGGGCTGGCTGGTGGTAGGTCAGGACAGGGCATGCTGACATGTATAAAAATCACCTTCGGGTCATGCTCGTGTCGTCTCTTAGAGACTCCAGACGTCGGTCGGATCATCCTCGATTTGAGCGTGTTTTCGTTGATGATCTGATGGGTAACGGATCGTGTGGAGCCGAAGAAAGCTGATCAGATAAAGACAAGGCGGCGTTTAAACAGTCGGTGCTTTTATTCTATCGTTGATCTGCGAAGGGGAAGAAAGTGAGGTCGTTTGTGGTTTAGGTTCCTTTTCTGGCTTTGCAAACCATGAAATTTTACATGGGTCAGAGAGACCCTGACACCGAGCGGCAAAGAGAAAAACAGATTGCCAGAGAGAGACGGAGAGAGAGACAGACCGGGGGTGGGACACGAGCACTGGGGTAGATGAGAGACTTGACTTTAACAGACTTTAAAGAACAATTTTAGATCCAAAAATGAAAACGGCTTGTGTATAAACTGTTCCCCAAAATATAGGACACTGTAGAAAGTTTTTGCCTTTGCACTATATTACACAATCTATGCAACATTTACTTAAGCTGTCCTGAGAGGCTGTGGAAGTGGGGTAAGGGAGAGAGAGCGGGTCGGCTATCGAAGCCAAAATGCCAAGAACCGGGCACCCCTTAAAAAACAATTTTGATTCCACTTATTGGTTCCTCCTAACGCTTTTTATGCTTCAAATACACGACTGTGATTACTGCAAAAATCCGTATTAAGGAGGCGTCTATCTGTAGCACCGGCGTCGTGTAGTTTGGTTTCGATACGCTCCGCTAGAGCATCAGAGGAAGATGGACGCTCAGAAGCGCTCAAAAGTTTGAGAGAAAACGAACAAGCGACATGTAGTACGTGTGGAAAGTTGATCTGTCTATTCTCTTATAAATAGAGTCTAAAACACTTAATGTGAACAAAGCTCAGTGTGGATGAGAGAGAGGGAGAGAGGGAGAGAGAGAGAGAGAGAGAGAGAGAGAGAGAGAGAGAGAACAAAAGGACGATTCATGAATTATTAGTTATTAATTAAAACCAGAAATAATCTTTTAATCCCCAAATGTTTATGTTTTGAAACAGTATCCATCCATTACACTTTAAATCAGCTTAGGTTAACGGACCTAAGGGTCCCGGGTTCAAGTCCCAGCACGGTCAGGCTGCCACTGCTGAGCCAAACCACACCCTGCTGTACAGAACAGTTCTGGGATCTGCTTGTTGTCAGTAAAAGGGGTGTGTGTGTGTGTGTGTGTGTGTGTGTGTGTGTGTGTGTGTGTGTGTGTGTGTGTGTGTGTGTGTGTGCGCGCCCCCAGATTGGGGCCTGTACTGTAGCTGCACATCTGCTGCTGATGTTGCTCAATAAGAGGGGACAGAGGTCCACGTCCTCCTACGTCCTCCTTCTCTAGACTTTAATTAAACGCGGTTTATTTATTTAACTCCTCTCATAAATATGTCCATAATCAGAAATGCTCTCGTACAGATACACAGGATGCTTGTGTAAATTTATAGTCTGCTACAGAGACACTGAGCAGAGCAGCAGGGGCCGCAGAGCATGCAACAAACAGTACCACACTGCCACCTAGCACAAACCTGGCTTACTACAGCTATGGGAATATGTGGATTAGTTTAACTCTTAACAGAATGGAAGCAAACACATTGAACCAAACCAGAGGAAGCTGAATCCCTCTGGATCGTTTTGGTTCAAACTGCTGTCACCTCACAGCTCCAGAGATCCAGGTTTGATCCCAGCCTGTGTGTGGAGTTTGCATGTTCGCCTCATGCCTGCCTGGGATTCTTCTGGATTTTCTGAATGGCTCCTACATTTCAAAGGTTAATTGGTCTCTGTAAATTGTCCCTCTGTGTGTGTGTGTGTGTGTGTGTGTGTGTGTGTGTGTGTGTGTGTGTGTGTGTGTGGGGCTCTAACCTTGCTAATGTCATAAATATAACCATCAACACTGATGTTACGTTAAATAAATAAATACGCAAGTACCTGAGTGAGTAAGGAAAAATGTGATTAAATAAGCAAGTAAATAAATTAGTGAGTAAATACATAAGTAAATATGAAAGTAAATAAATACAAGTTAATAAGTAAATAAATATGTAAGTAAATAACTACACAAGTACATAAGTGAGTAAATAAATACGCAAGTAAATAACTGAATAATTAAATATTTAAATAAATATGCAAATAATTAACTATGGGAATAACGACGTTGAATTACAGTCTTAAGCAAGAGTTTTGACACATTTATCATTTTGCTGGCTGTCTAAATAAAAAGATACCAACCTTAGCTTACGTATGATGTTCCGTACGGTGTTCTGTAGAGCTTAACGCTTTGGAAGTGGGAACACTGGGAAGTATTTGTTCCCAGTGCTCAGGATTCCATCGCAGACCCCCGACTGAGCCGCTTGTTTGTCAGTTGCGGGTGCCGTTAGCCTGTTAACCTGACATTAACCTTTTAAGGTCCAGAACCCTTAAGTGCGTTATTACCCTGGCTGAAATCCCGGTGCATCTTTAATCATCTACATTTTCAGTGACAGTGCAGCGACACTAACGTACATAAGGATCAGCCTGTGATTGGCAGCGTGTGCCCATGTGGCGTCTGATCAGAGTTTCCTGCTTTTTTGTTTTGTTTTTTTTGCTGACCCAGCTGGTCAGGACGTATAAACTGCATTACTGGCAGCAAAGCGCGGCGCTGACCTTACCGGGAATTCGGCTGGCACCACATCTGAACCCACTGGGTAATTTGTTGACGGAGTGTGAATACTGAACACGACAACTCAGCGTGCGGGTCAGGCGCTCTCGTGTTAGAGAAAGAACCCGGCTAGAGCATTTTCACGCCCAGCTGGCACGCGTTCAGAACGAAACCCGAGACTAAAGTCTAAAAGAATTTGAGTTGCGTTGGTAGAGTGGATGAGGAGATATGAAAGCACATCACGATCTTCAGGTCTCAGCTGGTGGGTCCTCCAGTCGCTGCTATTAATCATTATTAACAGTCGGCCTCGGGCTACAGACGAACAGATGGGTCCTATTGGCTGTAATTGGTCTTCCTGGAAAGACTTTGTTGTAAAAGAAGGGGGAAAAAAAAAAAGAAGCCGAACGAGTGTGCAGCATCATGATACGGATACTAGAGGAGGAATACTCTCAGACGATCACAACGTTTAAAGTGGCGCACAAATAATTTAATTTCTCAAACATCCGTTTCAGGCCTGGATCACATTACAAAAAAAGTGGGGACGGGGCCAATTTAGGGCTAGTAATGAGGTTAAAAAACTAATGATGCGATGTCAGCATGTGATTATAACAGCAGAGGATCTCCAGTTTATCAACAAATGTGCGAGAAAATGATTGAAATGTTTAAGAACAATGTTTCTCAAAGAAAGGCTGGAAGGGATTTATATATTTCTCCCTCTCCAGAGCATAATATCATTAAACAATTCAAGGACGATTCATGTTTAAATCTCATTGAGGCCAAACCAAAGGAATTAATCTGAATGAGGTGTGAGAGCCAGAGAAGACCTTTCCTAAATCGTTGTTTTAAGATGTTAATTAATCCACCTTAAGGATTTTTGTACTAATCACTGCTGTGTACTTGAAGCCTAAAATGTGTTGGTAGGAAACGGGTACATGTTTCTTGGAATTCTGGAATCGATACCCAACCCAAGCCATAAGCATATTACTTAGTCTTAGTTTGATTCTTTCATATAACCTCTGGGCCACACATGGAGGTCGGGTCTCTTTTCGAGTCTTGGTCCTCCCGAGGTTTCTCCCTTGTAACATTGAAGGATTTTCCTTGCCACTGTCGCCCTGGTCTAGGCTGATTAGAGACAATACTGCTTTGTAATAGAAATAGATCTGGACTTGTGTGAGACGTAAATATTAAGACACGAGTTAGACCTGTAACCTAACAGCGTGACTGTTCACTGAAACCGAGCTAAAGTAAAATTGTATGCCACATACTGAGTTTCAGGAGCTTTAATGTGCTGCACTTATTAGGAATATGAGTAATAATAATAATAATAATAAACGCAAGACGGAGTTATTTACTGAAATGCTTTTGCATTGCCATGGATTTAGGATGCTTTGCTTTGCATCCTTCCTGATAACAGACCTGTGTAATGACGTACTATACTGAATTCAAGAAGAAATGGGGAAGCTTTTCTCTGACCTAAAATGAGTCGAAATGGGGTTTGAATCAGCAGCTGGAACGTCCTTATGAAGTCCATATGAAGAGCACTTCTTCTAGCAGCGTAAATACAGACCTTAAGCCGATAAAACAGCTAAATCGCTTCCACACCAGGCCCTAAACGTGACTGACACACTCTTAACGCAGACCTGTGTAATTCCGAGTACCGCGGGGCAAACCGACACCATCAAGTCTGCTTTAAAGACATGTGACAAGACAAACAGCGCCTCTTAATGCCCCCTACAACTCGGCGCAGGCACACGGTCCCATCCTTTTCATGTCCCGGTTACAGCAGGAACTCCAGCTGGTGCTAAACACAGGCCTGACTGCTGCATGTGTGGAAATCTGCCTCACATCGGTGCCGAATTTCCCAGAGCCCTAAGCTGTACACCGTGTACGTCCATCCTGTCCCACAGTAACACATGTGGATGGCTTTTACCCATCCTAATCACAATCTGCTGCTCTGCTGCAGGGAAACGAATGCAGGACGGAGAAAAAGTCCATCGTCCATCTCATGGATGCTGCCGTCTCTAATTTAGAGATTCTAAATTAATTATATCAAGCTCTTAAATGTTAGAGTGGGGGTTCTAGATCATCAGCAGCTCGGTCGGGTTAATCAGAGCTGGGCTTAACAGATCCATGAATGAAGCTCCGATCAGCCGGGGATGGTGTTTAATGAGAGACGGCGAGTTTAACACCAGCAAATGGCGTGAAAGAAATCAGAAAGAAGGAGCTGCTGGAACCGGCGGAGCTGCTGATGCTGTATAACTCTCCCGGAACATTTCTGCTGATCCATCAAACCAAACCCAGCTAGAAGCTGCTCCAGCATTTTTGGTGGTGGGACTCAAACTGATCTTCAGTCGAGCTGTGACTCCATTTAGAGTCCAGGACCTTTATCCTAATGATTAAGGTTATTAACCTGTCTAACCCACATGACCAGATACGTTTACTGTTAGTAATGACAGTCGTAACAGCAAAGCCTCTGGTGCAGAAAGTTTTATTAAACACAGGCCGTTCAGTCGCATCCGGATGTGGCTAAAGATGTGTTTATGCTCTTCAGGGGCCCACAGCTTTGTGGATAGAAAGAATTCGGACTGCGTAACTAGGCAGTGGCTGAGTTTAAAAAGCTTTCCAGATATCATGAAACTACAAAGAAAAATGGGCTAAAACGAAACACATCAGACACTAGGACTTTTACACGAACGTTCATAAGCTCAGGTCAGTCAGATTAAATGTTGTAATGTCTTTCTGTGCGAAATATCCCAGCTACAACAAAATGATACCACTGTGTGCGCCTTCAATATTTTAGATCTCTTTAAAATCAGATTTCAAACCCAGCAGCCGTGCTGCTAATGACAAGCGCCCAGATCCCGATTTTATTCATCTGTGGCAACAGGACTGAATGAAACACCCGAATTCAATGATTGAGGTGTGTCCCAATACTTTTGTGTATATAACGTCTATGGATGAGCGTCGATCACAGAAACGACATTAAATCCAAGTACAAAGTGATTAAAAAAAAAAAACAAAAAACATTTAGACTGAATAAAATCCAGCCTCTGTCAAACTCTTCTAGAATTTGCACTTTTAGTGGCCTGTACCGAACTTCATTTTCTTCCAGAATGATTTTTATCACATTATAGACAATCTCATGTTAATAAGAATACAGCGGTACCTCGGTTCTCAACCACCTTGGAACTCGGTGAATTTGGGTCTCAATGCATTTTGACTTAAAAAAAAAAAAAAAAAAAAGGCTCGGTTCTTGCCGTGACACGTTACCAATTCATGAGTCTTGAATCAGGACGCAGTGATTCAGATTCCCAAACTCTTTATTTTTACACCTACAGTACTCTATTCTTAGTGCAACTAAATCTCCATGGGTCCTAAAAATGGTCCCAATCCCAAAGGTTCGATCTGTGACTTTCTAAATAACATGAGATTTTTCAACACTTTATTATAAAATGAGCTTTGTGTTAATGATTGTGGTTAGCTGTAGGATAATGTAAGTGTTATAATGTGGAATCGGCTGCTCTATGATACAACACAGACTATATTACACTCATCAGTTCACGATCTATTTATCTTAGGATGGATTTGTGGAACATATTCCCATCATAAATCAGGAGCTCCTGTACAGTACAGCTCCATTAATGCTGATAATCTTATACAGGGGGATTTTCTGGGGATCTGGAGCCCATTTATTCAGTTTATATTATTCCTTAAGGGGAACATTTGCTCATTGTTTTCGGTGTTACAAATCAACGACGAGATCCGAAAGTTCTGCTGTACAAGGAAACCACAGACAAAGCAGCCGCTGAGGTACTTCAGCCTCCATCATCATGCTCCTCCATTTTCATTTTAAAAGCCAGCTTTGAGCATAAAATTAGTTCGGCTATCATGTACTCGTCTCTATATGTGACCGAAAAGATGATAAAGAGAACCCAGTGAAACAAACGAAACACAGACGTTATACTTGGTCATTTACTTAGTCAGTAAAATGATCCAGCATTACATATAAAAGTATGTGAACTCTAGGATTAGCAGTTACTCTGAAACCGAAATGAGTCTCATGTGTTAATGATGTATTTAATTAAGGGGGTTCTACCAATGTCTGAGCCTCACACCACACGTCTGTGGAAGCATCTCGCGGCACGAACAATGCAGATCAGTCTTCTAAGGAACTCAGAAAGGTAACAAAACCATCTTTAAAGAGTTTGGACTCCAATCCACATGAGTGCTCGACCACCACAGTTCAATAGGTCACAAAAGGAGCCCAAGGTAACCTCCAAGCAACTAAAGGTCTCTCATATTGGCTAAGGTTAATGTTAATGAGTCCCCCGCCAGAAGAACACGTAACCACACTAGGAGAAAGCCACTGCTCTACAAAAACAACTGACGCTTGCTGAAACCTAGGTTATTGGACAAACGTTTTGTGGACGGATGAACCGAAAACAGAACTTTGGTGTAAATAAGTAAAGGAAAACACTGCATTCCAGCATAAAAACCCTATCATCTGTGAAACATGGTGGTGGTAGTATCATGGTTTGCTGTTTTGCTGCATCTGGGCCAGGACGGTTCATCACTGATGGAACAATGAATTCTGAATTATAGCAGCAAATCCTAGAGTAAAATATCAGAATCTGTAAACGAACTGAAGCTGAAGAGAACGTGGGTCACGCAGGAAGAAAACAAGCCTAAACACACAAGTCATTCTACCAAAGAACAGTTAAAGAAGAATAAAGTCCGGACCTTAATCTAATAGAAATGCTGTGGAAGGACCTGAAGCGAGAATCAACACCTCAGAGTTCTGTAGCTGTTCTGTACGGATTGTTTGATCAGGTACTGTATCTACTTTTAGGACTTGTGTGTATTTACTCAGAAATCTAAAGGGTTCACAAACTTTCAAGCACCCCTCCCTAAACGTTTGGGTAACCCCGAGCCAGAAAAGTTGACAGAAAGGCCAGTAGTGGTGTGATCACTCACTCAAGCTTCCACTTCACAAACGAGACTCGCTTTAGCATTTACAAACCAAAAACAGTTCTTAATACAGGTAGTCCTCGAGTTATGACGTTTCGTGGTTACGACACATCTCCCATTTACTGTATAAAGCCTTGTTTCGACTTAAGTGGTTTTGCGTCGTAAACGTCACAACGCGAACTTCATGTTTGGTGTGCACGGCGGAAGAATACACGGTTACGCGGCCCGTTTTCTGATAATTACTGTGTTAGGATAGGATAAGTGCTTACAGTATGTTATTTACGTACAGTATGTACGCATGTTCCAACTTACACCGAAAATCGGTTTACGACGCCACCTAGGAACGGATCTGCGTCGTAAGTCGAGGACTACCTGTACTCGTACGTTACCTGCCTAACATTCTGCGGACGAAAAGTAATACGACATGCACCATGCTTAATGTCTCAATTAAAGTATTTATGCACAAGAAAGAATGAAAGACACACACAAAATGTAAGTGCACCACTATCCACACCCGCTCATCGCTTTTTTGATCATCTGCGTGCTTGCTAGTACTGCAGAGCAAATGTTCAATCTGGTAACCAATTCGTTTCCAGCCCAAACGTCGCGGCTGGAGACTTGCGTTTCCGTATTCCATTTGGTTTTGGCAGGATTAGGACGAACTGGTCCGTCACTTGTCCTCTGTCGGTAACTTGCACATCACCAGAATTTGCTTCAGCGCTTTCTGCACATCTTCGTCCATCTGACCCTGGAAATATATCACAAAAAAAAAAAAAAAAAAAAAAAAAAAAGGGTTATAGTTTTGTGTAGTTCTGCGAAATGGTACGTTAGGGCTGTGCGATGTGACCGAAAGTTCATATCCCAGTAATGGTACACATTTTACAATATTGCACATTTACTATAAATTCAGTGAAAAATATTTTTAAAATAAAATAACATAACCACATGAAACATGTTTATTACATGTCGAATTATACTCAAAAAATAAAAAGGTACTTTCCCTTATTTTTTATTATTACAGTATAGCATTTCTTGTAAAAATGATTGTTCAAAAAAAAAAAAAAAAAAAAAAAAAAAAACCCAATTCATAGGGGGCTCGGAAATTTATTAATCCTATTTTAATTTACATTCATTCTTATGGTGAAATTTGATTCCGACTTCAAGAAAATTGGATTTCGGACTGCCTGCTGGCAAAAATTAAGTCAGAATTCAAAGTAGGGCTCTGCAATATGAACAAAATTTCATATCACGGTAACGATATATCATGATACAGCACATGTACTGTAAATTTAGAAATGTAGCTTTTTATAAAGTGACCACATGAAAGCCCCATTTCTTTATATATACACACTCAACAAATGGTACTTTCTCATATTTTATTGTTTCTCCTTTTATTTAGAAACTTTGTGCAAATTGTTAATTAAGCATAGACCAACTTACCAAATAGTAACAGGTTTAATAGAAAGGCACCGATTGCACTTTGCTGATTTTCTTTTTAACGTACGACCGTCTGATTATGTTCTTTTTCATAATACAAACGACAGCATACAGAAAGGTTTTGTTAGACATTCCTTTAAACGGGAGCCGATTCATTGCTAAAGAAAGATATCGGCGCCACTGGTTTGTGCCTGGCTCTACACTCTAGTTTTAGCTTTAACCTCTTTGCCTTTTAGTTTTTTTAGTTTGATGCCGTTATAAACGACTTACTTCCACGCTGAAGACATGGCTGTGTCCGTAATAGACCCCTACTCCCTCATTGGTAATGGGCTATACAGGACTAGGGATAGATTCTAAAACCAGAGTGTGGCTGAGCCAATGTTTAAAGCTCTGTACTTTAACGTAATTCGGAATTAAAGTGCTGCTGTCCCACTGACAGGACGTGCTGACACTGCCTTCACTATAAAGTTTCATCATCGTCACTTATTTCTTTTTATATTTAAATTATTTCATGTAAAATACAGTGGGGCAAAAAATATTTAGTCAGCCACTGATTGTGCAAGTTCTCCTATTTAGAAAGATGAGGTCTGTAATTTTCACCACAGGTACACCAACTATGAGAGACAAAATGAGGGGAAAAAAATCCAGGAAATCACACTGTAGGATTTTTTTTTTAATTAATTGTAAATCATGGAGAAAAATAAGTATTTGGTTACCCAAAAACAAGCAAGATTTTTGGCTCTCACAGACCTGTAACTTCTTTAAGCAGCTCTTCTGTCCTCCACTCGTTACCTGTATTAATGGCACCTGTTTGACCTCGTTATCTGTATAAAAGACACCTGTCCACAGCCTCAAACAGTCAGACTCCAAACTCAACCATGGCCAAGACCAAAGAGCTGTCGAAGGACACCAGGAAGAAAATTGTAGACCTGCACCAGACTGGGAAGAGTGAATCTACAATAGGCAAGCAGGTTGGTGTGAATAAATCAACTGTGGGAGCAATTGTGAGAAAATGGAAGACATGCAACACCATTGATAATCTCCCTCGATCTGGGGCCCCACGCAAGATCTCATCCTGTGGGGTCAAAATGATCATGAGAACGGTGAGCAACAATCCCAGAACTACACGGAGGGACCTGATGAATGACCTGCAGAGAGGGACCAAAGTAACAAAGGCTACCATCAGTAACACTACGCCCAGAGGGACTCAGATCCTGCAGTGCCAGGCGTGCCCCCCTGCTTAAGCCAATACATGTCCAGGCCTGTCTGAAGTTTGCCAGAGAGCATATGGATGATCCAGAAGAGGATTGGGAGAATATCATGTGGTCAGATGAAAGCAAAATAGAACTTTTTGGGAAAAATTCAACTCGTCGTGTTTAGAGGAAGAAGAATGCTGAGGGAAACATCATGCTTTGGGGCTGTTTTTCTGCAGAGGGGACAGGACGACTGATCCGTGTTAAGGGAAGAACGAACGGGGCCATGTATCATGAGATTTTAAGCCAAAACCTCCTTCCATCAGTGAGAGCATTGAAGATGGAACGTGGCTGGGTCTTCCAGCATGACAATGATTCCAAACACACCGCTCGGGCAACGAAGGAGTGGCTCCGTAAAAAGTATTTCAAGGTCCTGGAGTGGCCTAGCCAGTCTCCAGACCTCAGCCCCATAGTTTGTGGAGGGAGTTGAAAGTCCGTGTTGCCCCAAAACATTTACATTTACATCATTTACATTTTACATTTAAAACATCACTGCTCTAGAGGAGATCTGCATGGAGGAACGGGTCAAAATACCAGCTACAGTGTGTGCAAACCTGGTGAAGACTTACAGGACACGTTTGACCTCTGTCATTGCCAAAAAAGGTTATGTTACAAAGTACTGAGTTGAACTTTTGTTATTGACCAAATACTTTCCACCGTAATTCACAATTAAATTCTTTAAAAATCCTACAATGTGATTTTCTGGATTTTTTTCTCATTTTGTTTCTCATAGATGAAGTGTAGCTATGATGAAAATTACAGACCTCTCATCTTTCTGAGTAGGAGAACTTGCACAATCAGTGGCTGACTAAATACTTTTTCACCTCACTGTATATAGAGCCACAGCCCCAACTGAGCAAGCCTAGGGTGACAGCGGCAAGGAAAATCCCAGAGACACCCACAACGACTGGAAAGACAGCTGTGCCACCCTGGTGTCCTTGTACCATCTATTCTTCAATTATTATTTTGAAACCTGCTGGTAAAGAGGTGGAACAATGCAACTTGGACAAATTGACAACCTTCAAAGTTTATGGTTTTTGTAAGAAACGTCGACGCGCGATTTGAACATCCACGTGAAAATGCCGGTGTAAAAACGTACCTGGACGGCGTAGAGGAGGTGCATTCTGTACACGGAGACGATCTCATGGTGCCTCTTCTTAGCCTCCTAATGAAGAAACAAAAAGCATGAGAATGGATCACCAGACTTTTGGACCATATCGCGGAGGAAGGCGAGCCATCGGTGACCTACCGTGAGCTGGTACTGCAGCTGTTTGATCTGCTGTTGGAGCGACTCCACCTGCTGGTTCTGCTGCCGTTTTGGGCTGCTGGCGGCGTAAGAGAGCTGGGACAGGCTGTTCAGGGCATCCTTCAGCTTCCCAACCTCTTTAGACAAATCATCGATCTTAACAAGAGAAAAACATGCAGATTAACCAACTACGGTACCGTCAATCCCCGCCATCTCAACGCATCTCACAGTGGACGTGCTGGAGGTGGGAGAAACGTTCAAGACGAAAGACCTGAGCCACGTTAACAACGGACAAAACATTATTACCAGACGACTGGGTCCGAGCATCTCCTAAACCCATGGTTCCCAACCTGGGGTCCCCCCCTCAAGGGGGCGCCAATATATCAAAAGACCATCTGTGCTGAGTTTGTCAAAATACAACTTACACAAGTTAAATCAAATTAAAACAACTCCCTCAGCAGAAAAATTTGTATATAAAATTACTTAGTGTTTGGAAGGAAAAAATGAGCCAAAATGAAAAAAGGGACAAAGGAAAGACAAGGAAAAGGGGGAAAAAAAGTTATGTTAAGTTTTGTCAATAAAGATTTGCAATGAATCACTACTGTTTTTGGTCTGTGTGAGAGAGCTTTTCTTAGATACTCATGAGGGGGGCTCCAAGGATAAAGGATGGGAACTACTATCCTAAACAACTTAAGAGCTATGTTGAATGTTGTAGAACTTTCAACCATAATTTTTAGTAGAACATCTCATTTACGTTAAGTGTTTCAAATCTTCCAAGACCAAAAGGTACTAATTACTGTACTAAATGTTTTCATGTGTTTTAAATAATATTATTGTTAAAAAAAACACTGAAAAGGATCTAAACTACGATGGTAACGTCATTTATCATCTACGCCACCCGAGGAGATCGCGTCCCTTTGAGTCTTGGATTTTCCTTGCCACTGTCGGCCTAGGCTTGCTCAGTTTGGGATTGGGCTTAGATATTAGATGATCTAAAATTGTAAAACTGCTTTGAGATGGCTTAGACAAAAATAAGTGACTCGACTCGATGTCTGGTCAGAGTCCAGTTTCACAGAACGTACCGCGGACGTTAAACGGCAAAACGTACCTTCTTGTTCTTCTCTCGTTCTGAGCTGACGTGGTTCTCGATCTGTTTCTTCAGCTGTGCGATGCCATCCTGAGCCTCCTTGCATTTCCCGTTTAGTATGTTATTCTCCTGCTCCTTCGTCAGCGCCAGCTTCTGCGCCGCTTCCTTCTCATTCCTGCCCTCTTTCACTTCCTGCCAGGCTCCCGTCACCTCTAGCGCCAGCTCGTCCTGCTTCCTCAGGGCGTCCTGAAGGAGCTGGGTCAGGCGCCTGATCTCGCTCTCCAGCGTCTCTTTGGTTTTCTCATGCTCCTCTTTGGAGACTCCCAGAGTGGCGTTCTTCTCAGCTCGTAAGGCGTCCATTTGGACTGTTTTCTGAGCGAGCTCCTGCTTGTGGGCTTCCAGTTCAGCTTCAAGGCTCTTAATGGCGTTTCCTAACGAGGCCATGACTTGAGTGTGGTCTGATAAAGAGACCGACGACTGAGCCTGGGTCTCAGCCTCCTCTTTGAGACGAGCGATCGCTGTCAAAGCTGACTGATGCTTCAGTTCGACGTCCCTCAGCGAATTCTGGACGTCCTTCATTTTTAGGGTCAGCTCGTTCACTTTGTGCTCATGCTCCTCTTTAGTGAGGCACACGGCGCTTTTCGTTTTATCCTCGACCTCCAAGGCTTGGAGTTTGGCCCGGGCGGAGCTGAGCTCGCTTTTAGTCTCACTGAACGATTTCGACATCTCCATTAAGCGCCTCTGGAGGCCGTCGATCACTCCGCCCATTTCTGCTTTCATATCTTCAAAGTCTTTGGCGGCGGCTTCCACGGACACGGTACCACACAGCGCGTCCTGGAGCATCTTGATCTCCTCCTGCGCCTCTTCGTACTTCTCGCTCAGCGTCGCCTTCTCCTGGTTGGCGGTCTCCACCAAATCGGCGTACGAGTTCTTCAGATCCTGGCGCTCACGAGCCTCCAGTTCCTTGATCAGAGACGCGGCGTGCGTTTTCTCCTCTTCGGACTTCGCCAGCTTGGCTTTCAAATCTTTCACCTCCTGCTCAAGGCAGCTCTTCAAATACTGAAACTTCTGCACCAGCTGATCCTCTCCCTCCCCGGACACGTCCTCGTACTTTTGGTGCACATCCACAGATTTGGCCTTCAGCCCTTCATTTCCGTTTTCCTTCGGTTTATCCGAGTCGGGTCCGAGCCTGGCCTGCAGGGAGCGGTTCTCCAGCCTCGACTCGTCCAGCTTAGCCTGCAGGTTCTGCAGAGCGTCTTTCAGGAGCAGGACTTCGTCTTGGCACTTCACGGGATCGCCGAAAGCAGACGGCTCCTCTTCGTCGAAGTCGGCACAGGTGGAGTGGTACGAGGCGTTGGACTCGAAGCTGTTCGGACGCGAGTCCTGCTGGCCCTCTTCCCCCTGAGGAGCCGGCCGCTTCTGTTCAGTAAAGACAAAAGGCCACATGCAGTGAAACGGAAAACTACTGCTGATTATGAACATGCTCATTAGATCTGAACTAAAAAACACAAATCCGAATCACAGAAAGGCGGGACGGTATAGAACCCCACTGTTAGTCACCCACCCCCCAATGGCTCGTGCTTTTTAAAGCAGTTTGGATATTTCTAGCGTGCTTTACGCTGTGTATTTCTTAATCTACGTACCTTTAGTTTATTTACCTTGATGAGCTGGGCTAGCTGCTGGTTTTCCAGGACCAGCGAGGCTACCTTGGCCTGCAGAGCTGCTACCAGCGTCGAGTCTGCACTCCCGCCCTGCGCATGTGTACGGGAAACCGAATGTTAAAAGAGCTTTTTATTAGACGTGAGGCTGAAAAATCTCAGTAGATCAAAGTGAAGCCATTTCATCATGCTAAAAATCCTGTGGCTGCAGCAGGTAGATCAGTGGAGCGGATTCATTAAGCGTTACGTAACCCGTTCAAGGGCTTTACAGAACCCATCCTGATTATTAGACTGTGGAAATGCTCGTTATGTAACCGAAGCAAACACAAAGCTGGATCTGGCGGTACGGACGCCGTGGCGTTCCCTGGAGCGTGGTCCGTTACCTGGCCCTGCTAAAATGGGTTCCAGAACGGGACCGAGAGGGCCGAGGATCAAAGCAGAGCCACATGAGAGAATATTAAAGGGCTGTGCTGTACTCGCCCTGGGCTCAGTCTGCTCCACAATCTGCTTCAGCTGTTCGATGGTCTCCAGCAGCAAAACCTTCTCCTCCTGCAGCCGCTCGATCTCTTCTCCAAGCGCCACGCTCCTCAGGTCCTCCTCCTGAGAATTAAACACACGCAACGGTGTAACGCAAGAATAAGAGGGCGCTAAAGAACCAACGCAGAACGATCAGTGCTATAAAACTTCGCTGTATTTATTTTGTCCAAAAAGCATGTGTGTCTGTAGGGACTTTTGAGGTCTTGCATCAAGGTAGGTACTTTTCTCAGCACATAGGAACCCTGAATGGTGTAAATGTGTGGGGACTGGTGCAGACATGAGTAGAGAAATCTCAAAACACTACGGCTTTAATCTTGACTGCAATCTCGAAATACTACGACTAATCTCAAATTACTACTTATAACTTTATTCTCAAAATCTTAAGACTTCTTAACTTGTCCTAGAATACTAGAAATATTTCGACTTTATTCTCAAAGTCCAACCAAAATTTTTTTCCAGCGGCCCTACAACATCATAAGGCCTGCAACACATTCTAAAAAATATTGGGACGTGGAACGGGGAAGATTCGTTCTGTCTGTATCGCTGAGATATCACTTGCTTTCTCTTTATTCACACCTAATAACGTAGTTGCATTGCTTGAACACCAGAGGGCGCGATCGTACATCGTCTACGGCATAAAAATTTAAATATAAAAATTACATATATAAATAATATCGGACCACAAATGAAAAAACGTGGATCAGTCCATCACTCGGCACAAGTGCCTAATGCTGAGAGCAGCCGTGATTTTTATATATACTAGTAAACTGGTACATAAGGGTGATTCTTTTATTAGGGGACCTTTGACGCCCCCAGGCTACAGATTAATGTTAGAAATACTTTATTACAGAACAAATAGCTTGGATATTAACAAGATAATTTACTTTACCCTCGTCCCTAAACCAGACTTTAAACTTATCCGCTCTGATAAAATGAAAAAGTGACCAATTCATTCAAATCAGTGTTTTATAATAACTTGCACACAGTGTAGTATTTTTGAACAACAGACTGCCGCCCCTAACCTAATTACCATCTTGACTGCAACAGCCTACGACTTCTGGAGCGAGTTATTTGAAGGTAACGATTGTTTCCTGTGGTAAGACGGACAGAGCAGCCCCTTGCAGTCGGCTCATGCTCCATGCCGTAGGAACTGTAAGAGTAAGGCCTGAGGATTAACTTCACCTTGTAGCTGAACCTCTTGGCTGGATCATTTTTACTCGACAGTGGAGTTTCGCTCGGGGTCATGTAAGGAGGAGAGAGGACCGGCGACTGGAAAAGAATTAAAGCATTCATTTAAAACCGATGTCCAAAGGGTACCGATTTAATGTTACGCAATGGTTTATTTAGATTTATTCAGTAATCGTGTTTTTATCTAAACCAAGACGAATATTAATCCCTCATTTCTGCCTTTAGGGGGCGCAAAGTCACGCTCACGTTTTATTCTAAGCAACATGGTTAAGGACTTTCTAAACTGGTGCAGGCTTTTAAAAATGGTGACACAAGTTGTTACATGTACAAGATTTAAAAATTCTGGTGTTTGTTTTTGTTGTGAAACTGGAGCAGGACAGGAATTTTAGAAATTTATCAGAATCTTTTCTTGTTATTGTAAAAAATATTTGATTCTGCAGACTAATTCAGGAGATGCAGGACAGTTAGGCGGCTTTAACTTTTAACTATTGTATACAGTCTGATTTTATCCTTAATTTACTCACATGTAGAACCATCTTAGGCCCTCAAAGCTTGTGTCTTTGTGTTTTTAAGTGAAGAAAATTATTTTTTATTTAATTACTTTTATTAATTAATATATTAAAAGATTTAAAATCTTTAACAAAGCTTTTTAAATATACTAAAAACATACATTTTAATTTTCTTTAATATTTAATTCAGGTCTCTGCTTTGGAGTTGTGCGTGTTGTACACATTGTGACTAAGTTTTAAATAATGATCAGATCAAATTGATTTGCTTGGATTTAAAAACAAAACAGAAAAACTAGTTTTAAGTGATTTCATTATTTTAATATTTAAACCTACATAATTTAATATTTAATTCGGCTTTGTGCTTTGGTGCCCAGTGTGCTGATATATTTCAACTAAATTTTGAATAATGATCAGATCATATTGGTTTAGTGGCGATTTAAAAACAAAAGTTTAAAAACAAGTTTCTGAAAGTTTCAGTGTGCGTTTGTGGTTTTAAGTGAAAAAAAAAAAATTTTTCATTCATTAAAATATTTTAATATTTAAAATCTTATTTTCTTTAAATATAGTAACGTTTACAATATATGAGAGAGAGAGCGCGCGAGAGAGAGAGACAGACATCTCCCCCCCCCCTTCTCTCTCTCTCAACACACACACATATATACACACACACACACACTATATATATATATATATATATATATATATATATATATATATATATATATAAATTCAGTTGAGTTCAGTGTGTTGACATATTTTAACCACGTTTCAAAAACAAGTTTAAGACCTCCAAGGATTAATTAACTCAAGTTTTTCAAAAAGCTTCATTGAGTGTGTTTGTGGTTTTAACTGAAGAAAAATCGTTTTTATTAAGTTACTAATTAAAACATTTTAATATTGAATTCAGCTTTCTGTTCTTTGGAATTTAGTGTTTTAACATTGACTAGGTTTTAAATAATTATCAGGTAATTTCTGTTGAGAAAAAAAAAAAATTATTTAAATAAATATTTCGGCGTAAGAACATGAGCACGACTGACACACCATCTTCGAGCCCTCGTATTCTGTAGCATAATAGATTAGTTTTAGACCATTTCCTAAATTTAAAATCATAAAGAAGATAATGCACATGCACGTGGAAGCGCAGTGATGAGCACAGGATAATGATTGGACAGAAGGGCTGCAACACAAATTATACCTTTAATACAACTCAGAGAAGCAACAGCACTTGCTGGCAAACAAATGAAAGCATGTGGTTCTGACTAAACAGGCTTTAAAGCAAGGGGATAAAAAAAGTCACTTAAAGTAAAGATGATGCTTGTATTGCGCAGTGGCGCGATGATCTGGGGAGCCGTCGCATACGACCGTCGGTCACCCCTAGTAGTGATACGAGGGACACTAACTGATCAGTGGCCACGTGTGTTGCCTCATGGCAGAGATTCCACCTGGCATTTTTCAGCAGGATAATGCTCCCCCATTGGAACACTTCCCTGGCCTGCCCGGTTGCCAGGTTCATCACTTATGCCTCCATTTATGGAACCAGCTGTGAGAGTGCAGGATCTACAGGCCCAGCTGGAACATGTGGAGGTACATACAGAACCTCTGGATACCATAACAAACCTGTATACCTCCATGATCAACCGCATCTCATCATATCCAGGCTAGAGGCGGCCTAACAGGGGAACTTTCACGCAATAAACTTTCTCTAACATTGTAATCACTTACATACATCATCACTACATTCACTACCCGAATTAAAACTCGATTGCAGCCCTTGATCCTGGTGCGTGGTGCATCTTTACCTGCAGCGGACTAATAGGAGGTGGGGGTGCTTTTCGTTTTTTGGGGGTTGAGCTCCTGTCCTCGTTTAACTTAGCCACGTGATCGTGCTGAAATCGTACGAGGGAGCAGAAAGACAGGACGACAAAAAGAGAGACGGTGATTTGTGACAGAAATACATATTGCACTGGACAACAAAGGTTTTGCCTCATGAACACTTTTGGGTTTTGTTAAACACGCTAAAATTTCTCCCATCGCTATCAGATTAATTGTATCGTAGCTGTATCGATTTTCAAATGATACCCAGCCCTACTCATAAGTCGTTGGTTTATGTGGGGTTCTCTACTAAAAATAAGAAATCGATCATCCCCAAATTTACCTTCAAGCTGTTGTATTAGTGGCACCTGATGCCAGTTTGCCAGTGTCAAAGTCCTAGATGAGGAAGACCAAGACTGTAACAGTCTCAAGCTGACGAAGAACTAATTTCAGTAAATATTAATGGCATCGAAAATGCTTTTCAGGAAGCAAAACGTTTGAAGAAAGCTCTTGTCCAGTGTTCTTGGCGCAAACAAAGAATTTGACAAGCTGCGGTTTAACGGAGAAAACAATCACAAAAAACTAAAATGAAAGCAAATGAAGCCATGAACATAAAGGGCGTACCTGGGATGTTCTGGATGGAGTCTTATCTGCTTAAAAATACAGAAATTAAAAAGGAAACCATGAATCATGGGATGGAAAATGCAAGTCAAACAGAAGACACTTGTTTGCTGCAGTGGCGCTGGTCGACCACAAGATGGCACTGATGGCACTCTGACCAAACAAAGGGGGGGGATTTAAGGACGAGCGATGACTGTGCTGAATCAAAAAGAATCGATGGAGGTCACAGGAGAGCAAAAAACACAACAAAACTCATTTCAGGACCTAAACCCAGAACTGGCATCAACATGCCACGTTCAAGGTCACTTCAACCCCCTTCCTTCCCCGTTCCGACACTTGACGAGGAACTCATTCGAGATCCTAAGGACTCACCTGGCTCAGGTTGCTGCTGGAGGGCCGGAGTCATGGCACCCCCACACCTCGGCATTACCGGACGCTCTGGCGTAGTGCAGGACATCGTGACCCAGCGAGTCGACCACGGTCAGATCTTGGGCCCTATGCCCGGCGTGCCAGCAAATCCACCACGGCCCCACAGCTGCTCTCCGGCGGCCAAACATCAGCGCCGTCCTGCACCGGGACGCCCGATTAAAGAGACGGGACCGAACTTAAGAATCGTGTCGCACAGGTGCCAGTTAAACCCACCTGCCATTCCTGTCGCAGCCGTTGATCTCGGCTCCGCAGTCCAGCAGGGCAGCGCACACCTCTGTGTGACAGTGCCTCGCTGATAGCAGCAGCGCTGTCAGGCCGTCCTAAAAAGTTGAAACGTTACTCAGTTTAAGAGCGGTGTTTATGCACTGCCCTGCTGCCACACGACTAGTTGATTAGATGTAGAATGAAACAATTAATAAAAAGCCTTGAACAATAAATACATAAATTCAGTTCGGTTCCTGCTGGTAAACAAAGACTGCTGCTCTCCGTAAGACGATACACGAGATGAAAAGCAACCCGATGAATAATGACTGAGCAAAACAAAGATAGAGTTTCATCCAACCTTCGACCAGCAGCACAGTCAGGCAGATTCACAAACAAGACGCGGCAAACTTAAAAATCATTGTATTGACATCAGACTTAAAAGTTTATCAGCTTAAAGTAAAGCGGCGCTCTAGTGGCTCGGCTCTCCCTCTTCTTGGAACAAATGGGATGGAAAATGTCAGCCACGTTACTACGGAAAACAAAAAAAGCTGCTGCTTTTTATACACCAAAACGATATCACGACCCTGATGTGTTGCCAAGTAAACTATTGTTTAATTCTTCAGTCCCTTCTTGGTTGTACCTTCGCTTATTTGCACGTATTACCTACGCAGTATTAAAGCATATTCAGCGTAAAATTTGGGGCTTTGATTTATTGCGTTGGAAAAAATAGTTGCACAAAAGCAACAGACCATGAGAGGGAGCATGTTATCGTGAAAAACATCAAGGTTGCGATGATCTATGGCACTCGCCTTCAAATCCTGCCTGTGACCGAACTGATTATTCGCTATGACACGACGTCTTGTTCTGTCGCTTAGGTACATTGTGAGAAGATACTTCTTTCACGAATAATTAACTTTAATTAAACACCTTAGCCTGTGTGTTTAGGAACGTGAGGCTACAAAGATTTTTCGTGACAGTCGATGTTTGGCTCGGGACAGTGAACCTGTCTCTATATCGGCATGGTTGGCTCAGACCGGTGGCACCGCCTCACCTTTTGTGCTCGGAGATGCACAAAAAAACTCAGGAGTACGTTAAAGATCAAATAAAAAAAATAGAGAAGTTTAAAAAAAGTATGAACTAGTTTCTCAGAGTCGTGTGAGGTTGGCTTCGCTTTTTCCTTAAATGATATGCTCTTTTTTGGGACGCTACTCACGAATGATAAAGCAGCATGTATTAATTTTAATTGAAACCAGAGGGAAATGGAACCGGACCCAAAGCGAACCTTGAGCAACGTTCTGCTTTTATTTAAAAAAAAAAAAAAATGCGTGTTGTAGCCGTGACCCCTGATGCTAATGCCTGGCGTCCGCAGAAGGACTGCAGTTGTGCGTTGCTCAGGGCAGTCGATTAAATTCCGAGCGCAACGTTACGCCTCAGACTGAAAGAGAGATGATGAAAGGAGGCAGTTTAATTTTATCTTTCAGGACCTTTCAGGCCGGCCTCCATCCCATCGACCCCGAGGCCGCCGCGCACAGAGCCAATTAACCAGATCATGAGACGTCTCAGACGTACTGCAAGATGCAGCAACCGGATAACAATCCAGCAGAGCTCCATAATGTGCGGCTGTTGATTTGCTAGGAACCGTTCTAGATACCACCGCGGTGAGGGTGTCGGTGTCAGCACCAAGCTGAGAGACCCTAAAAACTCACTCAATAACAGCCTTTGGGAAACACAAATAACTCGCATTAGGAGCTTTATCATAGTTCTTAGAACTGTCGGAGAGCGCACCCCCTTTCTCATGTTCACACCTCAGGAACTGGGGATGACTCCAGTTCTTAGAACAGCGTGTGTAGGGATGTTTTCAGCTCATAGGAACTGAGTGCCGTAAATAGGTGCTTTTACACCAAAGAGTTCTAGGGACTCCTCCCAAGGTTTCTTCCTTAGAACGTTTAGGGAGTTTTTCCTTGCCACCGACACCCTAGGCTGGCCCAGTTAGAGTTTTGGGCTTAGATACGAACTTCCTCCTTCACACCGAGTCTGAAATTTCTCGAACCTAGATAACCTGTATAACGCTCTATTCATGGAGTCCTTTCTTGACCTCTGGACATGCAGCTTTATCAGTCCGAGTGAAAGCTTTTTCCCCTCCTGCTCCCACACAGATGCTTTTCAGTGCTGATAATAGGAACTTCCTTCCTTATGGTCCTGTAGATCGCTACGCTCAAGATCAGCACCTGGCGTCTGTCCACGGACCAAAATAAAAGCCGCGTTTTCCAAACACTCTAGATGCAAAAGCCTAAGATGATGGTTATGGAGGGTGAGGAGAGCTCTCATTATCTGTCTGGGTTTTCGATTCGGGAAGCCGTCCTAAGCCCTCTCATTGCTCGGGATCAAAGCGCGGTTGTATTTGATCACAGAAGCGAGTTTTCGTGGCTGCCAGCAGGGACCTGGCACTGAGAGCAGGTACAAAGCTAAAGCACGGGCGCTGGAGGAGAAGCAACAGGAAATGTGTGGAAAATCTCATCTTTGTAGAGGATTACCGGCCAGAAAGAGAGGAGAGAGGGGGGGCATTTCAATTTAAACGTCCATGATTGTGCTGTCAGCTCTGGAACAGAAGGACGATCAGGACGAGGCAGAGCAACAATCACGGCTTTTAAACGCAAAACAACCGAGACCTGAATATCCCAAACGCAAATCCTCAGCTACATCTGCCTCATGCTCGGTACCATCAGGTGCTGGTGGTTGTCCGTTAGTTAAAGCTAAAATTAATCCCCCAACCTGCCAAAGCCAGCGCCAACTCTGTGCTAAATGTTTGAAGTACATCTGTCCCTCTCTGGTGGTGACCAGGCGTCTGACTTCTACGGAGAGAACGAATCTGCACCGAGGAACGGGCTATACTGTCCGTGACCATCTACCATTTTGCTATCTCCAATAGCCAACAGGGGCCGCTGTAGCAGCTCATCCGGCCTTCAGCCTCTCACACTGTGTTTGAGAGATTATGCTTAGCCTCGACAAAACAAGAACTACAATTACATCATGCTGTAAAGTTCCTCATAACAGCAGCTCGTGGTTTAGGAGCAGTTTGGATTCAGCCCCGGCGTTCCACCTGTTCCAGATCTCTCAGCGGTAACAGTTCTCTCACATTACATCAGAAATACCAAACCTGTTGAGCAATCACCTTAATCCAGGTAAGAAGCCACAAATCCGAGCTATTAAGGCCCGGGAGAGCGGAGCGCATTTTAAAGAAACAGGAGGAGTCCTAGTTCTACTGCTATAAAGCCCAACTCCAGAGATTTATCGGTGCAGAAAATCAGAGTCAGCGAGTCTCCAATGGCGCCAACAAACTGCAGTTAAACCTCATTATCAGAAGATACCCGTTTTCTAGATAACATATTCAGATAACGAGAGCTCTATATCCATGATTTTGTCCGGGAAACACGCTACCTCATTCCTGCATCTTCAAAACCCTCAGGAGACGTTTGCTCCGTGCCTGTAAGATCATGAGTCTCCACTGACTGATCTTATATTGAATAGGGGTGGGAATGACAGGTCACCGATACAATATGATCACGATACCGCAATACTCGATATATTGCCAGACAATCTTCTACAACACCTCTCGAAATCTGTAATATAGCCAACAGCCAGAAAGCTGAACAGTTCTGGGGTTAAAATGTCTAACAGCAGAAAACATCTGTCTGACTACAATATTAAAAAAAAAAAAAAAAAAAAAAAAAATTCATTAGCGCCATTGAGGGGATTTAAAAAAAACAAAATTTATTTTCTGCACCACTGTATCGATACCGTATCCCAAAAGAAAGCGATACAATATATCGAGCGATATTTCACCATATCGATATTTTGCCCCACCCCTAATAATGAATTCCTATATTACAGGGATAACAATGCAAAAATGAGATCGATGTCCAGTGTGTTCTGTATTACAAAATATAACGCATCTGCATTATTTGAACACCAGAGGGCGCAACAACGCATCATGAAACTCCTCATTTATTTTGACTTGAACAAAAAATGTCTACTCAAGGAAAAGGACATTACTTCAACTTCAGTTATATTCTTCGGTTATTTGAGATCTGGTGAAGCTACCATAGAGCATTTTGTTTACCATTTAAACCTACTGTTTCAGTTTTGATTGCAGGGGACTGGGGTTTTTTTTTTTATTTAAAAATAAATTATGTGCACATGCCCCAGCTTTGCCCCAGGGATTTCCTTGCCACTGTCGTCCTAGGCTTGCTCAATTTGGGATTGGCCCTAGATATTAGAAGATAATCTAAAATTGTAAAGCTGCTTTGAGACAAATTGTGAAAACGCTAGAAATAAATCTTGACCTGTTGTGCATTGTTTACACTTCAGAAATGGCCTGAAAAAATAAATAAATCTAGCCGTGAATTCTTCCTATCCCACAAAAAAGAGCTTCTTAATGAAAGGATGGAATTTGAAAATGCAAGTACAGGCAAAAAACCACAGAGACTGCTTTGGATAGCAAGAAGGGGGATTAAAATACTGAGTATACAGTACTGTGCAAAAGTATTAGGCCACCGTTAGCAAAAATTACTCCATTTTCTGGTTGTATTGTATTCAAGAGACTGAGCAATCATTATGCATGGTCATTAAGAGTTGCTAAAACAACAAATTTAAGGGTGGTCTAAAACTTTTGCACAGTAAACCTCCTTTTTAAATCCTGTCACACGGACTCCTTTTTAAGAAACTACAGCTGGGTCTTGGTTTGGTCTTCCAGCAGAACAATAGTTGAAAATATTTACACAAACACTGTTTAATGAGCAGCGAGAGTCCTGATCTAACCCTCACCAAGCCGCGAGGAGGATTTAGGAAGTACCAGATGCAGGCTGTGCACGGTGTGAAAAATCCCTAACTAATAATAAGCACACGCTGCGCCGGTGTGAGTAAAGTCGGGGCTAAATTAAAGACGCTGTACGTAATTACAGCCAGCAAGCAGACAGGAAGGAGTTTACGGACTACACTGATGCCAAGCAGAGAAAACAAGACGTAACAGAAAAATCTCAGACAGCAGAGTGTGTGCTGGAGCCCTCCAGTCTGGCCCTGCCGGCGTGGAACGAGCGCAGCGTGTGTTTGCTGTCGTACATGCCTGAGGTGAACCACAGGCTCATTCGGCTCGTGGTGATGAAGTGTGGAGGACGAGAGGGAGGAACGAAGGATCCACATCTGATACGTACCGAGTCTCGGAGGTTCACCGGACACTTGTGTTCACAGAGGAGCTGAGTGATCACCACATTCCCGTTAGCAGCTGCCAGAGAGCAGAAAGACCTGGAGTTAGGGCGCTGTAAGGTTCAGACTTTAACCGTTAGGGGTCCACACACAAATGTACATGAGGCCAAAAGTATTGGGACATAATACTTTTTCTCCCCACGTGTGGGTTTGCATCCCAATAGTTTTGAACACGTATGGGTTTTGTCTCAAACCCACATGTGGAGAAAAAGTATTGAGACAAAACTCACATGTGGACAAAAGTATTAGGACGCAAACCAACGTGACCAAAACATGCATCTTCTGTGTCTCTAACGCTAAGGAATGAAAAAGGCTTTCAGAATGATAATGAAGGTCAATTCGGCTCCAGTAATGAAAGTTAAAAGAAAAGTTCAGCAGTGAGAGAAGTCTGGAGAAGTTACAGCCTTAAGCTCATACCTGCATGATGAAGAGCAGTCCTTCCAGAAGCATCCAGAGCATCCACCACACATTTACCCTGCACAAAAAACACGGAAACAAAAGAATTTGGCTTAGTTACATTTTTGGATGTTACTTGTAAGGAGCGTTATCCGACTGGAAGTAGCGATCAGAAGATGGGACACTGTGCTCATAAAGGGGTGCACAGGGTCAGCAACAATACTCGGGTAGGCTGTGGGGTTTAAACGACGCTCAGGTGGTATTATGGGACCCAACACCATTACCCCACCAGCAGCCTGAACCGCTGATACCAGGTTGGATGAAGGATGGATCCATTGTTTATGTTGTTTCCACCAAATTCTGACCCGACCATCTGAATGTCGCAGCCGAAATCCAGACATCAGACCAGGCGACGTTTTTAAATCTTGATGAGCCCGTGTGAATTGTAGCCTCAGTTGCCTGTTCTTAGCTGACAGGAGCAGAACCAGGTGTGATCTGCTGCTGTGAAAGTATTGGGACACAAACCTACATTGAGAAAAAGAATTAACACAAACCCAAATTTGTGCCCAAAAGTATTGGGACGCAAACCCACAGGTGTGATCTGCTGCTGCTGTAGCCCGTCTACTTCAAGGCTGGACATGTTTTGTTCAGAGATGATCTTCTGCCTAACTTCAGGTTTTGTTTCCTTTAATAGAGATCGTTTCTGAATTCCAGCATTCTGTTTTACGTATAGTTTTTTTTCCACAGCTTTCTGATGCTGTTTGTCCAGGTTTGAGAATCAGACTTTAAATCCTTTTCAGTTTTTATAACCGATAAATCCATAGTCTGGTCTAGGGTTTTATAACTCTTAGTGGCTTCATGGTTTTTTTTTTTAATGTAGGTTTCATCCCTCTTTTATAACTGCTGTTACCTGTAGTTGTGAAGTCAAGAAAAAGACTTTGCTTCTCATAAAAGCTTTTCAAAACTGTCTCTGGATGTCTCTGGCTTGGTGCTGTACCCGCTCTGAAATTACTCCGTGGTGTGTTATTGTTATTCGGTCACCTCAGCGAGGGCTGTCAGACGCGTGTTTTGTCTCCGCGAGCCTCAAATCCCGATACGCACCGGTCCCACACCCTTCCATTATTTCGGATGACGGACGATCGCCGATCTCTTGATGATCTCTGCACTCGCCAGGCCTCAATGCTTGGCTGATATTTCAGTTTTTTTAATATCTCTATTGTGAAGCGTCTCATTACAAACGTCTCGTCTCATTCCTGCCCTGCACTGGCTATCAAACGAAACACCTGGTTATGCTTAGGAAACACAACCTGTACGCCTTTGCAATTACCCTGAGCGTTGGTGCATTATAAACCTCTGAATAATTTAATGTACAAAACAACTAATCAGCCAATCACACGGCACAAACTCGACGCATTTAGGGACGATCAAGATGAGCTTCTGAATCAGAATGGAGAAAGACGATTCAAGCGACTTTAAACGTGGCATGGTTGCTGGGATTTTCACACAGCACCATCTCTAGGGATTACTGAGAATGAAAAATGAGAATATATCCAGTGAGGGCGACAGGGTGAAGAGAAGGATCTCAGAGCATCTCTGAACAAGCATCACATCCAACCTTGAAGCAGACCGGCTATAGCAGCAACGAGTGCCACTCCTGTCAGCTCAGAACAGGGAACCGAGGCTACCCGTCACACGGGCTCACCAAAATTAGGCCATAGAAGATCGAAAAAACATGAGTGAGTCTCGATTTCTGCTGCGACGTTCGCATGGTCGGGTCAGAATTTGGCGTAAACAATGTGAAAATGATGGATCTTCTTGGCACACTTTTGGCTCCTTAACACCCACTGAGCCCGGTTTAAACCCCACAGCCTACCCGGGTGTTGTTGCTGACCATGAGCATGCCTTTATGACCACAGCGTCCCATCTGTCCTTAAACACTACGTACGAATCTTAGCCGGTATCTACACCCATTACCTGTAGCAGTTTTCTGGTGCACTCCTGGTGGTTATTTTTGGCAGCGAGGTGTAAAGCACTGAAACCTAAAACGAAGAGAGAAATGAAACGATTATTTCGGCTTTTAATGTTTAAGGACGAGTACCGTTGAACAGCAACTCTGATAAAGGAAGGATTTCCCTTTAGACCCAATTCAACATTTTCTTTTTTGGAAACCCTTCTGGCTCGTCGGCATCCTGTATCGTCCATCTACAAAACTAGAGGTGCTGGAGCTCTATCTTGGCGTTCTCCTATGGTATGTTTTTGGAATTTGTTTCTTGTTTCTCATTTCTGAAAACAAAGCAGCGATGTGCTATCCTGCCCGGGTTAGAGCCCCGGCTGATTGATTGATTGGTGTTTAACGGCATGGTAACCTGTTGATCCTGGAAGCAGAAGCGGTGGGTCTACAGTACTGTTCAAAAGTATTAGGACACCATTAGATTTGATTTTAGCAATGGTATGATGACCATATATAACAGACTCAAACTATCTTCATTCCAGTCTTTGCGGACTTCAGCACATCTTCACTTTTTTACCCTGTTCCTCTTCTGAGAAAGGGGTTCCTTGGCTGCTTCCCTTCCAAAATCCATACCATGTTCCTGTAGATTCTGAAGCCAGCCTACTATGATATATTAATGTAGAACTGGACTTTGATTGGTCCTCCTGCTGGCCCATTATCCGTGGTGGGTCTGTATTTTGACTACAGCAGTCGTGTTGTCTGATATATTGGTAAATATCGATACTGAACAACCTGCTCTGATACATAAACGCGTCCGCCATATTGGTTCAGGGAGCTCCATCATTTTGGTTAAAAAGCACAATAATCTACATTTCTCAACCGAATGTAATGATTCGTTGTACTATTCAATATTATCTACATGGAATCCAAAAACAAAACAAAAAATCTTCGACTCCAGTTTCTTCTGAGCTCAACAGTGTGTATCAATCTTAAACAAGCAAAAGCAATCATGGTGGAAAATAAATCATTGTCATAAGCAGGAATTTGGATCATTTTCATCGGTTAATATCTCTAAAAACGTCCCTTCATAATTTAATGTATGAAATGTGTAGGTTTATTTTCTCAAAATTGCCTTTTCTGTCCATGTTCTCATTATATTGGCTTTTCTTTTGTTCCAGGTCTGCTTATTCATTTGAAATACTGAAAGAAACTTGTAAATAGTGCATTTGTAAGTTCTTATAATGGACCATCGTTGAGAAAAATGTAAAAAAAGGTCTGCTTTCTGTTTTTTTTATAACAGTAAGGGATAGAGATGATTGAAACTCAAATGCAACAGTATAGTACAGCAGGAAAGTTTCTTGTTATTAGAATTTGAATACAATATGGTGTAGTCAAATACAATTATTTAAATAATAGAGTAACAATAGTAAATAGTATACCACAGTACATTTGCATATGTTTATCTAAAGAAAAGCTTCAAACATTCAATAAGCACAGTATCTGACTTTGGTATCAAACTTGAATATTTTCAAGTATCGTACCAAAGTTGAAATTCTCAGTATCGTGTCGGTACCAATTGAGAACACAGTCTGCTACAGATATTTCATCCTCAGGATTCATTCCAGCAGGTACGTGGTTTGAATTTGAGGTTTGATGATTAAAATACCCAGCAAGGTAATAAATACAGAAACTCGGATAACGCAGAGTTAGTCTTTCCGGCCTTTTACCCACAAGAAAAAAAACAAACAAAAACACAAGGACAAACCTGAAGCATCCGCTACAGAAACGTCGGCTCCGTGGGCCAGAATAGCAGCCAGGCACTCTGTCTGACCTCGAGTAGCAGCTACATGCAGACTGGTGGAGAAGAAAAACACACCAAGTGCTTAAAATAAACCCGAATCCTTCTTATTTAACGCTGAAAACCTGCAAAACACGTTCTTACTTTCCAGCTGAATTTAAAACAGAACCGGTTCTTTGTTACGCGATAAATAATTACAGAAATATAATTACGACAGAGTCTGGCGGCACGGCTTTCATTAAAAGATTACAGGGTCCACTTAAAGTTCAAGTGGAAAAGTAAATCCATTAAAATCCTCAGCTCCTGCACAAAGCGGTGCTTTTTTTTTAATTTTTTTTTATTAAAGTTGAGGCATACAGAATGCATTTCAGTGGTTTGTATACAAGAATTAAAAGATTTAACAGGATTTATTTGTGCTAGAACACAATAAGGGAGCAGATAAGAGGTTAAGTTACAAATATTCTGTATTTATAATCCGGGTTTAAAAACACCAAGCTGCAACTGATCCTAGGGATGAACAGAAGCTGCCTCTGCTGAGTAACACGCTCATGGGCTATACTGCTTCAGGAGACCAGCAGGATATAAAGATTAGAAACCGTCCCATGTTCACACTTACTATTTAACACTTTCTGTAGTATGAAAATTATATTAAAAGCAAGTACGAGCAAAAATAGAATGTAGAAAGTCCTCCACCAAACTTCACAGGCATCGATACAGAACACGTTTCAACAGCCCCAGACTCCAGTGGTGATGTGCTTTACACCACTTCAACCCTGCTCTGTAACTAAGTGATCTGACACTTTTGGTTCCTAAACGCTTCTACTTTGCAATAACAGTTGATGGTGGAATATCTAGGAAGGAAGAAATTTCACCAACAGAAAAGCTGGATTTTATACTGAAACACCTAAATTCAGATTAAGAGGCACGTCCTAATACTTTTGTCCATATCGTGCATTATATGTGCAATAGGTGTAAATGACTTCTGCACCTTGTGTGTGTGTGTGTTTTCACATTAGAGAGGAATGAAAACATTTCTACCTGAAACTTAACCGAGGCGACTCTGGAGACTGATAAAGTGCGACTGCAGAACGCCTTTGAGAGCACTTTGTCCTGGTTTTATCAGCACTGTCCCTCATCTGGAGGTAAATAAAATTAATTCATGACAAGATGGGAGATTAGCGGGACGAGCTGCTCATTAACGTTTCCAGCAAGGGCGACTATAAAGCAGCGATTAGCCAGTGATTTAGGAGGGAAGGTTCAGCTCAGTTTCTCAGGATAAAGGAGGAACTGGATTAAGAATCAATATAAAGCATTAACTGCTGTTCGATATTCTTTAGTTACACCTCAAACACCCGCAATAAATAACAACCGGACCGCTCCTTTATGTAGGATCATCATTGATCCTGCCCCGGTCTGGATGAACAGAGACTGTCCTCTACATTCAATCTTTTTAACAGCGGGAGCAGGGTTTTTTTTTTGTTTTTTTTTTTAAACCACCTCAAAATGACATCCTGTGTTTCACGTTAATCCTTTTATTCCTCCTCAGAAGCACCACATCGCTCTACACGCCGAGGTCGGCTTCACTTAGCAGGAACAGAAGGTTTGGGTGCTGCTACTCAGTTTGGGTTTTAAGGGCAGCCCCAGCGGCTTTACTGCACCGTGTCACACGTTCCAAAGGCGCTCGGTTATTTGGTGTCTCTAAAGTGTTCCTACAAAGGACTGGCGCACTGTATGGGCTTGGTTCCCACCACAATTTTGCACTGACAGCTTCAAGTAAGAGAAAGAAATAATAGGAAAAAAATGCAAGCAATGAATTCTAAATGAGACAAAACAAAAAGAAAACAAACAAAAAACAATGAATGCTAAAGAGAAAAGAAACAAAGCAATGAATGCAAAAGAAAAAAGACAGGAAAAAAGCAATGAAAGGTAAAGACAAAAGAGAAAAAGAAAGCAATGAATGATAGATAAAAAGAGAATGAAAGAGCAAGTAATGAGTTTTAAAGAGACAAGACAGAAAAAGAAATGAATGCTAGAGAAAAGAAAGAGGACAAAAATGCAATGAAAGAAATAGTAAGAGAGAAAGACAAAGAAAGAAATAAAGAAATGAATGCTAAAGACAAAAGTAATGAATGCTTAAGAGAAAAAAAAGAAAAGCAAATAAAAAGTAAGAAAAACAGACAGAAAAGAGCTAGCAATGAGTTCTAAAGAAACAAGACAAAAAAAAGAAATGAATGCCAGAGAAAAGAAAAAAAATAAAGAAAAGTGAGAGTGCCAAAGTGGAAAAAGACAGACAAAAAAAAAAGACAGAAATGAACGCTAAAGAGAAAACAAAGAAACAAGAAAGAAAGCAATTAATGCCAACGAGAAAAGAAAAAGAAAGTAAGAAAAAAAAAAAAAAAAAAAAAAACAAGCAGTGAATTCTACAGACAGAAGAAAAAGACAAAAAGAGAGCAATGAATTCTAAAATGAAAAAGAAAAGAAAGAAGACAAAGAAAGAAAGAAAGCAATGAATGCTAAAGCGGTGATAACTAATAAGATACAGACCAGACCTACACGACTGTATATGGACAAAAGTATTGGGACTAGGGCTGCAACAACGAATCGATAATAACCGATTATTTAAAGTGTCGACAACAAATTTCATTATTGATTCATTGTGTCGCATGATGTGTGTGTCCCCGGCCTTATCATATCCGCTTACGTTACTTGCGGCACTTTGTGAACGCTGGGGGAAAAAAATACGAGCGATTGAACGGAGCAAGGCAGAGCCAGCGCAGACACGGAATCTTCAAAACAAGTCACGCTTCACACAACCAAAAAATGTGTAACATGCAAACGTTGCAAAAGTGATTTGACCCGGCACGGGAGCGGCACGGTGCTGATACAGCCCTCGAAACGGAAACATGTTTTCTCACTTCAAAACGGAACAAACTCGGGATATTGTGGTGACTTACACTGTTGTTGCAGTGACCGATGAGGATGAAGAGAGCTCAACAACAGCACAAGTCACCACAGTATCCTGAGTTTGTTCCATTTTGAAGTGAAGGAAAATAAAGGCGCGCTCACACTATGCGAACGGTACTAGCACGGTTGATGCTTCTTAGCTGGATAATGATGATGGAGTTAACAGAGATATCATATATTGGACAAGCTAGCCAAGTCCTATTTATGCATTCCTGGTACTTCAACACTGGCTGAGCATTCATCTTCTGAGGCAGGAAATATAGTCTCTAAAGAGAGAGCCAGCTTTAGCTTGGAGCATGTTGACATGCTAACATTTTTGGCTTGCAATGTAAAGTTCCTAAAGAAACGAAGTGAATGGGTTTGTATGTAGTGTTTGCATCAGAGATGCACTCATATCCTTCATTATTTAATTTGTTATTTTAATGTATTAATAAATTTAATTTATTAATTTATTGTAAGCACTTATTTGCTCTATTTAATGTTATATTTCTGAATAAAGACATGGAAAGGGAAAGCTGCCTGATTTAGAGAGTGGTGCTGTAACAGGCCCGAGCCCGCGTGGTGAAGTGTTTCCTTAGGAAGCCATGAGTTAAGATCACGTTCACGAAGCGCTGCACTCACGCCGACTTTCCCTCGCTGTCCAGCTTGGTGGCGCTGGCTCCTTTCTTGGACAGGAGTGAGGTGACCTTCTCCATCTCTCCATGTTCCACGGCGCTCAGGAGACGCTCGTCGTTCTTACTCCACTCGTGAGACTGAGGATCAGAAGAGAAAAAGTTTGTAGATAATGATCAGAATAATAAAGAGACGAGCCATCGAGATACATGGCATTCAATCAGATTCAATCAATCAGCTAATCCAGCGGCTGAGAGGAGGGAGTCTGATTCCCAGAGGACCCAATTAGAGAAACGAGAGAAAAAAATCATGCGTGATTATTTATTCATTTATTTATTTATTGAAAATTTGATGAAAATTATTTGATATTTCATATCTATTCCTCCGTACAGAACAGCTTCAGCTCTTGACGCTTCAGGTGGTTCCACAACATTTCTACTGGAATAAGGTTCTACCGGACTTTGACTTGGCATAAAAACATTAACTTTAAAAAAAAATTCAGAATTAATTAAAAAAAAAAAAAAAAAGCTAGAAATACTAGAAAGAGACAAATCCAAGAAAAAGAAAGACCAAGAAAGCAACATTTTAAAGAAACAAGTCAGAAAAAAGTGAACGCTAAAGAGAAAAAGAAGTGAAAGTCAGATCAGATCAAGGGGACATGTCCCTCCACCACCAGTTCCTTTGTCTTCGCCACGCTGAGCTGCAGATGCTTCAGCTCACGCCATCAACCAAAGTCCTTCACTGTCATCCTGCTGATGCACCAAACTACCACAGAGTCATCAGAGAGCTTCTGAAGATGGCAGGTGTCTGTGCAGTAGCTGCAGTCCATGGTGTAGAGGGTGAAAAGGAAGGGAGGGGGGACAGTTCCCTGCTCTATCCGAAACAGTGCTGCAGGCGTACATCTGCCAGTCAGGGGGTCAACAATCCCAGGCACAATGAAGGGGTCTAATTGCATCGCCCTCTTCTCGTCACCCAGATGAGCAGGCCTAATGGTGCTAAAAGCACCGCAGAAGTCAAAACCATGATCCCCACAGTGCTGGCAGGCTTATCCAGGTGAGTGTAGACTGGTGTGTAGTGTAGGTTGAGCAGTAACTGATGGCGACCTCGGCTCCCAGACTAGGCTGATCGGCAAACTGGAGGGGGTCCATAAGTGGCTGGACCAGCAGCAGCAGGATGGGGAGCTGCAGTGTCAAATCTGTTAAAGAACACGTTTAGATCGTTGGTCCTGTCCAAACTGCCCTCTAGTCCACTGGTGCTACTTTAGAGACGGTTTTGTAACCTTTCCCAGCCTGATGAGCCTCAACACCTCTCATTCTGAAGCCCTTAGAAAAGAAATCTTCTTTGTTTGTTCCCTCTTCTTTAAAATTTATATCCATGTCTCCAAAACATCGGATTACCAAAATCCGCCCGATACTTTATACCAAAGTGCAGCTCCATTCCTGCACGGAAATGCAAGAAACTGATTTTATCATCAGTACTTTATATCTCGTTAGACTGATGCCACTTTCCAAAATAAACTCGAACACGTGACGTTAAATGAGTAAACAAACAAAACCATCACTCCGGCGCCTCCTGTTGGTTCTCACACGTCCCGGATTTCCTTAATCACTTCCTCCGTTACTCACACCTGAAGCCGTTTGGGTAAAACCGCAGGCTTCGAGTTCGTCTTTGTTTGTCTCCTCTTTTTAGGCCAAAACTTCTGATGTTTTTTTGTTACCATTTTCAGATGTTCATTAAATCTCAACGTTCTTTAAAATCTCATTTAAGTTTTGTTCCCAAGAATTGATCAGTCTCGTTGAATTAACTGAGGAAGACACGGAGCTCTGAGTGGAACGTCCTCACACGAACCCCCCCAAAAAATAAAAAAGGTTTTTATGTCATTCAGAAGCCAGAGAGCCGAGAAATGAAGTGTCACTTTGATATCGCCAAAAAAAAAAACCCTCGCCGAGAAGCAGAGGAACATCCTGCTGTACGGAACGAACACACACACACACACACACACACACACAGTCTGAACTAATGACTGTTTCAGTATCACACAGATTCCACGAGACGATTCAAACGCTGCAGATCTGAAACGCCAATCTGAAAGAACCTCCGGAAGGTCACCTGAGGTCAAACCACACACACACACCTGATCATAGAGAGGTTCTCCTAAAGAAGAACCGAAGACAGAATGAGGAACTTCACGGTGTGATATTACTCTGTTTATTTCAGCATGGTGCAGCCGACAAAACAGAGGTCACGCCGGGGGTCTGTCACTATTTTGGGAATGACAGTCGTGCAACACGACTCGGCCCGATGACGCGCCACGGAAAACTCGCGCTGTATTTATAAACGCTTTCTGACCTGCTCAACACCTTCAGCTGCTGCCGGGTACGACTCGGAAATGACTAAAAACAAGCCAGGAATAAAAAAAATATACATCTTAGCAACGCAGTGAGGTCGGAGCCTCTAGTTTTCAACCTATAAATACAACACCACAAATAAAATAATAATAATAAAGGTTATCGAAAGACTAATTTCCCATCACCAGCTCTTAAATGGACTTCGTTCCTCTTTGGTATTCTAACACAACCTACATTTTTTAAGGAACTCCTAAGCTTCGTGTTTTACTGGGCTATAAATAAAGGTTACAAATTCCCTTAGGCTGTCATCAACATGTCAAAGATTAGAGAAGGCACAAATGACACCAGTCTGAAAATATCTGCTGTTACAGTAAAGCAAATGAAGGTCTAACGGAGCAGCCAGGAGGGGGGGCAAGTGAAAACAGCCGGGGGCATACATAGCACTTTGTTTTTAAAGAACAGAGCATCATCTCAAAGTGGCTTTATTATTATTATTATTATCTAGATCCACAGCCCTAACTGAGCAAGGCTAGGCTGACAGTGGCAAGGAAAAGCTCCCTAAATGTTATAAGGAAGAAACCTTGGTAGAACCAAACCTCTAGATTAGTGCTTCCTCTACAAAAACTGATTCATTGCATATTTTTACTGGCAAAAATGAACACATTACAGCTTTTTTGCTTTTCTCTTTGGCGCCTTTTCTCTTGTCAAGGCAGCTAAACATTTAGCTATAATCAAACAATCTCACTAAATATATATTTTAAGACACTTTATATAAATTTTATAAATCATTGTTATTTGAATTTTACTTAGATACAAATTGTAATAAAATAGTGAATATAAAACTATAGAATATTAGACAGCAGTACAGTCAATAAATAAAAAGATAACGTAGAAAGTGAGTCCACTAAACCCAGTCACCCCAGCTGCGTGGCGGAAGCCTTACCAACAAACCCATTAGCTCTGAACACATCCTAATTTTAAATCGTACGCGTGTCGATACCAAATTACAGTACTGATAAGGCTGCCTAGAGGGGGCGCATGCGAGTAGGACGACTGCAGATTGAAGAGTCTTTAAAATCCAAGCAGCTGTGGGGTTAAGGGCTTTGCCCAAGCTTGGCAGATGTTGAGATTTGAACCCTGGACCTTCTGGTTTATGGTCCAACACCTCAACCTTAAAGCACTACAGTCCCTACATGGAAGAGGAATCGGTGAGCACCTCATCTGCAGGGCAGCATCACCCGTGTTCTAGTCGGGTGGCGAGAGAGCTTTTAAGGAACGTACCCTGATGCAGTGTGGCGGAAACTGGAAAGAATTGAATCCCCAAGAGACGACGATCCAAGCGATTTGTTTAATGAGACGGAATTAAATCGCACTTCAGCTGTAAATGCCCCTGCTATTAAAATTGTAAATCAGTGTTGTGTCTCATTACCTTGAGCTCGTCCTGAATTTATTCCTCTCAATCATCGAGCATCACCACAGCCAAACATTTCTTCTCTCGTCTCACTGTGTGTGTGCGCCCGAATGAAACGCTGACATTTGGATTAATAACCGAGGAAGGTAAAAGTGCACATTCACATCCTGCCGGCAGCAGCAGCATGTACATAAACAGACCAGGAGTCAGGTCATGTCATTAATAAAAGACGCCACCAGACTCATTTCTCCGCCTACTGTACCATCTCGGGCAGGAATCCGGGCGGCGCTGGCTGGCCAGACGACCCGCTATGCTGATTTTCTGATTGAAAAGCAGTTCATCGACCTCTGCTGGGAACTTAATGGAATAAGTGAGATGATGGACTGATGTCTGTAAGATCTCACAACAAAGTGAGGAGCTTTTCCCCCATTTTGAATAAATGGCCATGTTTTATTAAACACTTAAGGTACTGGACTACTAAGCAGAAGGTCCAAGTTTCAAGCCCTGGCCCTGCCAATATGCCATCGATGGGCTCATGAGTAAGGTAATGACAAACCTGTGATCCAAAAGGAAAGGAATCATTTTCACATTAAGCTTTTTTCTTCTCATTTAAACGTATTATTAGTAAAAGCTTAACGTGAAAATGATTCCTTTCTCTTTGGATCGCAGGTTCATCATTTCAGCAGTAGAGATTATTTATGATCAGTAATAACAGAGAAATTTGGTTTTCCTAGGTCATTGTTTTAGTACGTTAGCCACGTTAATCAATGTGTTTAAAGGGGAAGAAAAAAGCTTTATGTAAACATGATCCCTTTTGAAGTTGAAAAATTAAGATATTCTTTATACCTAAACATTCGGCACATTTCTTCATTTTCGAATCGACACTTGGCATTGATAAAACCCAACCTCAGGTAGTTCCTCCCAAAATAGTCCCTAGAAATGCTTGGAGCGAAAGCACCTTTTAAAAAGGATTTTTTCCTTAATGTGAATCATAGACTAATCTTTTATTTCACTTAAAGCACGTTTAACACTCAAAGATGCTGCGTTACATGAAGAATAAATAAGCTTTACATGTAAAAGCAAAAAAGACTGAGGAAGAGAGAATCTGAAACGATTATTAAACAAGACAGCATTAAATCGGTTATCAAACTACGAACATGTCACATTAAACCTTACAAAACCCTCATACAAATATAACTTTCGGCATAAATCCACCTGAAAGAAGCCCGACACACAAACGAATCAGAAGTCTGGGCAAAAAAATGTTTTGCGTTTTGTACCAGACACACTCCCCCTTTCCTAAACATGACTGACGGTGGTTTTCCGGTACGATCTGCTATAGTTATGCAGGTCATGCTTCGCTCCAGCTGAGGTGTTGTGTTTATACGGAATTAATAACTTCCAATCAGCAGCTCGGATTTTTCTAGGTCTAATGTAATTTTGGCAGGACTTCACATGACCTTTCTGTGCGACCCCGACGCTCAGGCGTCCCAATATATCCAAACCTCGGAGTCATATAGGACGGGGAGCCTCAGAGGGGTGACAGAGGGCATCACCTGTTAAAAACTGTGAAACTGCAGGAAACTGTACCATTTAAAAAAGAGGCTATATTCTGGACGGTTCTGGTCGTGAGTGTGGCTGCAGGGGTGAAGAATGCACTCTTCACCAAATATAAAGATTGGTGGAGGAGGGTTAATCCTAGATGCTGTTTTTTTCAGGCTCTCAGTTCCAGTGAAGGGAAAGCTTAAGCTCCAGTATAGGTCTAACCAAGGAATTACGGACAATGTATGCCTTAACCATTGGGGCAGGCCCTTTTATGTTAATTACACGGATGGGTGTCTGTTCTGTTTTTCTTATGGATGAATTAGAACGAGACAGTGGAGCCAGACCCTCTCGTCCAACATCAGTGTCAGTCCTCACATTATCGCTGTTCCCGGAATTGAATCCCCACAGACATTGTACAAAACTCTTGTAGAAAGCCTTCCCTGAAGCTTGTAAAGGGGGACCATAATTTATGTCCATGGATTTAGGAATGGGAGATCATAAAAGCTCCAGTAGGTCTAACGTGGAAGTGTCCTAATACTTTTGTCCACAATTATGCACATTAGTTATAATCTAATTACACGGATGGGGTGTCTGTTCTGTTTCTTATCATGCTTGGAATAACAAGCTTCATGTGAAGAGGCAGGCGTGACTTGGAGACATTTGTATTGGATGCGTCTGGCCCATAAACAATCTGTGTAATAAGATACACAGCCTGTTTTTGGCTAGAGTTAAAACTTTAGAATATAAAATAAAGTCTGAAACCTGACTGTACTTTTACTAGACATGCAAAAACCTTGGATATCGCATATCAAAGATACGCCAAATCAGTAATTCATACAGCCAAACTCCAACTTCAAAGAGCTAGAATGATTCATTAATAAAGCTTGGCAAAAAACAACAAAACTGAACAACAAAAACTAATAAACAAATTTAGAAAACAGCAGCTCTGGCAACCAGCTGCTAGAAAGCGCAGTTCCTGAGGCTTTTTCACACCAAGATTTTAAGGATGAAAGGAGAAAAGGAGGGGGAAAAAAACAAAAAAAAAATACAAACACGTCAAGTTTAAAAAAAAAAGAACACTTCTATATTAACGGCGTCCTTCTCACGGAGTCTGAAACTGACGGACCGTGTCGCTGCGTAAAATGTTTAAATCGGAGCCTGTTCTATTTTCTGCGTTAAAATCAGGCTGACCAATCAGAGCTCGGTTGCCGGGCAGAACAGCTCATTGAGAGCTTATAGGACGAGCAACAGGCTGCCTCTAAAAACATGGATATTAAAGAAAAGATCTGATGGAAAGAACTGAAAGGCTGGAGAATGATGGTGATAAAGCTCACAGGGACTGGATGGAAGCGTCTGAATATTTATCTAAGTGTTCTGTCATGGTCACAAAAACACAAACTAGAGCTTCCTGCACTCATCTTCAGTCGTGTTTTTAAATTTTTTTTTTAAGCTGACGATGTGAAAAAGACACATTAAGCGAAGAAAGTAAAGGAAGCAAAAGCATTGAGTTTAGACAAAATAAATAAAATAACGGTGTGACGTAACACTACGTAAAAAAAAACAAAAGGAAAAAAAGAAGAAAAAAAAAAAAAAAGCACACTGCCTGTGCCCAGTGAATTCCGGGTTTGGTTCCAGACTCCTGTGATGCAGAGTAAGCAAAAATAAAAACAGGATCCTTTGCTTTTTTGCATTAAAACCAAACGTAAACACAAATTCTAAAAAAGCCGAGTGTTTTTTTGGTGCAGGAGGAAAAGCACTGGATAACAAACAAGTAAACAGTCGGTGGAGCTGTATGTCCCAACACAGGAAATGCATGCCATCCATCACCAACTCCCACCTCACATCTAAATATTTACACAGACACTTATCTTCAAACTCCCTGCAACTATCTACGTCTAACCACAACACACCACACACACACACACACACACCTCTAATGCACCCTCACATAACCCTTCCAGTTCGAGCAGCTTCAGTCTTATCAGGAGAAGCTAGGAACTAAAAAACCATCGGGGGGGGGGGGGGGTGGGAAGGGAGGAGGAAAAGTGGAACAAAACAAAAACCTCCACCCAGCAGCTCATGTAAACCTCCAGCTCTTATCAGATCCACGTCTTCCTCACGCGAAGAACACGGAATACAGAGAGAGGATTAATGGTGGAAAGCTGGAACTAATACTAACACACACACACACCACACCACACACACACACACACACACACACACACACACACACACACACACACACACACACACACACACACACACACACACACACACACACACACACACACACACACACACACACACACACACACACACACAAAAAAGTAACGAATGAATTTGAACTAGGAAAAAATATTACCAATACTATAAACTTTCAGCTCTAAACTTCTACTCTGAAGAAACTGTCTTTTATGTGACAGAGCAACACATTTCCTAATGTATTTATGGCAATGTTAGTGTTGTAGTACTCCAGTCTCCGTCTTGACCTCATTTGGACTCATCTCGGGATAATTTGCTCAAGACATAAAAGCTGCTCAAGACAGCGATCTGCAAACGGTCGGAAATCGGTTTCCGTTAAAGACAGCTCGACAACGAACTTATTTCACCGTCTGCGAACAAACCACCGTATAGAATGCAAGGAACTGCTATAAACCTCCTGTGGTTTATGTTCTACAGTTTTTACTTAAATATGCCCAGTTTCCCTTACGTTTAAATTTCCTCCAGTGTTCCTTGCATTGATGTCATTACTAAATAACAATTAATATCCTATTAGCAGGCGCAAGCTTGTACAATGTAAGACTTTTAAAGACATTTTTGAAGGATGCAAAGTATCATCTATTATCAATATCATCAAAATCCCAGAAAATAATCAAAAATAATCCTTTGCATTAGTTTGCTTTGCATGCTATAGCTTGCGATGCATCTACATTTCTGGGCTTCAAAGGAGTGATTATTTTATCCGCTACTGCTTGGGCTGCCCACGATTACTTGCTTCGGCCACAATTGTTTGGGCTGCCCGCTACTGTTTGGTATGGACACAAGCGATTGCTTTGCCGCTGCTGTTTGGGTTATGCAAATTGTGTTTTGCATGCATCTGGCTGCCATTTGATTACTACGCTGTTAGGTCCGCATTACATTCTGTTAAATAGGTCGCTGACCGGACATTACCATGGTCTTGCAGTTTTTTTTAGTCTATTGTAATTTAAATATAAAGGGCATTCTGATAAGAAAACTGTGCAAACGATGCATAAATGGCGGCTCTTTTCACTTTTCACTTGTTTGCCGTTACAGGTAGGCAGAACAGGTACAAGTTTGCTTTTTGCCAAGCGATTCCTTTAACAAGAGAAGCACTTGTGTCGAGGAGCTCAGGTTGCTCCTGATCATGAACGCGGGCCAAGTGGATCGAATACCTCCTGGATGCCAAGACTGACTGGCTCTCGTGTTCGGAGGCTCAGGCACACCTTGAGAAAGGGCTGGACTTTGACCTCTGAGATGGATTTAAAAGTGCTAGAGCTCTAGGATCAGGATGGATTCTTATCGGCACACGGCCGCTTCAGCATACCAGCTCACTAAAAATGCTCAGGGGCTGAGAAAAGGCCCCCCCAAAAAAATCGGCCCCGATGCCAGGTTCTCGGGGTGAAACAGCGGTGAGGACGTAACATCTCATTAACAGATTTTCAGCCACCGGATATAATCCCAGACTGTGAGAAGAGGGGAGAGGAAACCATGAGGCACCTCTGCTTTCCCTCCGTTTTAGCGACTGCCGTCTCTGGAGAACCGTACCGCAGTCGGGGAACCCGGATCTGGCAAACGCTTTAGCTCAGATTTATGCAAACAGCTGGTAAAATCACTCGGGGTTCTCAGGACGGCTCGGTTGCCTTGTTTCTGTTTTGTTGTTAGCCTAGACAGGATCTTAAATCTGTAACTGAGCATAATTAAATGAATGTACATGCAGGAATCATGAACAGAGCAGGGAAACTATTCAAAAATATTAGAGCGTCTTTCAGGAAGCTTGTAAAACAGATCATCTCTTCAGTCACAGCTCTCTGATGCCACTTTTAACAGCCCACAGACAGAAACTAAACTGGGACAAAGAGTAAATATAAATACGATGCAAAATTCATGCACGTCAGCTACGCACAATTTCAGAAAGCAACAAAGAGAGACAGCTAGACAAACACAGCACGATGCTGCAAAGCTGCCACTGTTTTGGCCATCATCACGTCAGAGCATGCCACAGCAAAACCTTCCATATTTATATACAACTAAGGTCCAGATTTTCACTGGTGAAATGTTTAGAAACAAGTCCCTTATACTGGTTTCATTAAAAAGCTGTCTTTTCTGTAAATATACAAATGCTTAAGGCCAAGCTCACTCGGCTACCATTACTACCAAGCATGAGTGATGCTGAAACCAAATCACCTCTGGGAAAGTTTCCCTAAGAGAGCCCTAGAGCTCTGAAAAAGAACCACGGAAAATTAAGTGCTCAAAACCAGGCTGCAATCTTTGCGGGTAAAGATGCCACGTTCCCAAATGGATGTAAATAATATTTTCTGGTTTGTAGTCCCACAGGGGAGTCCATGGCTAGGTCTGGCTTAGGGCATTCTTGTGGACTTCTAATGACTCCATGTCTGGAGGGCCAGGGGTTCGATTTCTTTTGGCTTTAGCTCGTAATGGCATTTAAATGATTCTAATACAGATTGGTGGGCAGGTTTGAATAATCAGATAGGAGCAGAAATCCGACGATGATCAGGTTAAGTGCATGTAAACACTTCGTATCGTCGCTTGTTTGCAATATGGAAAGCGAAACAGTGACGGCAAACGAGATTGAGACAAACCTCAAATGGCTGCCAAATTTAGACAGGCAGGGAGACTGAGATGGGTGCAGAAACAGAATGTCACCCCTGGTTTGCGACAGTGAGACAGAAACAAGAAAGGAGACCAAGAAAACGAGACCGTCATCGCTCTTTATAACAGCACTGAAGTGCAAGGCTTTTATCTGCCGTTTGTGATTGGCTGAAGCTTTTGCACAGGTGTAACACCTGATAAAGCAGAGGCGACAGTGATAGGAGCTGAGCAGACAGGAGTTAGCTTGTGCACCCCTGCAGAAAACACGGAAATGTTTTCGGCACCCAGACGAGGCCGCGTTAGAAAGCAGCCCCGCTGTTCCCTAAATCCGGTCCAGTGTCGTGTTATGAGTAAACTGGCGAACGAACATCATGCATCACTGAACGAGCGTTTCCTAACAAAGACCATGTGTGGCGTGTCTGCAAACAATGCGTCTTTTCTCCGAAACGGAGGCCACGCCGGGCCAACTATGCCCTAAACGTGGAGGAATTTTACACGAGGCAGAAATAAGGATTGGCAAACAAACGACGGCGCCGGCTGGACCGGGTCCACATGCACGGCTTTACAGGAACCTGCAGCAAAATCCATCAGCGCTCTCCAGCATCCTGACGCTTCCTAAGAACCGGATTCGGCACGTACGGGCGTCGGGACGCTGAACGATGAGGATCAGATTACAGTCGATGCGGCGCAGGCAGGACCCAGCGAGCCACCATCTCGCCCCTCACCAGCGAATGCCTCTAAAGGCAAAAGAATGAAGCCTAAAAATAGGCCGTTCATTTTTTCAGGATGGTTTTGGACTCCATCTCGCATTCTTCTTAAAAACCTGAATTTAATTTGGACAGGGCGAATTGTGACGAGCCGCAAAAAATAGCTCGGCTTCAAATACTTCCTCCTGACATAAATAGCCTACAGAGGTCTGGAAAAACTGTTCTGCTTCAGCTCTGATGCTTTAAAAAACAGAGCTGGTTTTATTAGGAAAAGGCTCATTCCTGAACTATGGAAGAGGGGCCGATACAGGAATACTGGACTCTTAGAGCTCTCTGGCTGAACAGAAACAGAAAAACAATTATTGCTATTTAATTATTGCTATTTAAAGATGCATGAACAAAGAGAAACCACATGATCCTACCCCACAGCCTGGGGTATTTACCCTGCTGAAAAATGCCAGTTGGAAGCCCTGCCATGTGGCCCAGGATGTCCTGCACATTTCGCTGATCTGTTAGTGTCCCTAGTATCACTTCTAGGGGTGACCTGCTGTCATATGCAATGGCTCCCCAGACCATCACACCACAGGTGGGGCAGTGTGTCGCTCCACAGCAAAGGCAGGACTGAAGCGCTCACAACGAGGCTCCTGGAAATGGTCCGAGCAAAGATGGGTGTGTAGTGAAGGCGCCCCCTGTGTCTGGATGATGGGTAATGGAACTGTGGGAGCTGCTCTTTGGTGCTTGTTTGCAGATCCTCTACTGGAGGTCTATTCAGGCCATAAAAATAACCATAAAACATTCACTGGTCTGTTTCCTCGTCCTCTGATTTTAAAATAACAACATGCGCTCTGATTAGGAGAGAGGAAAAAAAAAAAAAAAAAAAAAGGCCCAGCTTTAATAGTAGAACACATTTACAGTAAAAACCTTGTCAGTAATCGAGGTAAATCAGCACTTTGTCCAAACAAATCAAATTCATCTGTAAAATGGTTTGTTGTATTTAACAGATTAAGTTCTCTTTTAGGAAAAACCTGACCAACCATCAAAAGTCATTTGCACCAAACAATCTCCCAGATAAAATAAAAAGTACATGCCGCTCTAATAACAGCCCGCTTCCTAAGTGCCGGGTTTCTTATCTCTTATCGAGTGGCTCAGAGGGAGGCAGACGGGTCCGATTTCGCCTCACATTCATCACCGCTCTCGCGCTCGCTACCCCTGCTGCGTTACCCCTACATCATATGATGTCATCGACCCGTAAGGTCGCCGGTCTGACCCGAAGTGGCGTCAGTGAGAAGATCCAGGTGGACCATGTCTGAGCTTTAGGGCTTCCCATACCACATGGTAAAAGCAGCTTCTGCATTAAGTAAGAGCATTACGAAGCAGAGAGTGGATCCTCATCGAGGTTTGAAGCGGATGGTTGCAGGCATTTATATTTGGACTAGATCTTATTAATCCTACAGTCCAGATGGACGGGGACCGACACAGGACCGGGATTTACCATTGTGTTGCCAGATTCTTTTTGATTGGACGCCTGAGGCTTTGGCTCTGGTTAGATTAATCTGGATTAGTTTTCAAGCTGAGAGTCCTGACACTAAGAGCTTCAGTGAAGTCCTGCATGTGTTTAAACTGACAGACCCACGGTTAAACCAATAAGATTCCAGAGGGGGTGGGTCCTTAGAGCTCATCTATTTGTCAAACAAAAATCCTCGTGAGCAGGTGGCTGAAAAAAAGTTACACAGAACTGGTTTGGATTTTTCTCTATAAAAAATATGCAAAAACAATTTGCACGAGGTGTTCAACAACCTAAAAAGGAAGTACCTCAAAGAGCACCCCGAAAGCCAAACAGCACAGGGACCTCACAACACGATCAAAGGATGTGAAAGATCAGAGACAGCGCAGCATTTTACCTAGCCAAGGATCTGGGACCGAAACACGAAAAGTGGCACGAGAATGTCTTAAGAATGAAAATCATCTTTGTTTTTGTCTTAACTTTCCTTAACATTCTTAAACTTTTATTCTTCAAATAACCCCTTAAGAATTCTTGTTTTCAGTTCACTTAACAACTGATACAAAAATCTGTCTCTACTCTGGACGTTGTGGCTGTAAACAGCCAATCAATGCTGTGGCTCCATGAGCAGAGGCGGGAGTTTAAAAGTGGGAGTCCGTCATGTGTGTCACAGCTGCCAGGTCTGGTTATTCTAAGCAACTTTGGGCTTGTTTTTCTATGAAGTCGCATACAAATGTGGTTTTTGGAAAACTGGAAAATGTCAAACGTTAAACAAACGTACTTATTCAGTGTTTGAAAACATGAACACTAAAGAATCCCGAAGAACATCGACGAACGCAGATGATCATGGAAGAGCGCTGAAGAATGCTGAAAAAGCCAGAAGATCATTGAAAGTGGCACACCAAAGTGTCTTAGGAATAAAAATTATCTTTTCGTCTCAACTTTTCTTAACATTCTTAAACTTTTATTCTTCAAATAACTCCTTAAGAATTAGTTTTTCTTAATTCTTTCCTTAAGAGCGATTAAGAGCAAGTGGTATTCTTGAAAACATTATGTTCTTAAATGTTCTCTTAACCGTACAATAGCCTCACCTGTATTAAGGTGTATTGGGTTTTGTCATCCTCGTCTTCCGATTTCAGCCATCCCTCCTCATTTACCGTATTTTTTGGAACCCTTAGTTTGAGGTTTTTCCTCCATTTTTACATAAGAACTACATAAGACTACATAAAATCTCTCTTAAGATGATCTTAAGGGAATAATTAAGATTTTCTGAAGATAATATCTTAGAACGTCTTATGTTTTAACATTAGTGTTTGTCTTAAGTTTTTAAGAAAGTTTGGGAATCCGGCCCATAACATGCAATAAACCAGCCAAAAAGTTTAAGCAGCTTCTTTAAATAACCGATCCTCATTACTACTTGAAGTCGCAGATATTTTGTTGGCAGTTTTTTAGCCACCCTTCAAAACCATATTTGACTATTATATTGTTATAATATTATTGGTTTACACCTAGAACCTGGTGATGACATTTACTTTCTAAAATACATTTTATTAAAGTTTAATACTGTAGGTTCTACTACAATACAGTGGTCCTTTAAAGTTTGTGGACGCTTTAGGACTTTCTGCATATATGAGATCTAAAATATCAACAGATTTACACAAGTCCTAAAACTGTTGTCCAAAAAGCAGCTTGTAAGCACTCACTTCTGTTCTGTGGTGGATTTTTAAGTAGACCAATTCGTTTGGTTGCCACGTTCAGTTCGCAGAGCATGAAAACGCAGTGACATTTTTCTACTTTTCAATAATCTCAAGCTCAGGGCATAGAGATAGACCTTTTATAAAACACGAGCGCAACATCTGGAGTCGTCCCTAAACTTCAGTAAATTACCACATTTTACATTTCCTTTTCCAATGTATTAAAAACAGAGTGAGTGAAACCGTACTGCAGGACAGAAATAGCAAAAATGTTCAGTTCTTTCCCTGCAGACGCTGCTGCAATTAACCACGACTCCTGTACAAATTTAAAAGGGGAAATGTTGAACGGTTCAGGTCTGTTTGGATTATTAGAACCCAAACTTTAATTCGGTCTCATGTCATTTCTGTGATGTGTTAAAGGTCGACTGTGTTTTTATAGATGGCCTGGTTGACCTGTAGGTGCAGGAATATATAATTTTAGATAACACACCTGCTGCTGTCCGTAGTGACTCGAGTCACACCAGTGAGTGTTTATAAGAGCAGTAATCAGAGCGGTGAAAGGTGGCAATCCAGGACAGGGGATCAAGAGGACTTAAGGGCCAGCAATCTGCTGAGTGTGCGTGTGTGGGGGGGTAAAGCCTGTGCTCTGGACCGTACATCAAAACACCAAGTCACATCTGCTCTTCACCAGCCATACCAAAGCATCCTCTTCCACCAAGAAAAAGTGAAACACACTAGAATAGTAAAATGCATTATTATCTAGCCCAGCTCGTCTTCTCTGGAGATCCTGTAGCCCTAACCTACAAAATCAAAACTGCACCGAGTTGCATCTTAAGCTCCATCCAACCAACATCAGTTCACTTAACTGACAAAAGACTGTCTCATCTCTGGACGTTGTGGCTGTAAACAGCCAATCAACGCTGTGGTTCCACGAGCAGAGGCAGGAGTTTAAGAGTGGAAGTCCGTCATGTGCCATAAGCAACTTTGGGCTTATTTTTCTATAAAGTCGCATACAAATGTGGTTTTTGGAGCACTGAAGAACGTCAAACATTAAAGAACAATGTTTTTCAGTGTTCGAAAAAAACACTGAAGGACACCAAGAAGCACTGGAGAACACTAACCAGCGCTGAAGAATTGTCTTAGCCTAGTGGTTAAGGTTCTGGACTATGGGCCAGAAGATCCAGTGTCAAATCCCACCTCTGCCAAGCGGCCACTGTCGGCTCCTTCAGCAAGTTCCTTAACCCGAAATAACCTGGATTGTGAGAAAGTATAAACTAAGTTGTTCTGGATAAGGGCATCTGCTAAATGACAAACGTAAATGTGTAGAATGCTGAAGAGCACTGGAGTGCTGAAGAACGCTTAAGAACATTGAACAGCACTAAAGAACGCTGAAAGGCACTGAAGAGCATTCAAGAACCATGAGGAACGTTGACGAACGCAGATGATCATGGAAGAGCACTGAAGAATGTTGAGAGGCAGAAGATGTTGAAGAGCCCTGAAGAACATGGAAGAGTACTAAAGAGCACTGAAGAACATTGACAAGATGAGCGCTGAAGAATGCTGAATAGTGATGAAGAACTCTAAAGAATGGTGAAGAACATTGACGAAGGTTGAAGAACGATACAGAGCGCTGCAGAGCCTTGCAGAGGGTTTAACGTTGCAGAGCACTGAAGAGCACTAAAGATTGCTGAAGAACAAAGAACATTTCAGAACGTTCAAGTATGTTGAAGGGCGCTAAAGAGCCCTGAAGAACATTGAAGAGCGATGACAAGATGAGAGCACTAAAGGATGCATAAGATCACTGAACAACCATGGAAAAGCACTAAAAAGCGCTGAAGAGCACTGAAGAGCGTTGAGCAGTGCTGAAGAATACTGAAGAACGGTGAAGATCGTTGAAGAGGGCTGAAGAACATTGAAGAGCACTGCAGAGCCTTGCAGAGGGTTTAACAGCAAAGGGCACTAAAGAGCCCTGAAGAATATTGAAGAACAAAGAACATCTCAGAGCATTTAAGAACATTTAAGTATGTTGAAGAGCACTACAGAGCACTGAAGCAGTGAAGATTGCTGAACTCTCATGTTCACAAAACCAGCTTGACACCTGTTGCTTTGTGACATAGTGCATCATCACATTGGAGGTATTCCATCAGAAGATGGGCCATTTATGGTCACAAAGGGGTGCACATGGTCAGCAACCACACATGCTGGAGCTCAACGATAATGGATTGATGTTAACGAGCCTCAGAAACACATTCCTGCACAATTACACCATCTTCACCAGTCTGGACTGTGGACACAGGTCATGGATTCATGCTGTAGCCCCAGGAGATCAGCAGTTCCAGGGACTAATGATGTTTATGCCACAGTCAAAATCATCAAGATCCCATTACCTCCCTGTTGTGATGGTTGTGAATGTGAACATGATGACGAATTGAGGCTCTGCACTGCTACCACATGATTGGCTGATCAGATAATTGCACGAATGTTTAGGTGAACAGCTGTTCCTAATAAAGTGTTCTGCGAGAGAGTGTGTGTACATAGAGCTCTCCTAAGGGACGTGCAAACCCAGAGCCAACTAGGTTCCAATCATGAAATAAACAGGGAAACTTTTACCTTATAGGGCTTACGGGTCGTGTGTTTCTACTCAAATGCACGTGTTTGTCATTTCTTACACATGAGGTCATTTTTTTACCGCTCCAACAAAACGCACGTGTTCAGGACAGAGCTAACAAACTCACTAATGTCCACATTGCTGGTTACAAACACACACACACACACACACACACACAATTCTGGCAAATTCAACAGTCCACGGTGAAAATGAGTGGGTCGCAGAACTCCTGAATTAGGGCTGATGATCTCATCGCTGTTTAGCACGGAGGGTCATTACTGCATGACAACATAACTACCGTCAATCATTAGCTACGCGCTAGGCTAGCTAGCAATTACACTGACGTCAATCAGAGCTGCGGTTCTCTGGATTCTTTTTTAACTCCAGGACTGGCTGTGACTCACCACTTCTTGTTTCCCCTCTGCTCGTGTATCTGGAATGAAAATCAGCATGATGCGTTCAAAAATATGCAATCAGCGCTTATAATAAGCTCCGAACCTCATTATACTCCAACAAAACCAAAATACAGTGGGGCAAAAAAAGTATTTAGTCAGCTACTGATTGTCTGTAGAGGTCTGTAGTTTTCATCACAGCTACACTTCAACTAGAGACAAAAAGAGAAAACAAAATCCAGGAAATCACATTGTAGGATTTTGAATTTAATTGTAAATCATGGTGGAAAATAAGTATTTGGTCAATAACAAAAGTTCAACTCAGTACTTTGTAACATAACCTTTGTTGGCAATGACAGAGGTCAAACGTTTCCTGTAAGTCTTCACCAGGTTGGCACACACTGTAGCTGGTATTTTGGTCCATTCCTCCATGCAGATCTCCTCTAGAGCAGTGATGTTTTGGGGCAACACGGACTTTCAACTCCCTCCACAGATTTTCTATGGGGTTGAGGTCTGGAGACTGGCTGGGCCACTCCCGAACCTTGAAATGCTTTTTACGAAGCCACTCCTTTGTTGCTCGAGCGGTGTGTTTGGGATCATTGTCATGCTGGAAGCATTAGCCATGTTCCATCTTCAATGCTCTCACTGATGGAAGGAGGTTTTGGCTTAAAATCTCACGATACATGGCCCCATTCATTCTTCCCTTAACACTGATCAGTCGTCCTGTGCCCTCTGCAGAAAAAACAGACCCAAAGCATGATGTTTCCACCCCCATGCTTCACAGTAGGTATGGTGTTCTTGGGATGCAACTCAGCATTCTTCTTCCTCCAAACACGGCATGTTTGAGTTTTTACCAAAAAGTTCTATTTTGGTTTCTTATCTTACCACATGATATTGTCACAATCCTCTTCTGGATCATCCATATGCTCTCTGGCAAACTTCAGACGGGCCTGGACATGTACTGGCTTAAGCAGGGGGGCACGTCTGGCACTGCAGGATCTGAGTCCCCTCTCAGCATAGTGTTACTGATGGTAGCCTTTGTTACTTTAGTCCCAGCTCTCTGCAGGTCATTCATCAGGTCCTCTGTGTAGTTCTGGGATTTTTGCTCACCGTTCTCATGATCATTTTGACCCCACGGGATGAGATCTTGCGTGGAGCCCAAGATCGAGGGAGATTATCAATGGTCTTGTATGGCTTCCATTCTCTTACAATTGCTCTCACAGCTTATTATTCACACCAACCTGCTTACCTATTGTAGATTCACTCTTTCTCAGCCTGCTGCAGGTCTACAATTTTCTTCCTGGTGTCCTTCGACAGCTCTTTGGTCTTGGCCATGGTTGAGTTTGGAGTCTGGCTGTTTGAGGCTGTGGACAGGTGTCTTTTATATACAGATAACGAGGCCAAACAGGTGCCATTAATACAGGTACGAGTGGAGGACAGAAGAGCTTCTTAAAGAAGTTACAGGTCTGTAAGAGACAGAAATCTTGCTTGTTTGTGGATGACTAAATACTTATTTTCCACCATAATTTACAAATAAATTCTTTTAAAAATCCTACAAGAGATGCCGCTAAAAACACATGAGTGACAGATGAGTGATTGAAACGACTGATACTATGGTCTTTGGAAGCCAAAAACACATCGATAGACTGAATTAGGAAACAACACGAAAGATCGGACAAAAGAAAGAGACTAAACAAGAGACTGTGAACCAGTTTATATAGTTAGGAAACGCGGAAGGAACTAAGTGAAATCAAAATTAGGTTTTTGTAATGGGTGAACAGGTCTCCAGGAAATTTTGGATCCAAAAATTTAGCATTTTCATATCCAACCCTATAAATAAGTAGGGGAAGTCGTAGTCAAACACGAATAAACTTACACAAAACTCTCTAAACACATTAACCGAGTTAAAAACGGACTCTAGAACATTGAAGAATGCTTAAGTATTTTGAATAGCACTGAAGAACTATTCTACAAATAAGTAGAGGAAAGTTGTACACACAAGTTGTACACGTCAACCGAATTACAGCCTCCAGAACAAAACATGAGCTTACAAAGAACGTTGAAGAAACACTGAAGTGCGTTGAAGAATGGTGAAGAGCCTTGAAGAATTTTAAGAACCCTGAAGAACGTTGAAGAGCACTGAAACTACTCTATAAGTAAAGTCATACACAAAACTTGCATAAAAAGTCTCTAAACACGTCAGCCGAGTTAACACGGTCTCCAGAACTAACGCGAGCTTACAAAGAACGTTGAAGAAATGCTTAGGATTGCTGAAGATCACTTATGAATAAGAGTGCTGTAGAAACCCTGAAGTGCACTCAAGAACACTGGAACGCTCAGGAGCGCTGAAGAAACTACCCTACAAATAAGTACAGGATAGGTGTACACAAACGCGATAACTTAAAATGTGTGACCAGCTGGGCCGAAGAAGCAAAACGCCCGACACTAGAGTGCAACAAAACTAAGGAATAAGACAGGACTCTGTTATAATTAAAGTAAAATATGGTCATTAGAGTTCTGGACAGTAATTTTATGCTCTAACATCGTACGCCAGGCAGCGCTGTACGTACACAGATTCTCTTTGGAGGCTCAGTCCTGATTTATCGCAGCCTGTGCTCGGTCCTTTGGGGTTTAGAAGACGCGAGGTCATTAGTAAGAGCCGATGAGGTTCAAACTATGAAGGGAGTTTAGGACAGATCTGACAGTCCCTGAGGCCCAGGGTTCACTCCGAGTCATCCTAATAAGTGGAGAAGAGTTTAATGACTCGAGCTTCATACTCGGCTGTCCATTACCTACAAAGCTGAAGAGACTCTGAGTTCAAGCAGCAAGGCCTGAATCTCCCCCACACACACCATGAGCATAAGGCATGAAGGTCCGGACCTAGGCTTCTGAGCAGAACATCAGCCTGAGACTCGCCCGACTCTTCCTGTTCCCAAACTGGTGCCATTACTTCTACAAGTAAACCCAGAGCTGGACCAGACCACCTTCTTCTATCGCTCCAAGGTCCAGTTTATAGTCCAAAGTCCCACTGTAGGCGTATTTAACGGCAGACCAGTGCAAACATCCGTCCGTTCTAAAGGGGCACCCATCTGCAGGACCGGCCATCACGTAGTTTTGTTTGAAACACTCTTCTAGAGTATTAGAGGAAGATGGACGCTCAGAAGTTTGAGAGAGGTAACAAGGTAAAACATCTAAAGCATGATCCTAAGCTTCAGCAGGGTACTGGGATCGAGCCTCTGCACCTCCTAGCTCAAATGCTCCATTAGAGAGAGGAAGACTCTAAAACGCTTAACATGAACAAAGCTTAACATGACTTAATGTCCTAAAATGTCCTAGGAAAAGTAATCTACTGCTGTAATGATGAAGCTGTGATCCAAAAGCTTTTTTCTTATAAAAGGTTTAAATGGGAAGAAAAAAGCTGAACGACATTACTTATGATCAGTAATAACTGAGAGAAGTTCGTTGTAACCGTGCACACGTTTCGGCAATAAAACATTAAAATTAAAGTGCAAACTCTGGATCGTTTTTCTACCAGGCCAGAAATTCTCAGAGCCTCTGCACTGCAGCTCATAAGCAGCAAAATAAACACGTCTCATATTACCCTACACACACACACACACACACACACACACACACACACACACACACACTTCAGTCAGCGCACAGACCTCACCTCACGTCAAGGGGAAATCCACAGAGAAACAGATGTGAGAAAGTTTGTGAACCCATTGGGATCATATGGATACAGCACAACCGTTCTAAAACTTCATTTAAACACAAACGAAAGTATTGGGACACCTGCACATTATAATTACAGGAGCTTTTATGGCGTATCATTCTAAATCCAGGACCAGGCAACTCCTTAAATCTCCAAAAACTGTATTGGGGAAAACCATGCCCATTATACTATTTATGCTATATATTTATATATTATCACACACCTCTAAGACAAACACTGCTTTATTGAAGAGACTGAGGGTAAAGGTGAAGGGCTGGCCAAGCATGTCTCCAGACCTAAACCCAGTATAACATCTTTGGGGCATCCTCAAGCGGAAGGTGGAGAAGCGCAAAGTCTCAAATATTCGCCAGCTCCGTGATGTCGTCATGGAGGAGTGGAAAAGCATTCCAGTGGCAACCTGTGAAGCTCTGGTAAACTCTGTGCCCAGGAGAGTTAAGGCAGTTCTGGAAAATAATGGTGGCCAGACAAAATATTGACACTAAGGGGTGTACTCACTTTTGTTGCCGGTGGTTTAGACATTAATGGCTGTATATTGAGTTATTTTGAGGGAAGAATAAATTTAGACTGTTATATAAGCTGCACACAGACTACTTCTCATTGTGTCAAAGTGTCATTTTGTCAGTGTTGTCCCATGAAAAGATATCTGCAGAAATGTGAGGGGTGTACTCACTTTTTGTGATACACTGTATAAGAACTTAAAGATGGACAATTTAGATATTTCTTTCAATATTTCAAAGTGAATGAGCAGAGTTCTGACGTGAGGCAAAAGAAAAGCTCAAATAAGGACATAGAGAGAAAAACAATAGAAAAACCTTCTACACGTCATGCCTATTAAATTATAAAGGGACGTTTATACACGTTAACCAAAAAATAACAATCAAAATCCACGCTTGACAAACGTTTTTACCATTTCTTATGACAGTGAAGTATTTTCCACCACATTAGCTTCTTAACGCTGATAAACACTCCTCTCTATCGAGATTCCAAGAACCTGGAGTCGAAACTTTTTTGTACTCCACGTAGAACAAAAACACGAATACAAAAATGACTCGGATCGGTTGAGAAATAATCCTCCGCTCACTTGTATTTGTTTACAAGCCAGTCTTGCCTGGACCAATATGGAGGGCTCATCGACATATCTTCAGCAGTCACGGCAGCATGTGAGTGTATGTACTTATGGCAGAAAGTCAAAAGTCAGCGCTGTTCTCGAGTATAACCTGATAAATCCATTCAGCGAATCAGAGTGCAGGATTTTTTTTCCTTTCTCTTCACTTTTTTTCAAAACATCTAAACATTTCGCTGTAATCAAACAAGCGTATTAATTATCCTTAAGTAATTTATACACCGATTTTTTCTTGTGAGTCTGTCGTATTAATTTTATCCAACATGTGTAAATCATATGTTGACAAACTCTGAGCCTTCCAGAGCAGAAAAAGCCTAAAGCACCCCTTGTGATCTTTGGCTCCCAGACCCCAGGTTAATGAACCATGGATTTAGACCCATTCTACAGGGCAAACCAAGCTCCTACCTGTATAGAGGGTTTGTACGAAGAGTACTACCATCAAACTACATCAGTTTGCCTTCAGGAACAAACACAATAAGGAACAAGGTTTGGGCGATAGATTAAAAAGTTAAACTTCTGGTAAAGGTACATTGAGGTAAGAAGATAATCTGCGGAGCTGCTCAGAAACCTGAGCGACGTGATTTGGGCCTGCAGAAATGCAGCAAACATTTGTTGCTACTGCAGATAATTAACGTGTAGAGAACTCCAGCATAAAACTCCTTTAATCTCTAGTTTTGCCCAAGAATGAACGTTCAGGCCTAAAAGAAATGCCATAACAATGATGGTCTCAAACAAAAAACCCCAAATATAAACAGTTCATGGCTGTTTTACAGACTGTGCCCTCACCCCCACATGCTGCAGCAATGAGACCAACACTGGCAGTGCACTCGCACAAATTAAACCCAGGGCTCTGTGTGTGTGTGTTCGTTCCACCAAACGCTAATGAATTAGTTTAGCGCACTTCATGCCACTCTATTATAGTTAACTTCCCTATTGAGTTCAGGTGCTCGTTCCGTTTGGAGCAAACGACTAAAATTAATTCTACACACTCCGTGGATGAGCTAAAGCACTCGGAATGCGTTTAACTACAGGACGTATAATACGCACAAGTTTGGACACCGCTGATGAAACGGTGATGACTTTCTATCCGAAAAAGTTACACAACCTCTACTGTGAATCCCTTAAAACCCCGTGCAGATCCTCCGCTTTTATTCTGCAGATCACATGATCCCTGGGGCAGATTAATGGAGGATTAATGGGGCATTAATGCAACGGGAGGACACCCTGCAGCCATCACGTGTCCCAGAGGATTTGATGGCTCTAGAATTTAGGTCACATTCCCAACCCTGACCCCTGAGCTCGAGCCACTCCGGGTTCTTCCGGCTCCAATGCACACAGGACGAGAAAGAAAACCTGAAGTCAAAAGTTTTTCAGGATTTTAAACGTTTTGTTGATCAGATAAACCTGCTGTGGTGGGTGTACCGATACCCTCTGCTCAGGATTCGATTATATTCACGATACCGAGGTCATGATTCGATCTTCTGAAGATTTTTATTTCTGAAGCAAAGCAAAACAACACTTTCTTGAACAGGTTTTTAAACAAAACGTTAGTCTCCTGCAATTAAATGACTAGAAACAGAGGTTTCAAATTGTAAATAAAATCTTCTATTTTTGCTTCATCATATCTTAAACAGGGGGATATATATTTTTGAATAATAATTCAAAATGTCCCATATTCTCTACGATATTTTATTTATTATATATAATATGGTCTTGAATGATATATTTTTTGTTCTCTATTTTATTATGTTTAGCATTTTACTTACTATATACACTTCTCACAGTCTAGTTTTATATTCTGCATTTTTTTTATGTTTATCTTATTTATGATATACACACACACTAGCATCTTGTATATTATTACAGTGTTATATATTATTATAATTATTTTATTTATTAGATATACACTTACCTTATTTTTCAGTTTTATTCTCTTTTTTATACTTATTTTATTTATCATATACAGTGGGGCAAAAAAGTATTTAGTCAGCCACTGACTGCAAGTTCTCCAGCTTAGAAAGATGAGAGAGGTCTGTAATTTTCATCATAGCTACACTTCAACTACGAGAGACAAAATGAGAAAAAATCCATGAAATCACATTGTAGGATTTTTAAAGAATTTAATTGTAAATCATGGTGGAAAATAAGTATTTGGTCATCCACAAACAAGCAAGATTTCTGGCTCTCACAGACCTGTAACTTCTTTAAGCAGCTCTTCTGTCCTCCACTCGTTACCTGTATTAATGGCACCTGTTTGACCTCGTTATCTGTATAAAAGACACCTGTCCACAGCCTCAAACAGCCAGACTCCAAAACTCACAACCATGGCCAAGACCAAAGAGCTGTCGAAGGACACCAGGAAGAAAAAAGAAAGTTGTAGACCTGCACCAGGCTGGGAAGAGTGAATCTACAATAGGTAAGCAGGTTGGTGTGAATAAATCAAACTGTGGGAGCAATTGTAAGACATACAAGACCATTGATAATCTCCCTCGATCTGGGGCCCCATGCAAGATCTCATCCCATGGGTCAAAAATGATCATGAGAACGGTGAGCAAACATCCCAGAACTACACGGGAGGGACCTGATGAATGACCTGCAGAGAGCTGGGACCAAAGTAACAAAGGCTACCACAAGTAACACACTACGCCGAGAGGGACTCAGATCCTGCAGTGCCAGGCGTGCCCCCCTGCTTAAGCCAGTACATGTCCAGGCCCGTCTGAAGTTTGCCAGACAGAGCATATGGATGATCCAGAAGAGGATTGGGAGAATATCATGTGGTAAGATAAACCCAAATAGAACTTTTTTGGTAAAAAACTCAACTCATTGTGTTTGGAGGAAGAAGAATGTTGAGTTGCATTCCTAAGAACACCATACCTACTGTGAAGCATGGGGGTGGAAACATCATGCTTTGGGGCTGTTTTGCTGCAGAGGGGACAGGACGGACTGATCCGTGTTAAGGGAAGAATGAACGGGGCCATGTATCGTGAGATTTTAAGCCAAAACCTCCTTCCATCAGTGAGAGCATTGAAGATGGAACGTGGACTGGGGCTTCCAGCATGACAATGATCCCAAACACACCGCTCAGGCAACAAAGGAGTGGCTCCGTGAAAAGCATTTGAAGGTCCTGGAGAGTCTCCAGACCTCAGCCCCATAGAACATTTGTGGAGGGAGTTGAAAGTCCGTGTAGCCCCAAAACATCACTGCTCTAGAGAAGATATGCATGGAGGAATGGGCCAAAAATACCAGCTACAGTGTGTGCCAACCTGGTGAAGACCTCTGTTTGACCTCTGTCATTGGCCAACAAAGGGTATGTTACAAAGTACTGAGTGAACTTTTGTTATTGACCAAATACTTATTTCCACCATGATTTACAATTAAATTCTTTAAAAATCCTACAATGTGATTTCCTGGATTTTTTTTTTTCTTTTTCATTTTGTCTCTCATAGTTGAAGTGTACCTATGATGAAAATTACAGACCTCTCTCATCTTTCTAAGTAGGAGAACTTGCACAATAAGTGACTGACTAAATACTTTTTTGCCCCACTGTGCATTTTATTTAATTTATATACTATTATTTTACATTGTAGCTTTAAATTTTTGACTTATTTTATTATATAGTATACACGGTCTTATTTTATAGTTTTATATTTTATTATATTTATCATTATTTATTATACAAACTATTATCTTACCCTAGTTTTATATTCACCATTTTTTTACTGTTTAATATTCAGACTGTTGTTTTATATTCAATTGTTTTGTGTTCTCTTATTTTATTTATTATACATATATTTTATAGTTTTGTATTCTCCATTTTATTATATTATATATACAGACCATTGTATATATAATATGTATTATTCTATAGTTTTATATTCCATTTTTTATTTTCCATTTTATTTTTTACATACACTATTGCCTTGTATTCTATAGCCTTATAGTCTATATTTATTTTACTAATTATATATAAAATATTGTTTTATAATCTCTGAAGTTTTATATTCTGTATTTTCTTAGAATCTTCCTAACACTGCATTCTCATTAATGCATTGTAGTCTGTATATTTTATATTTTGTTTTATATTTTCCTTAAACATGTCCTCTCAAGTTTTCTATTTAGCGCATGTTTATTTAATCTATTATTATAAACGTATTCATTTCTTACATATAACATCTAGGCTGTAAGAAGGCTTGGGTCTCTCTTTGAGCCTTGGTCTCCCTAATCTTGTTCAGTTAGGGCTGTGGGTTTAACTACGGCTTCGGTTTAAGGCTGGTGTGAAACAAGAGCACCCAGAATTAGATATGTAACTTAACATGACATATTAGGTCTGTTTAAAATAAAAACACTACGCCTTTTAATACTTAAAAACAATCTTTATGGTTATGATTAGTTTTGCGTGAGTAATGCGAGTGCTTTTATAAAAACAGAATAATCCACTTTAGCTTTTAAATCCTGCCTCCTGCCCTAAATCATCTCGAACTCACTCCTCTGGCTCTGGGAAGGACATTTTTCCGGGCTCTGTGGGTGACTAATCAGACAGAACACCGCAACCATCTTCTCGCTCCGACCAAACCCGAGTGGCGTCGCTCCGGCAAGCCAAAACCAACATTAGTAAGAGTTTACATTCTGGCCCTGCAAATTCCCCTGCAGCGGGCAGGCGGGGAGCGATGACGCGCCTCTGCGCTCGCTAAACCGCCGGCTGAATCAGCCACACTGGAAACATGTCACTTCCTTTTCAGAGCTTTCCTCTTTTTCTTCTGAAGACAGGAATTCCCTGTGGAGCAGAAACGCTCCCGGCATGACTCAGCCTCGTGACCTTTCGGGCTCGGATTGTTCGGCACCAGGAGGCGAGTACACACCGCGAGCGGCAGACCAAACATCTCACGCACATCTCACAACCAGAACCAGAGGCGGCCGCCGCTGATTGTAAAGCGTTCATGGAGATAAACAGTGCAGCAAGATCGCCACTTTCCTCAAGCTCAAACCATTCCAGAAAGGAAACCACAAGCTTCCCGTGGCAGTGGGGTTCGGTCCAGAAACGATTTCAAACCCCGTCTCAAATTCAGCACAACTAACGACCACATCTAGAACTGGAGCTGTGTGGAAGAGGCTTTACGAATTCCCTCTGTAACTGTAATAAAAAAATCGTTTCACACTGTGCTACGGGTAATTAAACCACTTTTCTTTAGTAGCTTTATGTAGTTTAAACATCTCAAAGTCCAACGCATGTTCGCCACACTCAGCCCGCTCCACTCCATCAATACTGTGTACAAGAATGGTACTTTTTGTTCACTTATTTTCCCCTGCATTGCCAAATCCAAGTCTCCAGTCATTTCAACACAGGGCTAGGCAATATGACGATATCTTAATGTATCATGATAAACTTTGTGACAGACGATATGCTTTTCTGTGTGCATCAAGGAAAACTGCAAATTCATGATAGATGTTGTAATTAGTCCTGTTTAATTAGATGAAGTGCAGCACATTATGAATAAAAATCACTTTAGTAAATGTGGGAAAAGATTTGAATAGTAGCTTTTGAGAATCAGTCACTACTGATGCATTTTTGTCTCGTATCGTGAAAATGTCTTTAAATATCATGATATGATATTTTTTACCACATCACCCACCCCTAAATGGAACTGACCAAAGACTTTAGTCAGTCGATTTTGTGTGCGTTCTCCTGTAAGACTTGAAGCTTTGCACTGGTCAGAATTAAGATTTAGGTTTATGTAAATATTCCCACTTTATTTACTTTAAATACACTCAGTAAAAGGAACCTTGAAGCTGGTCAGAAAGTGATTTATTTAATACCGTGATATCTCTCATTATCGACTGATATGAAAAAAGTCATCACCCTCGATACCAAAGACAGATACTGTGCTTATTTCACTTTTGAAGAACTTATAAACTTATAAACGTATCCAAGTACACTGCATCAATAATATATTATTTGCTATAATACTATTTACTATTGTTAATCTATTACTTAACTAATAATAATATTTCAGACTGAAAGAATCCAATTTTAGGAAAACAAAAATTCGAAAAACAGAATGCAAGATTTATGAAAATCTGGATGCTCTGTGCGACGGCTCCGAATGAGGCATCACTCTTCGGCACACCATATCATATCGACATTAAACAACCAAACAGACGGTCCGCCGAGAGTCTTCTTCGCAGAAGCCTCATCTCACAAACTCATCCAAAACCTCACACAGCACCGGCTTCCAGCCGAATCTCTTTGGCTCTACATGAACTCTCACAGGCTGCACCGAGCAGGAACATTAAATCAGGATGTAGATGGGATCTTATCGACAGGAACCTGACACCGCTCGGCTCATTTTACTCACATCAGTCTTCCTGAACTTCGCTTTCAGGCTCTTCATCTTAGTCCATGCAGGTTCCAACAGGTCCAGACGGGTCTGCAAATCAAAAAGTAAAGCACACGTTTGATTGTGTGCGCGAGCTGACAAAATAAACACGGCTCCCGGAGTCTCAAGGTGCTTTCAGTCACACTTTTATCCAGAGTAACTGAAGACAAAGACGTATTGCTTCTCCTTAAGCTTCCTCGTTTCTTACAGCCTCGGCTCATACGGTTTAGAAAGGTTACTGATTATGGAAATAAAATCGATAAGCATTCTTCCCTAAAACACTTTCTTCTAAGGTCTTAAAACCTGCAACGATTTTAAAACAGTCCCATTGTGATCCAGAAGTTCAGGACAAAAGTTTACCATTCAGAGTTGGGACTGGGCACTAGATGGATTTAATGTGGGAGTGCAGCTCATAGACTCTAATAACTAACTCAAGGTCATTTAATGATGAGTTTGGTGTACGGACCGAAAATATTAGGACATTACACCTACAGGAGCTGTTCTGACATGCCATCTTAAATTCATAGGCATTAATATGGAGTTTGCAGCTCTAACATGTTCCACTCTTCTTGGAAGGCTTTCTACAAGATTTTGGACTGTGACTGTGGGGATAATATCACTCAGTGACCCGACACTTTTCCAGAGAAGGTAAAAGTGCATCGTTACACCAATATAACTTATATGTTGTAGTAAATTGTGCTTTTTTCAGGTTCTTAACCTAAAGAAGTGCTCCAACGCTTCTGATGTCATGATGAGAACATCGAGCGTGGGGTATGCTGAGTAATAACCGACAATGACTAATGAAATAAGGAACATTACACAAAAACTGAGCTACAAATGAGGAATTAGGAACTCTGGATCTGAACCACTTCTGTTTTCTGCTGAATGTGATTCAGGGTTTCTTTTGTTCTGCAGTTCTATTCTGGAAATCACAGCACACAGGCCAGCACGTACCCTGAATGGGCTGTGCTGGGGAGGGCAGGGGTCGTTGGTTCAGTGCCAGGGATGATCCACAATCACACCTTAGGGGTCGACCAGTACGATTTATTATTGTTAGAGAGAAATTATAAGTTTATTGGGGAAAACTGTACAATTGAAATGAAAGGAGGCTCTAGTTACCCTGTTAAATCACCTCTAACATGGATACAAGATGAGATACGGTTGGGCATGGAGGTAGACAGGTTCTGTAGATCCTCCACACTTATAGGTTGCCGAAGCTGGTGTCCCAGCTGGTCCTATAAATGCTTGATGTACGTTTGTCTCTGCTGGTTGCCAGGTTTGCGTGTTGAATCAGAAACCACCCAATCGCATTTCAACAACAAACAAAACAAAACAAAACAAAACAGAAAAAACTAAAAATGTGTAACTTTGAGTCATGAATACGAAGTCAAAGACGAGACGAGTCTTTTCTCAGTGTTAGCAAGTCTCCAGTCCTTAAGGTATCCCAACTCTAGTTGTAAGGTTCTAGACATACATTTTATAAAGTATAACCAGTTTCACCCATTGTTTACGTTACTTAGAACCCTCCATCATGGGGTTCTACTGCACAGGGACACACCAAAGAACCTTTACGGTGCTCTTTATATTCACAAAATCATTCAGTCTTACAAAATGAAGTTTCTACTACTACCTCTTTTGCACCTCAAAAGTTTTCTCGAAGGGTTCGAACTCAGAACTTCTGATGCAAGGTGTTCATTTTGTACAGAAGCTCTTGCTGTGGGGTTCTAAAGTGTTAAAGGTTTCTCTCACACATAGTTGCTGTAGCCTGATACGGTTCTAGATATCTGGTTTGTACAGCTTGCTGTAGCCGGAAAGTAAAGTTTCTCTCGGACCTTCAGAGCTTTTGAGCGCTAGATAAGAAAAGCAAACAGGCAATGTTTTGTGGAACAATGTTCATGAAACAAGGAGAACATTGTGCTCTCAAAAGGAGCACAAAGCCGACAGAAGTGCCCGCGCAAGCCGGACAGGCACGCCAGAACCCGCTTTGAGAGTTTTCGGGTTTTGAGTGTGTCACATTTTATCCACCAAACTTGTCTCCCAGACTCCTCTAACACGCTACAACTGCGCGTTTGTAACTCACCTGCTTCGTAGAAGTGGTCGAGCCGAGCACAGGGTGGAACCAGAACCGGGTCCGAGCGCAGAACCTCTTCACATGGTCCTGTACGCAGCAGGAACCGGACTAGAAGGCGAGACGTCCCGACTGGCAGCTCTGCTCCCGTTCATTCAAATGGCCCGAGCCAAACTTTCTCCTGCCTTTCATTGTTTCCCAGCTCCAGCAGAGAGGCCGTGTCCCAAATTACACCCCTGCACCGTGTGCGAGTGCACTTAGGAGAACGGGAGCAGAGCGCGTAACCAGTGCGCTCTCGGGGATTCGGGATTCAGCCACGTGACGTCTCCCGTTGTGTCCTCGTGACTATGGAATTCAATAGTTTTGGAAAGTCTGAGGAGTAAAACAATGGGAGTCGAGGGATGTTTTGTGCTAAACACCTCTGGATCGGTTTTATTTAGTCTCATTTGCGCTGCGTTGTTTAGTCATCTGTTTATTTCCTTATTTTTGGACTTAGCCTCACGTTGGGTTTAGGGCAAAGTTTGCAAAGTGCGCCGCAGGGTGGATGCACCCTACCACGTGCACTTCTGAAATCAGATTCGCTTTACCTTTACCTGACCGAACGCAGGTAGCAACCGGGACCGTAACAGACATGTTTGATGAATAATATGTGCACATGGACCGATGGAACTGTTTATAAAGCATTTAAAAACCTCTGCATAAGACACATTCACATGGTATGCCATACAAACCCAAACACACACAACGTTCTGTCTGAAGGTTGGAATCCAAAGTCAAATAACAGCCCAAGATAGATAATAAAGGAGAGATATTTGTATAGTCACTCCTCCATTTATATTCTAATTCATTTCATTTGTCAATAAACATCCATTCCTACATTTCAGACCTGTAACACATTCCAAAAAAGTTGGGACAGAGCAATTTAGTTCTAGTAATGAATTAAAAAACTAAATAATGATGTGATTTCAAACAGGTGATTATAATCATGATTATGTACAATAGGACTCCGGGAACAGGCACCTTGGGATATAGGACCCCGGGAACAGGAACATTTAGAATATAGGACCCTTGGAAACAGGAACCTTGGAATATAGGACCCTGAGAACAGGAACATTTAGAATATAGGACCCTGGAAACAGGAACCTTGGAATATAAGACCCTGGAAACAGGAACATTTAAAATATAGGACACTGGCAACAGGAACCTTGGAATATTGGACACTGGGAACAAGAAAGTTTGGAATATAGAACCCTGGAAACAGGGACAATTGGAATATAGGACACTGGAAACAGGGACATTTGAAAATTTCCAGCTATTCATATTACTTGCAGGAAATGGTTCTTAATTCTAAAACCTGTCCTGCATTTAAAGAAGCTCTAATGATGAAGACTTATTCATCAGCAAGCTGCAGACTAATGACATAAGGCTGAGTGACTTTGGAAGGATCAGTGCCCAATGCAGACTGAATCTCCATAAGATAATCAGGAGAATGAACAACAATATGACAATTTACATTTATCACACCCACAGACATCCAGAGAAGTCTTACAAAGTGCAATTCAAGTAAATGTGGGACACACTGCCCCAACTGCTGGAGTGATGATCTGGGGGGCCATCACATACGGAAGTGATACTAGGGACACTAACAAATCAGCGATATGTGCAGGACATCCTGTGGCCACATGTGTTGCCTCTCATGGCAGGGTTTCAAACTGGCATTTTTCAGCAGGATAATTCCCAGGAATGTCTCCATCAGATTACATTACTTACCGTATTTTTCGGACCATAAGGCGCACTTAAAATCCTTTAATTTTCTCAAAAATCGACAGTGCGCCTTTAAATGCGGTGCGCCTAATATATGAATTAATTCTGGTTGTGCTTTCTGGCCTAGAACCGATTGTAGATGGTACACGGCGCTCATAAATCTGTCAAAATGTTTTAGCACGGCCTTGGTAAGTTAAGAAACTCACGGCCACCGTAGTGCACCGCATAGCGGAGTAATACCATCTGTGCCTCAGCATTAGGGTGTGTGCATTCATTCACACATTTTCAAAGCGGATTTCAAACTCAACGCTATCGGTCACGCAGTACAACATGGACATAGAGCAGCTGTGAGAGAATTCAACATTAACGAATCAATGGTACGGAAGTGGAGGAAGCAAGAAGACGCCCTGCGCCAGGTAAAGACCAAACTGAGTTTCCGACAGAACTTAAGAGTTTTGTTTCATTTCATGCGCCTTATAACCCGGTGCGCTTTATGTATGAAAATATACCCGTTAGCAGGCGATCATTGATATTGTGCCTTATAACCCGGTGCGCTTTATAGCCCAAAAAATACGGTAGTTGGCCTGCCTGGTTGCCAGATTTATCACCAATTGAGCATTTATGGGACCAGCTGGGACGCCAGCTTCAGCAACCTAACGAGTGTAGAGAATCTACAGGTCCAGCTGTAGGCAGATGTGTCGTAGAGGCATGTCTAGCAGTCAACGATTTCTCACCAAGAGGAACACTACCCAAAAGTAGCCTCTGAGAGCCTTTTTATAGGGCAGCGTTTTGTAGCGAAGCTCTTTTACGCCCTCTTGTGGTCAGACCCAGTGTATAATCTGACTACACCTGTAATCCTTTACATACCTGCCTGAGACAGAACTGCATGCCGAGTTTTTTAGCAATCCAATTTTTCTATCTGGGTGTGTTACTGTTTTTGTCAATGAGTGTGTATGTACTTTCAAGCTCCACTAATTTGATTTGATGTGATGTTTGGATGCTCGTTGGTGTGTGAAGGACGCAGCTTATTTTTGCTCAGTTGCGATGCAGGACGCCGTGTTGGGCAATTTCTCTTAGTAACAACAAAAACAAAAACAAGAAAACACAATGTCTTTAAAACCTAAACTAAGTCATTAAACGTTGTCATACTTTATTTCAGATTTGATTTGGATATGATAAAGAGGGTTTGGTAGGTAATATGGATTTTTAATAAATGCTTAATTTTGAATAAAGACAAACACCAACCCATTAAAACGAAGCATTTTTGGGTGCGGTTCTAAACCCCTAAATGTCAGTGCTGTTGTTTTGTAGTTTCATGATGCTTTTGATCCAGAAGACGTGTTTCTTGGAAAGCAGGGTGTAGACGCCGGGTTTTTCGGGGTTGCCGCATCCAAATCCTCCTAACACCAAACCCACGATGTTTTTCTTACACTCCAAGGGTCCACCAGAATCCCCCTGTAACACATGCGATACAAAAACGTACTGAAATCTTCCCCTAATCTCCTAATATTTCATTCCGTACAGAAGCCAGGCTTACCCTGCATGAATCTTTATTTCCTTCCTTGCTTCCTGCACACAGCATGTCCTCGGTGATCACTGGGTTTCTGTTGTAGAAACAGCCACACAGTTTTCGGTCTATGACCGTCACCTCCACCTCTCGTAGGACATCGCTGGCTGTTTTGGAGTCTGCTTTCGTCGTTCCCCATCCCCTCACCTCACATTTAGTTCCAGCAGGGATGTCTTTAACTGGTTTGTTAATCGACCTGACTTCCACCGTCTTTCTCTTCAGCTTGGCTTTTTCTTTCAGCTTTGTCAAAACAAGGAAAGCAGATCGCTTAAAACAAAAAAAGAAAGAAACCATTTTATTAAATCCAGTTGCTCAGAAATCTCTGCCTGCTTTACCTTGAGCAGCATGATGTCGTCGGTTTTCGTTTTCATACTGAAGCTTTTGGGAATGTAAGGACTCAGGACTTCGATACGCTGAGTGTGTTTGTCCTTCGTCAAAGAGAGAGCACCCAGGAGAACCGTCAGAGGTTCATCAGTGGTCTGGGATCTAAAACAAAAAAATTTAGATTTTAAATCTGAAATAAGGTCCTGAATATATACTGTACACATGCTGGATATTTCAGGGTATAAGCAAGGGATTATTAGAATGAGATAATCTATTTAGAATAAGAATAATATATTGATCAGGGAAGCTACCAGCAACCTCCACAAAACATTCACTCATTCACACACTTTAGAGATGCCAATTAACATATTGCATGTCTTTGGAATGTGGGAGGAAACTGAAATACCCAGAGGAAACCCACACAGACACGGGGAGAACATGCAAATGCCACACAGGACATGGTTGGGCTGAGATTCAAACCAAAGTCTGTGGAGCTCTGAGGCAACCGCTTTTAACAATGACAGGTAACATTAATTAAGACAATAACAACACCAGTAATAATGATAATAAATATATTAATAATAATACTATATTACATTAATAAAAAATTAATAAAATAAAAAAACAATAATAATAATAGCATTCACAATAAAAGTAATAATAACAACAAAATAAAACAAAAATAAAATGTTATAACAACAACAAAAAATAATAACATGAATAATAATAATAATAATAATAATAATAATAATAATAATAATAATAACATAATATTACAAAAAAAGGAAATAGTAATGCCAACAACAAAAACAACAACAATACTAACATAGTATAGTATACTTATGTCTACATACTTTTTTTCCTCCCCTCCTTCTTCCTTTTTTTCCCGATTATTGTTGTTAACATTTCTGTTTTTGATATTATCAAATTTTATTTCTATGTCCTTCTTCTTTTTGAAGACTTATGGATACATAGGGACTGTGGTAGCCTAATGGTTAAGGTACTGGACTCTGGACCAGAAGGTCGAGGGTTCAAATCCCACCTCTGCCAAGCTGCCACTGTTGGGTCCTTGAGCAAGGCCCTTAACACACAATTGCTTGGATTGTAAGACTGTACCAACTGTAAGTCGCTCTGGGTAAGGGCCTGCTAAATGCTGTAAGTGTAAATGTACATATTGAAATATGTACTATTAAAAATAAAGCATTTAGGTCCTCCGATACGGGGAGGGGGAGTGGTGAAAATAAAAAATGAAAACCAAAAAAATAACAATAATAATAATAATAATAGTAATAATAATAATATCCTACTGTAGGCAGTGTGCGGCTGTAAGAACCCACATCTTATCGATCAGGGTTCCTCCACACAGGTGGTTCTTATTCCTCTGGACAGAAACCATCCAGGGTTTGGGTTTTTTAACCTCCTTGCCTCCTATGATGGAAACATCGACGGAAACTGAAAAAATAAACAGATTAGTACAAATAACTAATATTTCATTCATTTTAAACACAGTGACAGTGGATGAAGCTCACCGACTGAATGAAGAACGCTGAGAAGAAGAACGAGGAACATCTGGGAGATCTTCATCTTTACGCAGAAACGTCTGGATGATGAGCAGAGGCTGCTTTCATCAGCAGATGTTCAAGAGACGTTAAAAACTGAACAAAACGTCACTGTCACCTCAAAACCACATGGCTGCTCTCAGGTGGGAGAGGTGCAACAGGTTTTGGTTTCCATCTGCTTCAGTTTGCAACACCTTCAAGCTGCAAGAAATCTCAAAAACCCTGAGAAATAAGTCAGACATAATCCTTTTCTGTTCTCTAAACTGCAGCACATGTCATGAACTCCTTTTATTTCTGACATTTTAAGATGCTATTACAGATGCTGGAAACATTCCTCAGAGATTTTGGTGAGCTCGTATGAATTGTAGCATCAGCTGCCTCTTCTTAGCTGACAGGAGGGTGTGGTCCTCTGCTGCTGTAGTTCATCTGCTTCATCTGCCAGTCTTCATTCTCCTTCTTTTCACCCTTTGCCCTCACTGGATATTTTCTCTTTTTTGGACCATTCCTTGTAAACCCTAGAGATGGCGCTGTGTGTGAAAATCCCAGTAGATCAGCAGTTTCTGGAATTTAAGCACCACCAACCATTCCAAGTCACTTAAATCGGCTTTCTGATGCCAGTTTGAGTCAGCAGCATGTCATAAACGAGCAGTTCAACGGGCGTACCTAATAAAGTGTCCAGGGAGTGTATGCTGTATATAAACTCTGTTTGTCAGGATACTTTCTTTACTCATCAAGTTCTAGAATGCAACAGACACAGAGAACTCCTATTTAAGAGTTTCATGTCTGGTCATGTTTCTGCAGGTCCCTGGTGACGCCTTTATCTAGGTTTGTGCTTTACAAAATGCACAAGCAGTGAAAACAAGGTTTGAAAATTATACCTGAAACTCTACCTGAAACACGTCTGAAGAAACAAAACCTGATTTGAATACAAAGCTGACAGTACCAAAAAAGGAAACGTCTCAGAGTTTCCAGCTTCAGCAACAAACTCATAAAAGCCAAGATGAGAAACCAGAGCCACCTCACCAAGCTGTGAGATCGGAAAAAAAGAACCGATTACAAAAACATCTCACCAGGTTGCACAGAGGATCAAAGATTGGTGAGAGGCAGCAGAGTGATGCTCTTCACACCTCTGAACACGGCGTGGTGCTCAACCTGCAACGTGTGAAGATCTGCAGGAGGAAGGCAAAGAGCGTGCAGAGGAACATCAAACTTTAAATCAAACTGCGAATATAATGTTACGTAAGAGATAGCATCCGAAATGTTTTTGAGGTGATAAAAGTCCAGAACTCGGCCTGTTATGGAAGCTGGCTCTGGCTCGGCTTGGTCCAGGGCATTCTAGACCTATAGCTTAGATTTCAAGGTTGCCAGATCTCACACTTTAAGGTATGAATGCTTTACAGCAGCTTCCGTGTAGGTGTCCGGGCTTAACATTTATCTAAAACAGACATACATTCATTTATGCATATAAAAAACTTCACTGAGAAGAAGCGTAATTACCATTTTTTTGTAATAGTAGTAGTAGTAGTAGTAGTAGTCTTAGCTATAATAAAAAATTAAGTAACTGAAACTAAACACATACAAATACATTTCTGTTTTTTGTTTTTTTTATGTTCTAGTTGCACTAGAAGTATAGCTTAGATTACAGGGTTGCCAGGTCTCTTGCTTTCAGGTCTGAATACTTTTCAGCAGCTCCCGTGTAGGTGTGCAGGCTGTGAGGCCATTTTATTCCTGATTGGATTTCAGTGCCTGAAGGATTAAACGCTCTGGAGCGCAAACAAGCCATTTTAATTCATTAAAGGTTTCATTTATTCATGCACTGACACCGATGGCCTGTAAAATAATTTATTTCACACAATCCGGTTAAAGGAACTTGTTGAAACGGAAGAAATACCCTATCCATTACGAGCGACCTTAAGACACCCCGGGAGAAGGGATCTGCTTTTATTTTTTAACTCGAACCCTGTGGCAAAGGAGCATGCACTCAATTATGATAAGTCTAAGGAGCTACTTAATATTCCTGCTCTTGAGAGCGCACGCTTCATCACTGCACTTAAGCTCGATCTCATTTTGTATAGCCGTGCTCCTTCATCTCGCTCCTTTTGTTTTTGGTTTCTCTTTTTTCGGTGCCTAAATCAACGAGGCAAAACATCCTGGTCCGTAGTCTGTTCAACGTCGTTAACGCAAATATTTAATCAGCCAATCACAGGCCGGCAACCCGATGAACGGTGACTGAAGCCACATGGAAGCTGATACTGGGATTTTCAAACACAGCGCCATCTGTAGGATTTACAGAGAACGGTCCAAAAAAAAAGAAAATATCCAGTGAAGGCGAAAGGGTGAAAACAAGAATATGGCCAGACTAGTTCGAGCTGATAGAAAAGTAACAGTAACTCAAACAAACACCACGTCTAACCTTGAAGCACATGGGCTACAGCAGCAGAAGGCCACACCGGGTGCCCCTCCTGTCAGCTAAGAACAGGAAACTGAAGCTACAATTCACACGGGCTCACCCCTTTATGCCCCCAGTGTGCCATCTTCTGATGGATAATTACAGCAGGACCCAAATCTCAAATCATCTCAAACTGGTTTCTTCAACATTAAAATTAAAGGTCAGTTCACAGTCAGTTCAGGCTTCACTTATTTCTCGCCTCCCTGTGGGGAACAGAGCAAACCTTATAGAGGAGCAACAAGAGCTCGCTCTGACATGTTCCTCATAACGGAACCCTTCTGTCTGTCTCAGTGACGGCTGGGGGCTTTAAAGCACTTCAAACTGCACGTTGTTTTACATTTCTAATGTTTAACGTATTAATTCCTTTTCGTTATAACTAACTAATTCTGTTTTACTTCCTATTTTTTTGTACTTCATTTTAAGGAGCCTTGACTAGAATTTTAATTCACTTTTATCTAATGTTTATTGAGCCCCTCTTTCTTTTTTCTTTCTTGTTAAGGGCCTAGATTTTTTCTGACAAAACAACTCGAAATAAAAACTAAATTACAGTAATAGAGATTTATGTTAATAAAGAAATCACTGAAAACAAACATAATTACCATTTTTAATAGTAGTAGTCTTAGCTGTAATTAAAAAAATTAAGTAGCTGAAACTAAAAATAATGAAACTGAAAATAATGAAAATATAACTATACAGATAAAAACAGATCTAAAGTAGTTTCTGTCTTTGTGTGTATTAAAAAACAAAATAATATACTGCTCAAAAAAATAAAGGGAACACTTGCAGTTATATTGTGTTGTTTAAGTGTTCCCTTTATTTTTTGAGCAGTGTATAAATACACATTAAATGAAAAGAAACAAGAAAATATATTAGAAAAAAACTGAAAATAAACAAAACAAAAAATGAAGAGAACAAAGACTGACTACTTTTGTTTTTACTTTTTCTGAAAAATGAAAATATAACTATATATAGAGTAAAAAAGTAATTAGTAATTAGTTTTTGTTGTGTTTGTATAAAGTACAAAATAATACAAATAGAAACTAAATGAAAAGAAAACAAATTGAATTAAAAAAAAACTGAAAATAACCAAAATAATAAAGCCTATACATGAGCTAAGAGTAAAAACAGACCAACTACATGGTTTTTTTTTCCATGAACAAAATTTTGTGAAACTATAACTTTACACAGGTTAAAAACACAATTAGTTTCTGTTTAACTTCATACAAAAAATACAAAATAATACAAATAGAAACTAAAAGAAAAGAAAACAAGTTGATTTAAAATTCAAAAATGAAAATAATCACAAGAAAATAGTCAAAGCAAAATATAACTGATGTAAGAGTTAAAACAGAAGAAACTAAATTTTGTTGGCATCCAACATGGTTGCTATGGTGTTGCTAGGTGATTGCAATGGTATCCCAGGTGGTTGCTAAAGTGTTGAACGTGGTTGCTAGCTGTTTGCTATGGTGTCATCGGTGGTTGCTATGGTATCTCAGGAGGTTGCTATGTGGTTGCTATGATGTACCAAGTGTTTGCTATGGTGTCACTGGTTGTTGCAAAGGTGTTGATAAGTAGTTGCTAGGCAGTTGCTATGATGTCCAAGGTGGTTGCTCTGGTGTATCATGTTGTTCCTTTGGTTTGCTATGGTATCCTAGGTGGTTGCTAAAGTGTTGTAAGTGGTTGCTAGGTGGTTGCTATGGGGTCACCAGTGGTTGCTATGGTGTGTCAGGTGGTTGTTCAGTGGTTGCTATGGACGCCCATGTGGTTGGTAACTGGTGTATTTCTATCGTTGTGATGTGAGAGGAGAGCAATCACTTCTGCATCCATTCATTCCCATGAGAAAAAATGTAAAAAATGCGTAGTTATGTGGAAACCGTATGTCCGATCAAAAAGCCAAGTTCGCACAATCGGACCGAACAATGAGGAGTTGGAATGGTGTCGATATCTCAAAAACCTTGCAGAAAAATAAGAATAAAAAATAAATAAATAAAGGATAATAATATAAATCGGATAACATTGTAAATATTCTCCACATATCCCTGACTCTGCCTGACAACACAAACAGCCCCTATAGTGCAGCTAACATAAAGCCTGATGCATTTTTTATTTCATGGAGGAAAACCATAAATATTAATGCATGTGCTGGATGTGGATCCCGATCCCCCGTGGATTCGGAAGTGCCTCCCTGGTTCCTCTCTCACTTCAAACATCCAAAAAAGTCCAGAAAAGTTGGAGGAACCGGAGAGCGTGGATGATTCTCCTGGAGTGACCGTCTAAAATAATATGAAGTGACATCACCATTAAGGCGTTGCTATGGTGATGGATTGAAATGTACATTATCGGATTTAATTTTGACCTTTAGAGAGCTCGCGTTAATAGCAGCTCGTCTATCTGAGTGACATGGTTTCATGACGTCAGTCTCCGAAGCTGGTGCTGGTTTGTGTTTGGAATCGTCAAGTACATGGGAAGAACATGCAAAATCTACACTGCGCACACCATGCTGACCAGTCTTCATTTTGGCAGCTGATTTTGGTTTAGTTTTAGTCTTAGGCTTTTTAATGAAACTTATTAGTTTTAGTCACAATGTAGTCATTTCATTATTAGTTTTGGTTTAGTTTTACCCGAGGAAAACTAAAAATATTTAGTCTAGTTTTAGTCCACCAGGCTGGGACATAAACAGTTTTCACAGAATGACTCGTACTCATGCACAGGTGAATCAAAGCATAAAAGCTCTCCTCTGGCTTTCATCCGTAGCAATTTGTTCTTTTGTGAGATCTTTGCTGCACAACAATCTTACGGACTGTCATGGACCAGGTCTTAGGAAAAGCTTTTTTCCCCTTTTCTTTTTGTGCTTCAATACAATTTGTCTTCTTTCTTAAGAACAACATTTGTATCTTTTATATAAGACAACGCTTCCCAACAAGCCCACACATCCACACCACATCCACACCTCCAAACTTATTAACCTGACTTTTAGACAAAGATGTTTACAGAAGTTTCCAATCCAGACTGAGAAACATTCAATCAAGTTCAATAATGAGATAAAAAGTGCAGCGATGATCCACTCAAGCGAAGAGCTCTGAATAAAAAGCGAGCAAGGTTTTTCCTCTCGATTACGGATGTGATTCATCACTTCATGCGATTCAGTCATGAAATGTAATTTTAAAAGGAAGCCCTTCAGAAGATGCACAGACACGCCCGTCCACAAACCCGGACTAGCGGCGGCCTCTTTCTCAGAATTTCACTTTCAAGGACTGATAAAAAAATATATATATATATTTATGGAATGTAATGCATTTATAGAAATTGTCAGAAACAAACGAGCCGTTGTGGGTTTGACTAAATTATGACTTGCTCTCTAGACAGACACAATTTCCTTTTGCAAACCCCGAAGTCTTGGGAAGATTCTCATGCAAATGATTTGTAAACAGTCTGCAAACCAGAGGACACTTGGTCCTGCTCTAACGCTAGATGTTAGAATGACAAACGTATATATTTATAGATATTATTATTGATCACCATGTGTTGACCTTCTGTTTTATTTACCATTTAAGATGTCGAAATCTTATCTGACTGTAAAGCTGTGTGCAGCCCATTGATTCATCCAGTCCCTCTTACCACCGCACTCTCTCTCTCTTTCTCTCAGGAACACGTTTTTAAAATGAGAAACTGTCTTTTACGTGACGGCGCAATGTCCCATTGTATTCATGACATGCAGGTATTTCAGAAGTGAGCTACAAGTTAAGTATCTTAATATCCTTAATAATAAGAATAATAGCCTTATCAAACCACAGACTTATATGCAAACAGACGCAAATATGAAAATAACTGCAAACATAAATAATTGTTTGATAATAAACTATCAATCACAATTTATTTGCTGCTCTATTCATACAGTGCTTGCACTTTTTGCACGGTCCCTTATTTGTTTCCTTATGGTTAGTTATAAATGTGTGTGCGTTTACGTGAAATAGCTGCATACAGTATTTTACTATATGTTAGAAAATCTATACGATTGGAATTGTCTTTATGGCCACACTAGAGTGCTAATGTACGTTGTAAATAATTTAGAACATTTCTATTTAAGAAACAGAAGACAGAAATCCGAAAACAAAACTCCAAAGGACAGTAGGCTATAAAACCAGATTTCCACGGACATGCACCGCGTGCCCAGGGTGAGCCTTTTTTTAATGCATTCATTTGGAACCCAGTTCGTAATTTGACTGGTTTACTCTGGCACCGAACGTGTCTCAGTCAATCAGATTTAAGAACATGAACTATCGTTTTATAAACATCATTCTGTGTGTGTGTGTGTGCCAATGGATTTGGGTTTAATGCAAAGTCCAGTCTGCTGATCATTGGCAGCTCCCACAACTCACGAGATGCAGATGGCATCTCAGCTTCTCGTTTTGCTTTGCATGTGAACGATCGTGAGTGTGCGGACGGCTCTCTCTCTCTGCTTCTCTTGAGTTTTCCTCCGCGCAGCATCTCAGAGGCAGAGCCGCGCGTAAAAGCGCTCCGTCCAATCCGCGGTGACGCGCGGCCATAAAAGCGCAGCGCTTCCAGCCGAGCTGCAGACGCAGGAACACGGACTGCTTCAGCATCGACTTGTCTCGTCTTCAGGAGCTTAAAGCGAGCGATTTCTTCGAGATTTACCTTCCCTTGTTTTTACTAAACGTTTTTTTCCGAAACGCTCCAGGATCTGAGCTGTGCGTTGCGAGGTGTGCGGACTGAGCCAGGAGACATAAGACAGAAAAAGTACCAGAACGAGTTTGTTTCGCGATCCAAGGTCGAATCCGGAGCGCACGGTAGGGCTGCACGATAATAACCGCGACCACGGGTGTTTATCGACTTATTTATTATAACTGAGTTCAGTTACAGCTGGTTTAGGAACAAAGTCAGAGTGTAGCTACAATACTCAAACTCAATTCTTCTCCCCTCTTGGAAAAACCCAACAGGTGAGGTGTAAGAAGAAGAATCGTTGTGGATAGCCAAAAGGATGTAAAGAGTTTGGAGCGCTAAATAAGCTCAGTAGCTTCTACAAATGAAAATAGCTACCCAAAGACCTACTGAGTAAACTGTTTAAAGTCAGGATCTTATTTTATGATGTTAAAATTAGGTCTCACCCAAAACGTCCAACGTAAATGTAAACACAATTAGTCTATAAATACATCTATCAGTATTAGAACATTATCGAATCCGTTTCTTGGTTTGTTTACTCTGGGGCAGTTTCTAACCAGAGAGATAAGAGGAACCGATTCATAAAAGCACGTTTGTCTGCGTTGCATTTAATCTTGTTTGCCCAGTCAGGGTCACTGGGCACACCTTGGACAGGGCACCAGTCCAGCGCAGGGTTCCGACCATCATTTTGCAGGAACTCAAGATGAAAAATTTAAGATGCAAAGATTTCAGCTTTTGCAAATAGGAATCATTTCATCCAGAAGCGATTCAAAGAAACAGACCCTCTCATCGTCACTTAAACAAAAACACAATTCGATTCGAGATTGAGGAATCGTACCGACGGGGAGCACTTCATTAAACCAAAAGTCGCCATCAGGGTTAAGAGTAATCATGCAGCCCTAGCGTGCGTTTCTACGATGATCAGCGGCGATGCAGCGCGAGATCACGGACCACAACTCGAGTCTGATGCTTAACAAAAGCGGCAACCACACGTGGGCCGAGCTGCAGGACCTGTCGGAGTGGAGCGAGCTCGTGGGCGACGGCTCGTCCGTTCTGCGGATCCTCATCTCCACCATCTACTCGGTGGTGTGCGCGCTGGGGCTGGTCGGAAACCTGCTGGTGCTGCACCTCATGAAGTCCAAGCACGCGTGGAGAAAGTCGTCCATCAACCTGTTCGTGACTGGGCTCGCCGTGACGGACTTCCAGTTCGTCCTGACCCTGCCCTTCTGGGCGGTGGAGAACGCGCTGGATTTTACCTGGCCCTTTGGACGGGCGATGTGCAAGATCGTGTCCTACGTGACGGCGACCAGCATGTACGCCAGTGTGTTTTTTCTGACGGCCATGAGCGTGGCGAGGTACCACTCGGTGGCGTCTGCACTGAAAGCCAGCCGGAGGCGCCAGCGTCCCTCAGCGAGGTGCATCACCGCCGTGCTGTGGGCGGCGGCGGCCGTGGCGGCGCTGCCTCACGCCGTGTTCTCCACCACAGCCACCGTGTCGAACGAAGACCTCTGTCTGGTGAAGTTCCCCGACCAGAATGGCGATGCGCAGTTCTGGCTCGGGCTGTACCACGCGCAGAAGGTCCTCCTCGGCTTCCTGGTTCCGCTGGCGATCATCTCCGTGTGCTACCTGCTGCTGCTGCGCTTCGTCCTGCACAAGCGTGCCAACACCTCGGGCGCGAGGCGCCGCTCCAAAGTGACCAAGTCGGTCACCATAGTGGTGCTCTGCTTCTTCCTGTGCTGGCTGCCCAACCAGGCTCTGACGGCGTGGGGGATCCTGATCAAGCTCAATGCAGTGCACTTCAGCTACGAGTACTACGCCGCGCAGGTCTACGTCTTTCCCGTCACCGTCTGCCTGGCGCACTCCAACAGCTGCCTCAACCCGCTGCTCTACTGCCTCATGAGGAGGGAGTTCCGCAAAGCCCTCAAGGAACTCTTCTGGCAGATCACGTCACCATCCGAGACCCACACCAGACCCTTCACGGCTTCCTCTAAGCCTGCCCACAAGAAGCCGGCACGATCTGTGGTACCGCTGAGCACGCCGGAACCCGGACTCGTCTTCTACCCTCCGGGAGTGGTGGTTTATAATGGCAGGAACGACCTTCTGCCCAACAGCACGTAGGAACGTTCTAAATAGTTTAGAGCAGGAGTGACGTCGGACCTGGAATTCCAAAAGTATTTACACATGCAGACCTTAAGCGCTGAAAGAAGAGACGCTTAACGTGCAGAAGCGTGGACGATTAACCTTTGACATTTATTCATTTCGTATCGGCACACAGTCTTATGCAAATGCAGTCCTTAACACAACCTTTGCAGAAGCAAGTCTTACATAAAACATTAGTGGATTGTCTGGACTCAGCAGGAATCTGGGTTCGAGTCCCGGTGGCGTCTTCCAGCCAGGTCGGAAGAAAAATAAGGGAAAAGAAAACTGCGTGTGTTAATATTAAGTGTTTGATTTAAATTTATTCCCTGCAGAGGTTGTGTGACTTTTTCATAGCATGTTGTTTGAACAGGGGTGCCACAAGCTTTGCACAAGACTCTTTTCAGTGTTCTGTGAGAGAGAGAATAATGACTCAGTATAAAACCTGACATTTTTATTGCAGACAGTTTGAACCTGAGATATGTCATGTTTTTTTCATTTGTTAATAAACATCCATTTCTGCATTTCAGACCTGCAACACAGTCCAAAAAAAGTTAGGACGGGGACAAATTAGGGCTAGTAATGAGATAAAAAGCTAAGTAATGATGTGATTTCAAACAGGTGATTATAATCATGATTTGGTACAAAAGCAGCATCCCATACCATGACAGAGCCTGGCTTTTGGACTTGTTCCACATAGCAGTCTGGATGGTCCAAAAAAAGATCTGTTATACTGATGGGTCTGAGCACTATCCCCGTCCCCACTGTGTGATGGTCCATCCCAGATCCTCCGAGCCCAGAGAGCCCTTTTTTTAGCACAGTAACGTTTTAAGTGGCATTTGTGAATGTATTGTAGAGCTTGATAAAGGTTTGATAAAGGAATCCCTTGCCCATGTGGTTCCATCAGCTATTGATGAATGACGGTTCTTGATGCAGTGCTATCTGAGGGAGCGGAGATAAGTTTAGGATTTTTAGGAAATTCCAGATTCCTTGAGTCGTTGAATGATATTATGCCCTGGAGAGGGATAAATTATTTTTAAATAGTTTTTTAAAACAAAATTATTTTAAAATTATTTTTCATTGTTTTTAAACATTTTAATCATGTTCTCTCACATTTGTTGATAAACTGGAGATCTTCTGATCATCTTTACTCCTCAAAGCTTTTGTACCAAATCATGATTATAATCACCTGCATGAAATCACATCATTATTTAGTTTTTATCTCATTACTAGCCCTAAATTGCCCCGTCCAAACGTTTTTTGGAATGTGTTGCAGCCCTGAAATGCAGGAAAATATGTTTATTAACAAATGAAATGAAGTTGACCAGAAAAACACAAAATATCTCAGGTTCATACTATCTGCCATGATATAATTATCAAAGGAAATGTAAGGAGCACTGCGTCTGATTTGGGGTTTGTATTTTTCAGCTTTATCCCTGCTTTGCCCCTGTGGTGCCACCTGATTGTCCAAAGTTTTTATTGGCACTTTGAATGATTCCGAAGCAAAAATGAGTCTAACCTGGGATTCACCGCACTCAGGGTTATTTAATTGTACCACCTGACCTTCACACACTGCAAGCCCCACCCGGGATTCGAACCCAGGCCCTCAGGAACTGGTGTCTCCAGCAGCTGGCTCTTACCATCACAATTTATAAGCAAATGTTTGTTTAAGATTTCGTTTCTTTGTGTTTCCAAATTATGGACACACGACTACACACCATGGCAGCATTAAAGTTCAGCGTGGGAGAGCAACACAAGATACATTGCTTACTGTAGGCAGACAGGTTCTTAAGTTTTTGCTTCACATGATTTGTTTTTTGATACCTGCCGTGGTCAGAAATGTGTTACTTATGATTCTATCACGACGTTTTTGTATATATGCAAATTGCACCAATAAAACTTATCAGTGATTTTAAACATATATGCAAAAGTTTAGGAATCCTTGGTTCAGTCATATGAGTTTAAACAGTAAACGAACAAAACGTAATTTATCCAGGGGTGCCAAAACCTTTGGATACTTCTGCACATCCTGATAAAGGACTACAATATTCTGTTTTTTAACTGGATTTATTCACCCTGTACAACCTGGGGCACACCACTGAGAGAAAACAAATAAATGAATTAACTTTATATGAATTTATTGAATATTTTGGATTTATTTAAATAAAAAAAATGTTAAAAATGTTTTCACCTGGCTGAAATTTACACCATGATTAAAATACTGTTTTCCATTTTTTTATATTGGAACCCTGCTTTCTCTTGGTTGGGGTTGCAGGGGCTCTGATGAATATCCCCAAAGAACATAAGGTCTTTGATCCCTGCACCGCTGAACACCACCCCAGTTCCCCCCGAAAAGCAACAACAACATCAATAATAATAATAATAATAATAATAATAATAATAATAATAATAATAATAACAATAACAACAACAATAATAATATTAATAATAATAATAATAATAATAATAATAGCAGTAATAATAATAATAATAATAATAGCAGTAATAATAACAATAATCATTATCATAATAATAGCAATAATAATAATAATAATAATAATACAGTAGTAGTAATAATAAAAAAAACTAATAATAATAATAATAATAATAATAATAGCGAGAACAATACCGATGATAATGGCAATAATAATAATAATAATAATAGCGATAACAATAATGATGATAATAATGCCAATAATAATAATAATAATAACAACAATAACAACAAGAACAACAATAATAGCAGTAATAATAGCAATAATAATAATAATAATAATAATAGCAGTAATAATAACAATAATCATTATAATAATAATAGAAATAATAATAATAATAATAATGATAATAATAATAATAATAATATTATTATTATTATTATTATATTTGTTAGAGCTGGGTTTTTTTCTAATACAGAATACTGTAATATACTGTATATAAACATGCAAAAAAGTTATTCAAATGCATTTATTTTTAATAAATAAAATTACTTACAACAACAGAGAATTATAATATTTTTTTTTCTTTATTTAAAAATTTTGCCACTGATTTAATAAAATGTACTAGGGCCATTATCATAATATTAAAATATCCTTTAAAGATGACACACAGTGAAATGAAAGACATTTTTAATGCTGAGCCTATTTACATTTCTATATTTGACTCTGTTCTCCTTATATTCTGCAAGCTAACAATAAACTAAAGATAAAATAAAAAATATTGTCTGTGCTGTGGCTTCAGGCTCTGTCAACAGTCAGCACACCGGAGTGATTTTATTTCCCTCTGTTTACAGAGCCCGGAGTCACAACCCATACTGATTTAAAAAAAATAAACCTCCCCGAGTGTGATTTATTGTCAGCTTCTGAAATGTCAGCAGAAATTATATGAACTCAGATGTAAAAAATAGTACTGATTAAAAACTTATTAGATTTGTAAGAGCAGCAATAAGCAAAAAGTATAAGCAAAAGAGAAATCAGGAATCTCACGTAAGAGTTTTAGGTAATTAAAGAAAATTCTTTAATGTATATTAAATATCACCAGTTACTGGTATCCTTATTTTTTGTTGTTGTTTTTGTTTATATTATTATAAAAATATTTACAGTTTTTGTTAATTGCTATTAAAACACAACGAGCTCTCCAAAAATGAATACATATCTGGCTAAAAGCTCAATCGGCACAGTCCTTGAATTACTGCTTGTAATTCATGTAGATAATGGCATGATTCATAAGTGCTTACGAAACACTTTACAGAGGCGATTTGTGATTTGTTCTAGCTTTACATGTGCTTAAGTTTGAATTAAAACCTTTACGGTTGATCTGTTAGTGCTACAGCTGATTTGTTAGTGTCCCTCGTATCACTACTAGTAATCCCAAACAGAAGTTATCCTATAAGAGCCTTTGTATAGGGCAGAGTTTCATAGGGCAGCACTTTTACGCCCTCTTGTGGTAATCAAACCACATTTACACATCTGCCAGAAGTTCGAGAACGAGATTCTCTGTGTTAATAAAACCCGTAAGCGTTTAACAGTAGCTGCGGATAAACACAGATATAAAACTCAGACCAGTAGGAAGACATATTTAGTTTTATTCTTAAGGTATATGTTTAATAAAGGCCGTAATAAACACACAGCCGAGCAGAGACACGGAGGACGCCGACAGAACCACCACCACCACGCTACCGGCCAGATTAACCAGCGTTCCCAGTCCAGCTCCCACTATGATCTGAGCCAGCTGTACCATACAGGTCAGAGCGGCACAGTCCACTCCGGTCCCACGCTTCTGCAGAGACGCGTCCTTCACTCCCTGCTTTCTCTTTTCCTGCAGGAGAGACAGAACACCAACCCCTAGATTTGATTTTTTTTATTAGGTCATATGAATTCATTAGTGCAGGGTTTGAAGTGGGTTGAACTGTAGAATATGCTGAATGGTTTCAAAATAAGAGTCTGTTTCAACTTGAGATGTTAAAATTTCGATAAATATTTGGAACAACTTAAAGATAAGTTTGAACTACTTAAAGGTTTAAAGCATTTACAGGGTGATCCTACATCGCCTGTTCTGGAAATTAGTGTTTCAGTAACTGGACTCATTCCCTCATGGTTGTGTGCAGCCAGTGAGCCATCTTTATTTATGTTTATATTCCATGGTGCTCGTTTGCAGGCATCATGGACCTGTGGAACATGTTTCAGTAAACCTAACCTTGGTTTTAAGATGTTTCCAGTCAACAACGAAATGTGAGCAAAAGAGCTCTGATGTAAACAATCAAATAAGCGGTTCTTATGGACTCCCACCCAGGGTCAAGGTTTCTCATTGTGATGAAGCCTTCTAAGGTCTAAAAATCTTCTTTAATTTCAGGTCACCTCGTAAAACAAATCAGCTGGATGGAAGAATTGACTGCCTCCAGCCGTTAATGAGACTGATGGCCAGTCAAGACTTTTTAAAAACACACTGTGAGTCAACAAGCCCTAAAGCAGGTCAGTAATTACCCCGTGACATGGTACGTGAGGTTCTTCATCCTGAATCACTCACCTCTTCCTCTTTGTGGTACTCGGAGATGAGGTTGAATGGGACGGTGTACAGAGTGCTGGACATCACGCCGAACACGCAGCACAGCGTCAGCGTAGCGATGATGTTGGGAAACATGCTGATCAGACTGGTACCCAGACCGAACATGAAGTAACCCAAGAAGTAGAGACCCTTCAAGCCAATGTAGGGTAAAAGCAACCTCTGTACATCTACAACAGAATTGAAAAAGACAGTTTTTAGACATGCAGTGTTGGTTTTGTCAAAGGGATCAGTAAGAAGGTAACTGAGTGGGTGGGTCTGTGGGTCGGTAGGAAGGTGGGCAGTGAGTCAGAAGGTAAGTTGTGCAATCGGAGGGTGGCTGAGGGAGAAGGTAATTGGTTTGGTTAGAAGGTAACGGGTAGGTGGGTCTTTTTTATATGGGTAGGTATTTGTGTGTGTAGGTGGGCGAGTCTTTTTTTGGTCTTTTTGGGTTTCTCTTTGGTTCAGATGTAAATTGGTGGATGGATGGGTAGGGGGGTCAGATAGTACCTAGTGGTTGGGTGGGTTGGGGTCTAAGAGGTCTTTGAATAGGTTAGAAGTTTATTGGTATGATGAAGTTAATGTGGTGATGATGATGAAGATCCGGGCGCAGTAATGATACTCACAGGAATAGAGAGCTGAGGACACGGCGTTGATGCAGAGCCCCCAGCAGCCCACCTCCACCCCCCGCTCGTAGGTGGCGTACGCAGTGGAGTTGTGCTCAGCGTACGGGTTTCCCTTATACACGATCTGAAAAAGCAGAGAATCAATCTACACACAGTTCTGTACGAGACACAGAGTGGATATCAGCGTGAGGAAAGTCGAACAGAACTCCAGAGGTCTGACAAACAGAACACAAACTTTTATTCAATATTTGAGCAGAAAAGAGCATAGATAAAAGAAAAAACACAGCAGGTTTTACACAAGTTTTTTTTTTCTAAACAAATGAAAGCAGAATGTTGACTGAAGTGTAAAACGCAATTCTGTGAAACCTAAACACAACAAACGCTGCCGATGACAAAAGCAACGAACAAAGCAATGGAACGATTTTCATGGAGGTGGAGCAGGTCCTCTGGGAACACACAGTTTGTTTTTAGGTGTGTGGAGGTTGGATCAGAGGATGGATCATCCAGTAACAAACTATAAATCTGTACAGCCATCCATCCATCTAGCTATCTACAGTTCAGTCTGGGACAGATATGTAAATGATTACAGGTGTGGTCTGATTAGACCCACAAGAGAGCATAAAAGTGCCCAGTTAAACAAATGAGACAAAAATACTATACTTGGTCATTTTTATTGAGGAAAATGATCCAATATTACATATTAGTGAGTGGAGAAAGTATGTGAACCTCTAGGATTAGCAGTTAATTTGAAGGTGAAATTAGAGTCAGGTGTTTTCAATCAATGGGATGACAATTAGGTGTGAGTGGGCACCCTGTTTATTTAAAGAACAGGGATCTATCAATGTCCTATCCCTGACAAACATCTCCTTTCTTGCTTCAGATTATTTCTGTTTAGTGGGGACTGTGGTAGCGTAGCGGTTAAGGCACAGGACCAGAAGGTCCAGGGTTCAAATCCCACATCTGCCAAGCTGCCACTGTTGGGTCCTTGAGCCATTATCCACAATTAATCCACAATTGTTTGGATTGTAAGACTGTATGAATTGCAAGTCGCTCTGGATAAGGGGGTCTGCTTCTTCTTCTTCTTCTTCTTCTTCTTCTTCTTTCGGTTTCTCCCTTTATCAGGGGTCACCACAGCGAGTTAAACGTTTCCACCTCACCCTGTCCTCCACGTCTTCTACTCTCACCCCAACTCCCTGCATATCTTCATTTACCACAACCAAATAACTCCTCTTTAGTCTTCCTCTCCGTCTCTTGCCTGGCAGCTCCATCGCCAACATCCTCCTACCAATATATCCACTATCCCTCCTCTGCACATGTCCAAACCATCTCAGTCTTCCCTCTCGAATTTTGTCTCCCAATTTTCCAAACCTGTGCTTGTCCCTGATGATATCATTCCTAATCCTGTCCACCCTAGACACTCCTAATGAGAACCTCAACATCTTAATTCTGCCACCTCCAGCTCTGCTTCCTGTCTCTTTATCAGTGCCACTGTCTCTAACCCATACAACAAGGCTGGTCTCACTACTCTCTTATAAATCTTTCCTTCACTTTTGCTTCGACCCTTTTGTCACACAGCACTCCTGACACTCTTCTCCACCCACTCCATCCTGCCTGTACTCTGTGTTCTTCACCTCCGTTCCACACTCCCCATTTCCTTGGACAGTTTTGATCCCCAAGTACCGGAACTCCTGGACTTTTGTGACCACTGATCCTGTAGCCTGACTGTTCCCACCTGCCTCCCTTTCATTTACACACATGTATTCTGTCTTACTACAGTTGACTTTCATTCCTCTCCTTTCCAGATTATACCTACACCTCCAAGTTCTCTTCTACCTGTTCCATGTTCTCACTACAGATCACAATGTCGTCTGGCAAACATCATATCCACGGCGATTCCTGTCTGTCCCATCCGTTTAGTCTGTCCATCACCAGAGCAAATAAGAAGGGACTCAGGGCCGATCCTTGATGCAGTCCCCACCTCTACCTTGAAGCTATCTGTCACTCCTACAGCACATCTCACACGTTGTCACGCTGTTCTCATACATGTCCTGCACTAATCTAACGTACTTTTCAGCCACTCGGAGACTTCCTCATACACCACCACAGGTGTCCTCCCTTGGCACCCTGTCAAGCTTTCTCCAAATCCCAAAGACGCAGTGCAGCTCTTTCTGACCATCCTCTATACTTCTCTCCATCACAGTCTCAAAGCGAAAATAGCATCAATGGTGCTCTTCCTTGGCATGAAACCATATGTTGTTCACACACTGTCACCTCCTGTCTGAGCCTAGCTTCCACAACTCTCTCCCAAAATCTTCATTGTGTGGCTCAATCAACTTTATTTATGCCCCCGTAAGAGCCACAACTCTGTACATCACCCTTCTGCTTAAAAAATCGGTACAAGTAAACTTTTCCTCCATTCCTCCCGGCACTCGCATACTCTCATTCACCAGAATTCCATTGAATAATCTAGTCCAAACACCACTCTCAGCTCTCCTAGACTTTGGTGGGTTCCATACCTCAACCAATATGTCATCAGTCCCACTGGCTTTTCCGTTTCTTCATCCTTTTCAAAGCTTTCCCCTCACTTCTTCCTCGCTAATCTTTGCTACATCCTGTTCCACCACATTTCTACACCATCCAGCCTTCCTTCCCTTTCATTTTCTACATTCATCAACTCCTCAAAATACTCCTTCCACTCTCCCTCACCCTCTCCTAACCTGACAGTACATTTCCAATTTCTATCCTTGATCACCCTGACATGCTGCACATCCTTTCCAGCTCTATCTCTCTGTCCTCGCCAGCAGATACAACTCCTTCTCTCCTTCCCTACTGTCTAACCTTTCATATAAACTCATCGTAGGCCTTCTGCTTGGCCTTTGTTACCTCCCTCTTTTGCCCTTTGCCGCATCTCCTTGTACTCCTGCCTACCTCTCATTAGTCCCTGTCCCCTGTCCCATTTCTTCTTTGCGCTGACCTCTTTCCCTGAATAACCCTCCTGCACTTCCTCATTCCACCACCAGGTTTTCCTTTTCATCCTTTGCTTTGCCCTGTCCAGAAGACACACACCCAGTACCTTTCTAGCTGTCTGTCCCTTATTGTCTGCTGTTGCTGCCACTACCCTGGGAGCTCTTTCCTATCACCCAAAGCCCTCTCTCAGCTCCTCCTCTGAACTCCTTACAACATTCTTCCTTTCTCAACTTCCACCATTTGGTCCTCTGCTCTGCCTTTGTCCTCTTCCTCTTCCTAACCACCAGAGCCATCCTGCACACCACCATCCGATGCTGCCTAGCTACACTCTCCCCAGCCACCACCTTACAATCACCATATCTCTTTTAAGCAACCTCTTCTACATAGGATGGATTCTACCTGTGTGGCCTCCTCCCTCCACTCTTATAAGTCACCTATGCTCCCTCCTTCTTTTGGAAATATGTGTTAACCAAGCCATTTCCCATCCTCTTTGCAAAATCCACCACCATCTGTCCTTCTAGATTCCTATCCTTAACACCAAACCTGCCCATCACTTCCTTCATCTCCTTTATTTACCTTCACCAACATGACCATTTGAAAATCTCACCAATCACCAGGTCTCTCCTCCCTTGGGAATGCTCTCAACCGCTTCATCTAACTCCCCCCAGAATCTCTCTTTCTCCTCTAATTCACAGCCACTTGTGGTGCATAGCCACTAACAAACATTCACCATCACACCCTCAATTCCAGCTTCAGACATATTATCCTATCTGACACCCTTTTCACCTCAATGTCATTCTTTTTTACATAGTCCACCTTCAGGACCACACCAACTCCATTTCTCTTCTATCCACACCATGGTAGAACAGTTTAAACCCTGCACCCATGCATCGAGCCTTGCTTCTCCTTCCACTTTGTCTCCTGCACACACCAAAACATCGACCTTTCTCCTCTGCATCATATCAGCCAGTTCTCTACCGTTCCCTGTCATCGTCCCTACATTTAGGGTTGCTACCCTCAGTGCTATATTCTGGCCCCTCCTGATTTCTCTCTGTCTCCTCACATCACACGGGCTTCCCTCCTCTTCGTCTTCCGTCAAACAGTAGTCCAATTTCCGCTGGTGCCCTGTTTGCTACCCATTACCAGTGGCGGTCGTTGTTAACCCGGGCTGCGACCGATCTGGTATTAGTGAAATTATTATGAACTCGCATACTAGATTTGGGCAAATGTTTTACACCGGATGCCCTTCCTGACGCAACCCCTCACCATTTATCCGGGCTTGGGACCGGCAACTAAAAATACCCTGCCTGAGCAATCTAGCGGCTGGTTTGGATAAGGGGCCGTCTGCTAAATGCTGTAAATGTATCAAATGTCTGCCTCTTCACAGCACGTTTGTGGAAGTGTATCATGGCACGAACAAAGGAGATATCTGATGAAGAGTTGTTGATGCTCATCAGGCTGGAAAAGGTTAACAAAAAACCATGTCTGCCATGTTTAATGTTAATGTTCATGAGTCCACCATCAGAAGAACACTGAACAAACAATGGTGTGCATGGCAGGGTTGCAAGGAGAAAGCCACTGCTCTCCAAAAAGAACATTGCTGCTCATCTGCTGTTTGCTAAAGATCACGTGGACGAGCCAGAAGGCTAATGGAAGAATGTTTTTGTGGATGGATGAGACCCCAAAATAGAACTTTTTGTTTTAAAAGAAAAGTGCTATGTTTGGAAAAGGAAAACCCTGCATTCCAGCATAAGAACCTTATCCCATCTGTGAAAAATGGTGGTGGTAGTATCCATGGTTTGGGGCTGTTTTGTCTGCATCTGGGCAGGACGGCTTGCCATCATTGATGGAACATGAATTTCTGAATGATATCAGATAATTCTAAGGGAAAATGTCAGTACATCTGTCCATGAAACTGAATCTCAAAGAAGGTGGGTCATGCAGCAAGACACCGACCAAAAAGTTTGGTCTATGCACACCATGGTTAAGAAGAATAAGGTTCAACATGTTTTGGAATGGCCAAGCCAAAGTCCTGACCTTAATCCAATGGAAATGTTGTGGAAGGACCTGAATCGAGCAGTTATGTGAGGAAACCCACCAACATCCCAGAGCAGCAAGCTGTTCTGTACGGAGGAATGGGCTAAAATTCCTCCAGCCGGTGTGCAGGACTGATCAATAGCTACAGGAAATGTTTAGCTGCAGTGATTGCTGCACAGGGGGGGGTCACACCAGATACGGAAGCCAAGGCTCACATTCTTTTTGCCACTCACTAATATGTAATATTGGATCATTTTCCCTAAATAAATAAATGAACCAAGTGTAATTTTTAGTCCCCTCAATTTGTTTAACTGGGTTTCTCTTTATGTACTTTTAGGACTTGTGTGAAATCTGATGATGTTTTAGGGTCATATTTATGCAGAAATATAGAACATTCTAAAGGGTTCACAAACTTTTAATCACCACTGTAGATATCTATGTATCATCCATGCATATACCGTATTTTCCAGGCTATAAAGCGCAAACCGGGTTATAAGACGCATTAAATGAAACAAAACTCTTAAGTTCCGTCGGAAACTCAGTTTGGTCTTTACCTGGTGCAGGGCGTCCTTCTTGCTTCCTCCACTCTCGTACCATTGATTCGTTAATGCTGAATTCTCTCCGCAGGCTGCTCTATGTCCATGTTGTACTGCGGTGACTGAATAGCGTTTGTGTTTGAAATCCGCTTCGAAAATAAATGAATGAATGCACATACCCTAATGCTGAAGCAACATACCGTATTACTTCCCGCTATGCTGCGCACTGTGGTGGCCGTAGCTTCGTAACCTACCAAGACCGTGCTAAACATTTTGACAGATTTATGAGCGCCGTGTACCATCTACAATCGGTTCTAGGTCAGAAGGCTCAACCAGAAAATAATTCATACATTAGACGCACCTCGCATTTTAAGGTGCACTGTCGATTTTGAGAAAATTAAAGGATTTTAAGTGCGCCTTATGGTCCGAAAAATACGGTATGTATTTATTGATCTATATCTATCAAATAGTTCTATATATGTAATGTTTATCCAGAATACTAAAGGTCGGTGCTGTATCATATTTTCTTCCAGCTAGCTCTGTGCTCTGACTCATCAGCCTTCATCTTTCATTTCTCCACCCATCCTCTTTTAGTTATTTCACTGTATAATGGAGCAGACGAGGTCAGACCTTGTGCTCAAGTCTTTTAGTTCCGGATTAGAGCGAACATTCAACACTTACATTTCTTAATATTATTTACATTTTACATCAATGCACTTATTCAGAGTGATTTTTAACTGATACACGTACACAAAACAATCCAAGCAATCATGGGTTTTCTTCAGATTAATAAACACAACGTTCTGCTGTCAGCACTCAGTTCGTTATTTTTTGCGGCATTTCAATAGCACGCTTTAATTTGGGATGAAATTTAGATCGCCTCTTTCATATAGGAAGATAAATGGAACGTCAGCTGGAATAAATGAGAGTAACATGCAATCAAGCTAAACTCGTATATACGTGTAATTATCAGCATGGACATGTGCTTTATTAAAGCTCCTGCTGTTACACTGCACGCTTATCTAAACACTGGAGATGGAACGATTTAATCATTTATCTGAACAATAGAGGAAAATGTAACATTCAGCTCCATTAATAGGTTAAATATACTGAACATAAAATAATAGACAATAGGATTTTAAAAAGTTGAATAAAAAAATGCAGAATATAATAAAGTAGAAAATTTTAAAGAAAATACAGAATACAAAAAATAGAACATATAATAAATAAAATAGTCAATATAATAAAGTAGAAACATTTACAATAAAATATAATGTAAAAAATATAATACATAACATGGGAAATATAATAAATTAAATATACAAAATAAAATATAATAAAGTAGAAAAATAAGAAATTGCATAAAGTAGTAGACAATATGATAAATCTATATAATAATAACATATAAAATATAATAAATTAAATATATAATTGATAATATAATACAATATAAAAAGTAATGAATAAAATAAAAGAGAATATAATAAATAAAATAAAGAATATAATAAAGCAGAAGCTTTTATACACTAATGAAATAGAGAATATAAAGTAGAAAATTGCAGAAACAAATATAATAAAATAGAGAATAATACTGTAACCCCGCCCTAAAGGCACAATATCAATAAAATAAAGAATACAAATAAAGTAGAAAGTCTAGAAAATAAAATATTTGATACATTAAACATAGCAAAATACAGAATATAAAAATATATATATATATATATATAACAAAATATAAAATATCATATCATAAAATATACTAAATTAAAGTACGTAATTGTGTGTGTGTATATATATATATATATATACACACATATATACACACATATATACATGTATATATATATACACATATATACACACATATATACACGTGTATATATATATATATATATATATATATATATATATATATATACACACACATACACACACACACACACACACACATGTATATATATATATATAAATAAATAATAGAGAATATAATAAGTAAAAAATATAAGACATAAACTATACCAAAATAGAAAATATACTAAATTAGAAGATTTTATAAATAAAATATAACAACATTGAGAATGTAATAAAGTAGAACATTTAATAAATTAAACAGAATCACTTCAGGGAATATAAATGATTTAGTCCAATCAGTGCAATCAGTGCCGGTTCCCCAGTCGTCTAGCACTTACCAATCATCAACATTATTATTATTATTATTATTATTATTATTATTATTATTATTATTAATAATAATAATAACACAGTGCTTTGAGTACTTTGGCATTCATTATTTCTGGATAATTTTTGGTTTGTACAATAATTTTAATCATACAGTCCTATGCTTTAAAATTGGGTTGCCCTGGTGTTTTATATATACTAAATCAAAGACTTACACATCTTCCTGCACTTTGTAGTGAAACATTACCGTCTTTATTTAGCCACATTTTTTATCCCGGCTCTTACTGGTCACGGCTGAGCCAGGGTCTATCCCCAGAGGACACAGGGCAGTGGTGCCAATCGTACCAGTCGTGCCCGCACCTTTGTTATATAAATTTGAGTCTTTACTGACCTGACCCATGAAGTCGGTGAAGAAGAGCATGTTACAGAGGAAGGCCGTCCAGCCCAGCAGGTGGCAGATACACAGACAGCGGTACTGACTGGGCATGTTAATCATGGCTGATAGCAAAGACTTCAGCGTCATTCTCTTCTGAACCTGAAACAAACGCGCGCGCACGCACACACCCACACACAAACAAACAAACAAACAAACACGCACGCACGCACAAACAAACACACACGCACACACAAACAAACAAACATGCACGCACGCACGAGGGACGCACATAAACACACGCACGCCCGCACGCACGCATACACAAACAAACACACACGCACGCATGCACACACAAACACACACACAGACAAACAAACAAACATGCATACACACAAACAAACAAACAAACACACACGCGCGCGCACACACACATTATCTCTTTGTATTTAAAACCTAGACTTAGTGAATCATCATAACCCAAAGTTCAACTGAATCAGTGAATCATTTGATCATGACTGAAATTTGCTCTTCTCTTAAGAATCTTCTCGCACAGTGGGTCGTGTTTGAATCAGTGAATCATTTGCTCATAGCTGAGATTCCGTCCTCTTCCCTTCAGTCGAACAAATGACTCATTGGATTCTTTGGTTGAATTTAAAAACTTGCTTCTTTCTTTGTTAAATGGGTCGTGTTTGAATCAGCGAATCATTTGGTCATTATTTAGCTATTTGATTCTCTCTCGTTCAGTAAATGAATGTTTGAATCACTGTTCAGCTCAGTCATGACTGACCCTAGATTACTTACTCATTGAGTCATTGTTTGAATCAGTGAATAGTTTGATAATTATGCTCTTATTCAGTGAATAAATTCAGAGTGTCAGTGTTTGAATCTGTGAATCATATCATCATGTGATTTGCTTCGGTCTAGAACACTGGGTCAGGGTTTGAATCAGTGAATCATTTGGTCATGACTCTCTACTCCTAAATCAGCTAAATTGTAAACGATAGCTGAGATTTTATCCTGTCTTTTATGCTGTATCGTTTATATCCGTGTACCATTTGAATCAGTGAATCATTTGTGATTCACTCAGCTTTCAATTAGTGAATTAGTGTTTGATCAGTGACTCATTTGAGACTGAAATGACTGAGATTTGCTCCTTTCTTATTCAGTGGATGAACTGAATCACTGAATCATTTGCTCTTAGCTGAGTTTCCTATCTTTAAATTTCAGTCAAACAAATGTCTCATTGAATCCTTTGGTTGTATTAAAAAATTGCTGCTTACTTTGTTAATGGGTCATGTTTGAATCAGTGAGTCATTTGGTCATTATTTAGATATTTGATTCTCTGCAATCAGTGAATTAACTGTCTGAATCATTGATCAATTTAGTCATGACTGACCCTAGATTACTTACTCATTGAGTCAGTGTTTTGAATCAGTGAGTCATTTGATCATTTGGAGATTGATCATTACTCAATTATTCAGTGAATACATTCAGATAGTCGGTGTTTGAATCTGTGAATCGTGTCAAAGATTTGCTTCTTTGTAGTATACTGGGTCAGCGTTTGAATCAGTGAATCAACTGGTCATGACTCTCCACTCCTAAATCAACGCATTGTAAACGGCTGAGATTTGATCCTCTCTTTTTTGCTGTATCGATTACATCAGTGTATCGTCTGAATCAATGAATCATTTGTGATGGCCTAGATTCACTCATCTTTTGATTGGTGACTTAGTGTTTGATTAGTGAATCGTTTCAGAGTGAACGAACTGAGATTTGCTTCTCTCTCAGTCAGTGGATGAATTGGATCAGTGAATCATTCGCTGCTGACCAAGATTGGCTCGTTTTACATTTGGCGAGTCAGTGTTGACGTCAGTGAATCAATCGATCGTGACCAAGATTGGCTGGGCTGTATTTAATCCACGCTCCAGATGAAAGCTGACTGTGTGGATAAACACTTATTTTCTCTCCGGCTCTTTTTCAGCCGTTTATAACCCGGAGTCCAAACACACATTTATCCCAGAACCCCCCCAGGTTCCACCCATGTTTAATAAAGCTCCTCTGGACTTGACTGACAGCCGAGCTGTGAGAGATGATTTTACGAAAGCCTGTGGAGATTTTCCTTCAGTTCAGTGGATTAAATATGAAGCAGAGAAAATTTCTGACTCAGAGAAGCTTGAGGCCAGAGGAGTCGTCCCTGCAGTCCAGTGAAATGAGGGAAACTTCTTCAATCGAAAAACCACCGGCTGATCAGACATAACATCGATACCACCTCCTTGTTTCTACACTCACGGTCCATCGCAGCTCCAGGGTCCGGATTCGATCCTGACATAATTGATTAGGCTAAATCGAGACAAAAATTTGACGTAATACCCTCGGTGTCATGGATCTGTACTTCTTACCCTCAATAAAAGACGTCCTGCTTTAAAAATTGAGTTTTACTTTAAGTACATTTAGTACCATGTACTTTTATACTTCTACTTTCTGCAAAATCCTACAAACGACCTTATCATCTTTAGCTAACAACAACAACAACAACAGAATCAGAAACATTTTCAGACACAAGGAACCAAAATATGCCAAATACTTTTCATTTTGTTTAATAAACACTCCTAAACTCTCATAACTAAACATAAAATTCAGTAATGCAGTAAGTCCTGATATTTAAGCCAAATTAAAGATATCATTGACTCTCTTTTTGCACCAGTTCTTCTTTTAAACTCCACTCCACTACTTAAAATACTTAAACCAAAACTTTTAGAAATATTATATAGTTTTTTTTAAATATAGCTCTTATATTCATGACAGAAATAGAATTCACCGTCGCAGAGACATGCATAAACCTCTAGTGTCTGAGTAATAAAAATAAAATGTATACGGTTATTTTTGATTTTTGGGAGCAGATTGGATTAGGCTAAATGTTACAGAGTGTTTTTTAGTTTTATACTTTGGCGCATGATGCCAACGCTTGTGCTTACTAACGCGTCCCTTTTCTGAAATTTTGAGTTATCTGAGTAGATGCCTGTCGAGGCGTACCTGCTCTGTAAGAGCTCCTTCAAAATCATGACAGTGAACCCATGTGTGGCGGAACAAGCATGCACCCTCACGGAGTTTTTAAGCACCTCAGTATCGCTGGTGGAGCGCCCTGTGGTAGATGTGCCTAATAGAATGGGTAGTGAGAGGGCACGGTGTTTAAAAAACTCCAGCAGCACTGCTGTGCCTGAACCACTTTGGTTTTAGAACTGGATCAATCTTTTTATATCACAACTGGAAACTTTAATGCTATTTCGATCCTGGAACTGCACTCTTTTTGGTACTAAAGGGGTACGATTTGGTACCGGACGTTGTACCAGTGTTGCTGGAACTGATACCTTCATTACTGAAACTGTGGCTTTGAGCTTTGGTACTATATTTGGGACCAGAAAGAAGACTAGAACTTTTGGTACTGATAGAGTGAGATTTGGTACTGGAACAAAAGCTTTGGCACTGGGACAGGAATTTTGTTACAGAAACTGTAAGCCATGAGCTTAAGTTTTATAGCTGGAACCATCTAAAACTCAATCTGAAACCTCTGGTACTGGAAATGTTGGGTTTTGATAGTACCACTGCACATTATTGGTACTGGATGAGTACCATGCTTACTAGAAGCTCTCATACTGAAAATGCAAACGCAGAATTGAAACCATCAGTACTGGAAAGGAAATCTTTGATATTGGAACTAGAAGCTTTGGTATTGGAACAGGAAGTTTTGAGCGTTGGTACTAGAACTGGATATTCTGGTACTGGAAGAGCGATAAGTACTGGAACCAGTTCCAGTGTTACTGGAGAAAGTACCATTACTGGAGCTTTGATACCGGTACAGGAACATTGGGCATTTGAGTTTTGGTACCAAACCGGAAGCTTTGATTCTGGAACTGGAAGTTTTTATACTGGAACTGTAAGGTTTGATACTGGAACTGGAAGATTTTATACTGGAACTGAAAGGTTTGATACTGGAACTGGAAGATTTTATACTGGAACTGAAAGGTTTGAGCTTTTGTTCTGGAATTGAAACCTCCTGTGCTAAACCATAAAGCTTTTAAACTAGAACTGGAAGCTTTAACTAGAAAATGAATCTTTGATTAGAGTAACATCTACCTGGAACTGGAAGCTTTGAGCTTTAATACTGTAACCTTGCATACTGGATATACAAAAATACAGCGGGGCAGAAAAGTATTTTGAAAAGTTCAACTCAATACTTTGTAACATAACCTTTGTTGGCAATGACAGAGGTCAAACGTTTCCTGTAAGTCTTCACCAGGTTGGCACACACTGTAGCTGGTATTTTGGCCTATTCCTCCATGCAGATCTCCTCTAGAGCAGTGATGTTTTGGGGCAACACGGACTTTCAACTCCCTCCACAAATGTTCTATGGGGCTGAGGTCTGGAGACTGGCTATGCCACTGTAATTCACTAAAACCGGAACAGGAAAGCTTTAAGATTTGTTAGATTTTGAGATTGGGTACAATTGGAGATTGGAATCATTGTTCCTGGAAATGAAAGCTCTTGTATTAGAAACAAATATGAAGAGTTTGAACTGGTAATCAGAAGATTCTGAAAGTCCTTCAAAGCTTCTGGTATGCAGGATATTCTGAAGAAGCAAACGTCTATATAGTGTAAGAGTAGCTTCATAAATCTATTCCCCCATCCATCCACCAATGAGTTAATTAAGCAGTTGTTAGTGTTAGCATTCTCTCAGAACCATGGGCGGGATCTGGCTGAGGAGCAGAACTGAGTGCAGCAGGGTGATGGAACAGAAGCTTTCGTGATCATCTAAGGAACAGATGGTCTATTATGTACGAGATTGGTTTTGTGTTGGTTTGCTGCAGGATCCATCTTCTGGTGGCAGCAGCTGTGCCTCAAACTGTTCCCTGTTTACTAATTGCATGGTTCTAAATAGAACACTATAGGGCATTTGATTTTATGTTCATATTCAAATCCTCTGCCATCATCAGGAACTACAGTAAGAAAGGAATCGCTGTGGGTGTCTCAGTTATTCTTCTGTCTGCATTATGTTCTGTGAAACAGCTCACTGACCGAAGTGTATTGTAACTATAAAGGATATTTTCACAAGGAAACGTGCAAACGATACATAAATGCATTTATGGACGCAACATCCAGAATTAAAAGACAGATTACAGAGATACCGGCATTGGCGTTATTGCCATTTATTGTTAGATTTTAAGATAAAGAGGACCTAAAACGATTTGTTTATCACCATTAGGTGAGGTAAAACTAGAAGCTTCAAATTTTTGTAATGGAACTGGAACCATGATTACTTTAATTGGAAGCTTTGATACTGGAACTTGTGGATTTGATGTTGGAACCCTTTTCCCACTTTTGCTACTGGAACCGGAACGAAAGTGAAAGTTTTCAGCTGTAATACCAAAACTGGACACTAGTTCTTGGTGCTGTAAATTTGCTGTAACCTTGTTGGCTCTTCATCAGCAGCTTTTTGAACAGTGTGAAACGATTCATGTAATTAAACTGAATTAATTTATAGCGCCGTCCTGCTTTCTAATCATGATGCAGCATGATCCCATTGTGGAACTGCATGGCTCATTGTGTGATGAACGACTTTAGTTAAAAATCCAGCATCACAAACACCTGAATGTGAAGCACAACGCAGAATGGACGTGATCACTCACCTCGGTGCTGGGCTGCTTGGCACTGGATGTGACCGAGTTGGCTTCGCTCAGTGCAGAGTAAGAGCGGGGTCGAAGCCCAGGCGTGGGCGTGGCTTCTTTAGGAAGGGACCCGTAGGCGGTGCCATTTGTACCCGGGAGCAGTGAGGCACGGGGGGAGGATATTTCAAAGGTGTAGTGTTTTTGGAGAGGTTTCTCAGGGATGCTGAACAGATGCACGGTCAGGAATATTCCCCAGGTCAGAGCCGAGAAGAAATAGATCACCTGGTACTCAGAGCCCAAGAGGACCCCCAGAGCAGAGTGACCCCAATCCATCGCGCCAATCAGGTACCCAGATGCCCCGCCCAGACCTGCAGAGGACCGCAAATTGGAATACTGAGCTTCTTTTGGGAACAGGACGTTATGTTTCTAATCGCTTCAAACTTGATTCAATTCAATCAGTAAATGTTTTTAAAATTTAAACTGGAACCATCATTATTGAACCTGAAAGCTTCGACACTTGAACATGTACGTTTTTATGTACGTGCATTTGTTACTGGAACTGAACGCTTCAAGTCCATACAGTGGAACTGAAAGCTTTGGTACTGGAACTAGAATCTTTTTGTTTTAGAACTGAAGCTGAAAGCTTTGATATTGAAACAGGAACTGTTGGTACTGAAACTAGAAGACCTTTGGAACTTGAAACATTGGTACTAAAATAAGAAGTCTGGAACTTCAAAACTAGAACATACAAGAGAAACTGGAATTAGAATCTGAAACTGGAGCCACCATGCTTTCATACTAGAACTAGTATTTTTTGGTACTATAACTGCTACAATTGTTACTGGAAATGGAAACTAAGCCCTGAATCTCGATCATACGGTGGATTTGAAAGCTTTGGTACTGGAACCAGAATCTTTTGGATTTTACTAAATGGAACTGTAGGCTTGCTTTAATATTGAAACAGTTGGCACAGAAATTGGAACTGGAGCTATAAATTGCAGATTGATTATAACTTAGAACTTCAAAACTAAAACATCCAGTATAGTGACACAGAGCTTCGGTACTATAACTAGAATGTGAAACTGGAACTATTATTACTTTAACTGGAAGCTTTGAGCTTTTAAATTAGAAGCCTTTGAAATTCAAACACACAGAGAAATTGAGGATTTTGGTACTGGAACCAAAATCTTTGAATTTTGGTTAACCTGAAACCGGAAACATTATTGCTGTAACTGGAACCCTTGTACTGGAACTATTACATTTTGGTACTAGAACTGGTGCATTTTATACTGGAACTGGAAGCATACAGTCGAATTAGTACCTTTTGTTTTAGTACTAAAGCTGAACGCTTTGATATTAAAATAGGAACTGCTAGTACTGAAACTGGAATTGTCAGTTCCGTAATTTTAATCTTTGAATTGTTACCTTTGGAACTGGCTCTTTATGTTCTGGGACTGGAAACTTTGGTAATGAAATAAAAAATTTTGAACTTTAAATCTAGAACATACAATAAATTGAAACAGAGTTTTGGTAGTGGAACTAGAACCTTTGGAATTTAGTAAAAGAATGGAAAGCTTTGATATTGCAACAGACTGATGATGGTGAAACTGGAATTGGAACTGGAGCTGTAAACTGAAGCTTGAACTGAAACTGGAACCGTCATTACTGTAACTGGAAACACTGTGTGTACTGTAACTGACACCATTGGCACTGGTATCTATGATGCTGGAATAAAAAGTGTTGGACTTTGAGCTTTGGTACTGGAACTGGAAGCTTTTAAAATTTTAGCAATGGAGCCAGAACCCGACACTAGAAGCGTCGTTACTACAAATGCAAGCTTTGATTCTGGAACTGGTGCTTTTGTTACTAAAGCTTTTGGAATTGGAATGTAAAGCTTTAAGCTCCAGAACTAAAACATATCAGCTAAGAAAAGAATCCAGTTTTCTCTAAGTTCACTGGGCGCAGACAGAGGCAGACCTTGGATGCCATAATCACACCACATCTGACCTTCAGGTTGCAAGTCCAGACTGGGATTCAAACCCAGGCCCTCAGGAACTGCCGTTTCCAGCAGCTGAACTGAAAGTGGAAGCTTTAATGCGTCCGTATCTTTATTGTGCCCATCTGCCTATAGTTTAGATCTCATGTATGTGGGGAGAGTAACTATGGTCTTAAATTTCCTCCGTTTGTACACAATCTTTGATTATGGATTGGTGGAGTCCAAACTCTTCAGAGATGGTTCTATAACCTTTTCTACTATCCTTTTTTCTGAGCTCCTCAGAAATCTCCTTTGTTCGTACCATGACACGCTTTCACAAAGGTGTGTTGTGAAGAACAGACTTTGAATCACTCCTGATTTCACCTTTACGTTAACTGCTAATCCTAGAGGTTCACATACTTTTCACTCACTAATATCTAGTATTGGATCATTTTCCTCAATAAATAAATGACCCCAGTATAATATTTTTGTCTCATTTGTTTAACCGGGATCTCTATCCGCTTTTATTTCGTATGTATGCAGAAATACAGAACATTCTAACGGATTCACAAACCACGGGTGTAAAACTCTGAGCCCTGACTGGACTCGTTAAATCTGACAGCCCAGCATGTCTACTTAGATCTGCTCCATGCAGGACTCCTTTTAGTTACTAGATTTAAATGAGACACAGCAGGAGGAGCTGAACCTCGCTGCTTTTGATCAGGATTCAGACGCACTCCAAATCTGGACTAAAAACGTACTTGTTAACACTGACGATCTAATCAGAAGACGGGACACTGTGCCCATAATGGGGTGCACGGAGTCAGCAGCAGTAGGCGGTGGGTTTAAACGATGCTCAGTTATTATTAAGACCAAAAGTGTGCCAATAAAATCACACCATTACCCCACCACCAGCCTGAGCGGTTGATACAAGTCAGGATGGATCCGTCATTGCTTCAGAAATCAAGACTCGTCAGACCTGGCAACGTTTTTATTTTTATTTTCTATTGTCCAGTTTTGGGTCTTGGTGCCAATTGCAGCCTCAGCAGCCTCCTGCTCTTAATTGTGAGCCTGGATGATGGACGTGTATGCTGGGTGTTATTTATTTTCAATAACACAATCCTGGACTGATGTTGGTTTGTCTTTGTTTCACGGAAATTAAATGTATGAGATTGCGTTTCTAATGAAATGCATGCTTGGGGACGGAGAAGCTCCCTGAGGTTTGGTCCAAGGTAAGAGGTTACCTGAGCTCATTAAAAAATGTTTATTATTTACGCTTTTCTTCTGGCAACGGTTCCAGCTCCAACATCTCAAAGAACGGGAGACGAGCCTGAAGCACCACCTATCATTAATATTCCCTTGCTTTTTATTAACTAATTAATCTAATTGAACTTAAGGAGGTTGGCTCCCTCTCTGAGTCTTCTCAGGTTTCTTTCTCATAATATTTTTGCAGTTTTTCTTGCCACTGTCAGTCGCCCTGGGCTGCTGTGCATCTAGATATTTGTAAAGCTGCGTCAAGGCGACGTCTGAAAGAGATAAATGTGACTTTGACTTGTTTTGTTGATGCCAAAAATAAGACCGTTAATACATTTCGGCATTTTTCCAGATGATCCTTCTTTGTAAGGTCTAACTTATTGATTTTTTAACCTTTCGGCTGCGCGGCGTATTTTCACGTGCGTTAGGACACACACTGAGGACGGATCGATGTGTTGTTCACTACGCTTGAAGCACCACGTGTCAGCGTGCCTGCACACACTCCTCACGTGGACCTCACACAGCAGGAGTAGTGCTGGCATGCCAAGGTTAGCACACGGCATGGACAATGCCTGGCTATGGTCCACCCAACAACCACCCCCACCCCCCAACCACACACACACACTGCTCAATACAGCCAGAACACCATAATGAGATTGAAATGTCAGGCTACACGATGATGTGAGTGAAACCATAAGCCCGCACAGTGTGGTAGAATTCATAACTTAGCATCATTTCGTGTATTTCATCTGATTCCATTTCCAGAAGTTTCTTATATTTCCTTTCACTTATTTCATTGCAGTCAGTATGAACCATAAACATAACGCATAAACAGCCATTCCTGCATTTCAGGCCTGCAACACATTCCAAAAAAAAAGTTGGCAATAATGAGGTAAAAAACTAAATAATGATGTGATTTCAAACATGTGATGGGCAGAGAATCTCCAGTTTGTCAACAAATGTTTGAGAAAATGTGAAATGTTTTAAAACAATGTTCCTCAAAGAAAGATTGGAAGGGATTTATATATTTCTCCCTCTACAGGGCATAATATCATTAAATTATTCAAGGAATCTGGAGGAATTTCCAAAAAAGCCTAAACTGAAGAGGGGTGATCTCTGCTCCCTCAGACGGCACTGCATCAAGAACCATCATTCATCAATAACTGATAGAACCACATGGACAAGGGAGTCCTTTATCAAACCTTTATCAAGCTCTACAGTACAGAGTTACATTCACAAATACCACTTAAAACGTTACTGTGCTAAAAAGAAGCCTTATGTTATAACCATGTCCAGAAGAGGCTTCTCTGGGCTCGGAGGATCTGGGATGGACCATCACACAGTGGGAACGGGGATTGTGCTTAGAACCATCAGTATCACAGATCTTTTTTGGGTCTGTTATGAGGAACAAGTCCAAAAGGCAGGCTCTGGCATGGTATGGGGTCGGGTCAGGGTCAGTGGTCATTTCCACTTCTGTGATGCAATTAATGCGGAAGTACACTGAGATTTTAGAGCAACATAAGCTGCCTTCAAGACGACATCTTTATCAGGGACGTCCAGCAATTTGTCAAAACACACACACACACACACACACACACACACACACACACGCTCTGAGCTGCTGCAGTCGGGTGTGATCATGTGCTCCATGTGCTCCCAGCTTCAGCCTCATGATCCAGCACATGACTGAACCAGGGCCGGATTAAGGATTCCACTGAGCGTGCTCACACCACCATGTGCAGCGTACAGCCTGCTTGTTGATTTTTTTTTTTAATTTGGTGTTGATGTAGATCTGATATATACAGTAACCACACGCTTAATAAACGTTTTTAAAACTACTGTATTTAAAGGCATAAATATACCATAGCTTTATTGTTATAGTCATGTTTTAACACTACAATAAATAAGAAAATATCAAAAGAAAGTCGAAATGGTTGGAGCAGAGATATTAAGATCTCAATCTCAGATAGAGTTGTGATACTGAAGGCCAGTCGTGAGCCCATTAAGGAGGCTTTACCCGCTCGCTTTACTTTATCATGGCTGCAAAATCTGGAATTATGATGATGATGTTTTCACATTTAATAATATAAATGGATAGAATGGATGCTCTATCTCCATCATTTGCTTCCAAAAGTTACATTACCTTAGTTTGACTAAGCTGCATCCAGAAAGCCCCCAGCATGATGGCCGACACCGCACACCCTTCACACACACTCTTACGGTCTGGAAAGAGGTATCGAAGCATTCGAGCCCTCACAACCAGACTGTAATCTTCCCACAAGCTATTAGACTGCTTAATAACCAGATAACTTGATAACTGGACTGAAAGAACGCACACGCACACGCACACACGCACGCACGCACACACACACACACACACACACACACACCTTAAAAAGATGAATAATAATATAATACAGAGTCTTTTTACTTTCATTTATAACAGTCTTTATATAACAGAAATGTGTATCCAGAACTCAAACAAGTGACAAGCCTGATAAAATAAGGCTGTATTCTATCAGTAAATAATAACTTTCCCTAAAGGGTTGAGTTTCTTTGAGTGAATCTTGCCTCAGAGTTTAAAGGCGTTAGCCTGACGTGTTAATAAGCAGCCGTTTAGATCCGGGGTTTAATTGGGTTCCCAAATTGCTCTCTCTAAACTCTCATCACTGTCATGTCTGTGGAATGATGAAACTCTGTGAAACATCTGGGGTTTGATCTGCACTGCAGGTTCAGAGTCAGATAAAAAAACTCGTACGGACGGGGGTTTTAATCTCTATATTAATACCTACGCTCTAAAATCGACGCAGCATTTTCAACCTGGCTGGTCCAGGAATTTCACCTAACACAACCCTGCAGCACACTAATCTCCTCTGAAATGGTTTGGCTCCAAGCAACAAGCCTACAGTATGTTATATAATCTCTAAAATCAGCAGCAGTCTAAAACAATTTAACTGTAAACACACAAAATTAAGAAATCTTACCATTTAGCTTAGGGCTGTATCAAAAACATTATTAATATCATCTCATGGAACCACATCTGGACTTTTCAGGGTAGCAGGAACTGCACCTAGACTTTATAGGGCGGCAAGAACCTCTTCTGGACTTTATAGGGTTGCAGGAACTGCATCTGGAATTATTAGAGTGGCAGGAACCCCTTCCAGACTTTATAGGGTGGCAGGAACCGCATCTGGATGTTAAAGGCTGGCAGAAATCGCATCTGGACTTTACAGGGCAGCAGGAACCAGATCTGGACTTTATAGAGTGGCAGATACTGCATCTGGACTCTATAGGGTGACAGGAACCGCATCTGGACTTTTTAGGGCAGCAGGAAAAGCATCTGGGTTTTATAGGGTGGCAGGAACCACATGTGGATGTTACAGGGTTTCAGGAGCCGCATCTGGACTTTATAGGGTGGCAGGAACCATGTCTGGATGTTATAGGGTGGCAGAAACTGGATCTGGACTTATTAGAGTGGCAGGAACCTCTTGTGGACTTTATAGGGTGGCAGGAACCACATCTGGATGTTTGTTATAGGGTGGCATAAACTGCATCTGGACTCTATAGGGTGGCAGGACTTACTAGAGTGGCAGGAACCTCTTGTGGACTTTTTAGGGTGGCAGGAAAAACATCTAAACTTTATAGGGTGGCAGGAACCACATCTGGATGTTTATTATAGGGTGGCATAAACTGCATCTGGACTTATTAGGGTAGCAGATACTGCATCTGGACTCTATAGGGTGGCAGGACTTACTAGAGTGGCAGGAACTTCTTGTGGACTTTTTAGGGTGGCAGGAAAAACATCTAAACTTTACAGGGTGGCAGGAACCACATCTGGACTTTACAGGGTGCCAGGAATCAGTTTGCATATTTAGTGGTGATACAATCACATTTATGTATGACCTGTTCGTACCTGTGAGCAGGGCGTGGTAATGCAGGCCTCTTTCTTTGTCCTGGTGTGAGCAGACGTCAAACAGATAAGCTTTCACCGGTCCGTCAATAAAATCCGCCGCAAAATCGAACATCACCACTCCGAACATGACCACAATGATGGACCAGGTCCTCTTCAACCCCCTGTGATTCACCAGAGCTGAAATGTTGAAGAATATATAAAAAAAAATTGTAACCAGAATAATAACTACTAAAATAAGTAAATAAGTAACAAGCACATAGAACAATCAATCAGCGCTCCGTCTCCCCAGAGTACTACCAGCTGCAGCTTGTTTTATGCTGATCTGAGCATTTAACCCATCACTATCGATCTCAGCTACATGGAGGTTTGGGCGTTTTGCTCGGTGTCTTGTGTCCTTTGATCTCAGACCCGAGTCCTGTTCCTTTGATAAGTGTAGTGCTCAGCAATTTGGGCTGATTTCCATCCTGTCTTTTTTACCGTCCTCTGTGTTCCTTCCCTTTTATGTTTGCCCATGAGGTTTTGCAAGCCACTGTGTTTTTATTGTGTCTGAATCCTGACGCTTTACACTCAGTGTTAGTTAGCTCACTGTTGTTGCAACGTGACATTTTCCAAACCATTTACCATAAGAAAATTTAGGCCTTACAAAAAACTTTTACAGGTACTACAGTTGTTATTTCATTTTTTGTTGAAGCAGTGCTGAGTCTTTAAAAGCTTTTAAGAAGGAAGCGAGTAAACGCAAAATATTATTACACAAACTGCAGCTTCAACGATTTTTTACACCCATTTTCTTTAAACTACACTACGTAATTTAAAATTACTCATACAAAACTTTTAGAAATATTATATCAATTTATACACATGGCAGATATAGACTACAGCATCCCAGGGACATGGATAAACCTCTAGTGTCTGATGAATTAAAACAGCCTAAAGTGTGTACAGTTATTTTGGTAGTAGACTGAATTAAGGTGAATGTTAAAAAGTGTTACAAAGACTTTATCATTTCTAATCTTCTGATGTTTACATAACAAATAGCCTGTCGTTCCCGTATACCAAGTCCAATGTGTTTTTTGTGTAAAACCACTAAAAAACCCTGCTTTTGCTTTCTTTAATTTCCCTTCTCTTAATGAGTTGGAGATTTCACCGTGTCTTTTTCACATCGTCAACTTAAAAAACAAAAACACGAGTGAAGGTGAGCGGAGGAAGCTCTAGTTTGTGTTTTTGTGATCATGAACAGACACTTAGAAATATAATCAGACGCTTCCATCCAGTCCCTGTGAGCTTTATCTCCATCATTCTCCAGACTTTCAGTTCTATTCCATCAGATCTTTTCTTTAATATCTATGTCTTCAGAGGCAGCCTGTTGCTCGTCCTATAAGCTCTCGATGAGCTGTTCTGCTCGACAACTGAGCTCTGATTGGTCAGCCTGATTTTAATGCAGGAATTAGAACAGGCTCTGATTAAACATTTTACGCAGCATCACGGTCCGTCAGTTTCAGACTCGATGTGAAGGACGGGGTTAATAGATGTGTGTTATTTTTCAAAACTTAAAAAAGTAAGAATCGGCCTCAATTCTGAAAAGGCCTTAAGCCATGAAAGCAGCCAATCCCTTCATTTGCTGTCTGACTACAAAATACATGAAAATAGATGGATAGATGGATCAATCAATCCATAGATAGATAGCACAGATTAATAAATTAATTAATAAAAGCTAAAATATGGAGTCTGTTTTGAAAATATAGCCAGTAAAAATGATATAGTTTTCTTTTGACATGTAGTAAGTAAAAGTAAACGGTATTAAGTTACAGAAATCATCAAGTAAAGTACAGATACCTAAAAACACCCAAGTAACTTTGTTACTTACCACCTCAGTTTGATTCTAATGCTTGGAATGATGACTGCTGAGGGTTTGTATCTGAATATATAATGACCCAAGACTGGAATTAATCAAATATGATGTCATACTCAACCCACAGGCCCTAGAGATGTTTCGGTAAGTGCTACAATAACAACTGAAGACTTCCCAGTAAACTTTCCCATCTTACCTGTCAGTGTCAGATTGATGTATGTAGATTTATTAAAGTTTGAGCACCCCCAGTCAAATTGGGGGCTTATTTCTTTTATTGCATAATTTATTTTCTGTATTAAATTATTATTTTTTTCATTTTGGATGTTGTCTTGAGTGTGGATGATCTGAATTTAAAATAGCTACAGCTTTGTCAGAATGGAATAACAACTCTAATGTTGGGTAAAAGTCTGTGCACGCTGGTCAAATCATGTTTTTATTTTATTTTATTTTTTTAACTACAAATAATCCATTAACCCTAAAGTAAATATGACATTTTTATACAAGTTTCTAAAACGTATCGGAAAACATGACTGCATGCACGAAAGTGTAGAACGAGTGTGTAGGAACGTGCCGTGTTTAAGTTTGTGCAACCTCTCAGAGAACCTAAAAAGGATTTTCTGATTAATTTGAGATTACTCATGGTTATGTAACTCCACCAACTGCTAATTACACACACACACACACACACACACACACACACACACACACACATACACATACACATACACATACACATACACATACACACACGTGAGGATTTTATAGTCCCTGAGCTGATTGAAAAAATACCAACAAGGCATTGAAAAAAAACGCAGGCCAGAACCAAGAAGAGAACAAGTTTTTATGTAACTATTCTCACCGAGAAAAAAAAATAATAATAAAAAAACAAAGAGCTAATTATAAATACTTAAAAACAGTCTGGCTGAACTTAAAGGAATAAGAGTTTATTATGTTATTTCTAATTAATTTAATCATTGGGCACAAGGGCCCTTGGTAAAGGTCATTTCCACTTCTGTGATGCAGCATTAATGCAGAAGTACACTGAGATTTTAGAGCAACATAAGCTGCCTTCAAGACGACATCTTTATCAGGGACGTCCAGCATTTATCAACAAGACAATGCAAAACCACATGCTGCACACATTATAAAGGCGTGGCTGTGGAAGAAGAGGGTACGGGTACTGGACTGGCCCGCCTGCAGTCCTGACCTGTCCCCAATAGAGAATGTGTGGAGAATTTAACAAGAATCAGTAACCATTTTAAAACTATTTGTCATTATAGCTATAAGTTTTAAACCTGCTTATAACATAATTTCTTAAAGAACTCAAACCTATGAGAACGAAAACCTAGGAACCAGAAACAAGAGCTTGCGGAACAAGAAGAAAGAAAGCAGAAATCAGCTCAGGAGACTCAGAAGAAGAAATCCCTTGGTGAGGCAGAGCAACGAACCCAAAGACCCAGACAGTGACTCTTTAGAGCTGCTTTAAAGTAAACAGGTTTTAAAGAACCACTTTGGGAAGGATGGAGAAAGCCCTGTGAGTTGACAAGATTCTTGATTAGATTCTTGGCCAAAAAATAAATACCTAAACTCTTTCTGAAGTTAATAGGTGAGACCGTGTATTTATTGTGCTTTAACTTGTACGAATCGAACCACATGACTTGAGGACAGAGCTTTGGATCTTTAATGTATCTTTATATTCTTCAGGTGGTTCTTTATGTCAAAACTTAGAACTAGTAAATATTTAGAACCTGTGAGGAATTCTTTTTGTTGTTGTTTTTTGTTGACAGATCCAGCGCTGAGATCCTACAGAGTTAAGAAAGAGTTTGTACGTCTCTTTACGTAGGCAAGTTTTGCAAAACCTCCAAAGCATGATTGTAGCACTTTAAGCTTTTCCTTTTAGCATTAAGCGTCTGTGTTTCTGCGATAAGTTACAGCTAATTGTTTATTTCTGCGTTCATTGAAGACGGAGCACCAAAGAAACCTTTATATATCTTTGTAATTGTTCTAGTAGTAAAGACTCATTAACTGTGTAAAGACACTTTCTCTTACAGTGTACTTTATTAGAGAGTTTTCTTACGATTATAAGGAAAGAGGAAAAGTCATGATTAGTGATTCTTGTTTTGTACCATAAGAACCATTAGCTAATTAAAAACCATCCTAATGATTACTTAAGAGACATCAGTTCTAGCGTACGATTCTTTGTATGGTTAATGATTCCTGGTTTCATTTATAAGAACAGTCACATAGATGGACTGTTTTCACAATAAAACATGAGTCATTAACCATTCTAACAGCTACTTGAACTGATAGCGATACGTTTTAAACCTGCTTATAATAGAATCTTTTCATTAATCATCATAAGTTTCCAGTAATCCATTAACAAAACTTTCTAGAGCAGTAAGCTATAATTACTTACAAGTGTTTCTTAAACATAGACCAAAGAGATTTTATAGTTTTTTATAGTTTTATGAGAAATATTTTTAAAAGCTATACTTAATAACAAGAATCATAAAGAACACTTTGCCCTTAATTTAAATATCTTTTATTTTTTGGAGCAGTAAGAACCCTTGGTTCCTCTGGGAAAAAAAATCAGCCAAGTACCTATAAAATGAAAGCAATTAAGCAAATGAGTTAAAAGCATAATCAATAAGAATTGCATTTCTCAGGAAATCTTTCTGATGGTTTTTCCAAGTAGAACCATTAACCATTTGGCCTTAATACATTAAGAAACTATTTTTTAAATGAGTTCGAAGTCTAATTGCCAATAACTGAGTTACTTGATGAAACTTGTTGGAGAAGTAAGAAACCTCTATTTCTTTCTGATGGTTATTTTCTAAAGCAAAAAACAAACAAATAAAAAATAAAAAAAACAACAAATATTAAGAATCCCAAGAGCGCGTCACCCTTATTTCCTTTAAGTAGCTGTGTTTTGTTGTTTTTGGAGCACTAAGAGATCTTCCTTATGGTTCTTCTATTTACCGTCTCAAGAACCAATAAGCCATGAATCCAATTATTTATAAATGTGTTTTTGAACAACCCTTTGGAGAAACAAGAACATTTTTTGCATTTGTCTACTGGTTCTTCAACTAGAAACCAGAACCACTAAAATAAATGTTTGGCCTTAATCCATTAACAAACCTTCTAAATTAGAAATAAGTCTAAATGCCTATTACTGAGTTTCTTGAAAACTTTTTTCAAGCAGTTAAGAAGTTCTCTTTCTTTCTGAAGGTTTTTCTTTAAAAAAATAAATCAAAACAAACAAACAGAAAAAAAACAACAACAACTGACAGTCCCAAGAACACTTATCCCCTTAAGGTACCGTCTGAAGAACAGATAAACCATAAATCCAATTGTTTATAAATGTGTTTTTGAAGAACCCTTTGGAGAAACAAGGGACTTTTAATAATTTTTTTCTTTTGTTTCTTCAAGTAGAAACCACAACCATTAAAATAACATTTTGGCCTTAATTCATTAAGAAACCTTTTTTTTTTATTTTTATTAGGTACAAGTTTCACATAACTGAGTTATAGAAGACCCCCTTGAAGCAGTAACGGAAAATTTCTTTTTTTTGATGGTTTTGCTTTTAAAAAACAAAAACAATCAAAAAGAAACACCAACCACCATTAACTCCCAAGAATGCTCCACCCTTTAAGAAGCTGTGTTATTTTGTTTTTGGAGCACCAAGATATCTTCTTGATGGACCTTCTAGCAGAAAAACAAGAATCATTTACCGTCTCAAGAGCAGATAAGCTGTAAGTATAACTGTTTATAAATGTGTTTATTGAAAAACCCTTTGGAGAAACAAGGGACATTCTATATTTTTGTGATGTTTCTTCAAGTTGAAACCAGAACCATTAAAATAACATTTTGGAGTTAATCCATTAATAAACCTTTTTTTTTTTTTTTATGAGACAGAAGTCTAATTGTCTATGACTGAGTTCCTTGAAGACCCTTTTGGAACCTCTCTTTGTTTCTGATGGTCCTTCTTTAAAGATGTAACCATCCCAAAAACGTATCACCCTGAAAACCTTAAGGAACTTTATTATTTTGTTTCTGGAGCACCAAGAGCTCATCCTGATGGTTCTTCTAGCAGAAACTAATACATTTTTTGAAGAACCCTTGATTAAGTCATGACCATCTGACCACTTAAAGAGCCTCTAAGGGATCAAGAACCACCACTCTCACCTGACACCAGGGTGTCCCCGTTGAGGAACATGGTCATGCCGACGAGCATCATAACCCCGAGCGTGAGGATGTAGGGTCTCCTGCGGCCCCATGACGATCGGCAGTAGTCGCTGGTGGATCCGATCACCGGCTGCAGGATGAATCCCAGGATGGGGCTGATGAGCCACACCAGACTGTAGAGGCTCCGCGGAAGTCCGACGCTCAGCAGAACGGGCGTGACGAACGCCGCCTCCACGGCATAACAGAACTCCCTCCCGAACATCACCATCCCGTGCATGAGGAGGCGACCCCGGGACCTCCTGGGTGGCTCCATGGATCCATAAACAGGCATTCCCATGATGTCTGTGTAGCTCCCGTTGGGGCCGCAGTCTGTCGGGAGGCTCTTTAGAGCCGTCGTTGGGTTCATTGGCTCTGGGAGCCGGCAGGGCTTCTCCTCGGTCAGGAGAGTCATGGTTCTGTTGGTCTCTCCCGCTGGTCTCTGCAGAGTGAGAGGTTTTGGCGTGTAAGGGGTGTGATTCGTGAATGGAGGTCTGTTGTTCCTCGACTTGCCGAAGCCCAACAGCCAGTCATAATCACGTGATGGGGATTAGCCCGAGAAGCTTTGGAGGAAGGTCCAGATCCAGAGGAATCCACAACAACCCTGTGCAGTTTACAGTGTCCTCGTCAAAGCTTCATTTTTTCACAAATAGACCTCATAAGGATTCCTCTGTGCCCTCCCCAACCTGAGCTGATCAAATGATGGTCATGTGATCCTGAAGGAACTCCAAAACGAACGTACAGCCTCAAAAACAAAGTGCTGTGCTTGTGGTGATGGAACGTGCTTGGAAAGCTGGAACCTTTACTGAAGAACTGTGGGCACTGAAGGACGTTTTTGTTATTCTTTTTTTGTTCTTCACATAGAATCTAGAAAATAAATTCAAACTTTTTTCAAATTAAATCATGATTTAAAAGTGTAGGTGCTATGTCCTCAACTAACAAGATTTATTGAAATATTTTAAGTGATAGGAAGTGTGTTCCTGTCTTTATAATAACAATAAATATATATATATATATAATGTCTTTAATAACTTTCGTTACTTACTAGACTTAGTTTTTATCATATTGTTGTTGTTACTATCATCATCATCATCATCATCAATAATCATTATTAATAATCATGATAATAACAAAAAAAATAAAAAATTCACATTTACATAAAATTTAATTATAATCATAATTATTTTGCTTATTTCTTTTTATTAAAATCATCTACTTTGTACTTTATTTTTCTGTTATTATGATTGCAATTATAATAATTACAATAATTATAATTATATTGTTATTATTATTATCAACAATACTACTATTACTACTACTACTACTACTACTGCTAATAATAATAATAATAATACTATTCATAATAATAATAATAATAATAATTACATTTACATAAAATAATCTTTTTTTGCTTATTTATTTATTTATTGATTTATGTATTTATGTATTTACTTATTTATTAATTATCAAATCATGTACTTTGTATTTTCTTTTTCATTTTGTTTCCTCTTGGTACAGTACTTTTACGGATCTTTAAAGACAAAAATATGCATTCCTTGTATTATTTTATTATTGTCTACCTTCTATTATTTTAAAACCAATCTAAGATTTTTGAGTTTCTTGAACGCTGTCAAAGTCTGATTTATTTCTATAGCGCTTTAGAATGGAGCATTGAAACAAAACAGCTTCTCTTATCTATGCCCAAAACCCAAACTGAGCAAGCATAGGGCGACAGTGGCAAGAAAAAACTCCCCAAACAGGGAGTTATAAGGCAGAAACCATAGCAGGACCAAGATTTAAAAATATTAACAGAGAGAACATATTAAACAATACAAAAATTTAAATAAAATATATGTATATTAGAGATAATGTAATACCATGAAGAGTATAAAAAATAGAGAATATTAATCTATAGCATAAAAGACAACAGTTTAAATAAATAACATATTCAATAAAATAAGATAAAACTTTGCATATATCTTAACATTATTAAGTCCCGGACATAAAATCCCTGTAGGATCTTGAGTCCTTATTTTTAGTCAGTCGGAGGTTGGAGGGAGTTACTGATGCTCCCCTCCCATGTGGTCTGAGTAAGAGCGTTAGTTATCTTTCAGTGTTAAGTCCTGCCTGGATTCTGAAGCTGCTTTCGATGTTTTTGATGGCTCTCCGATCTCAGAGCTTCTCATCACGGGACACTCGCTCTGCACAGATCATGTGACTCTCACATTAAAACGTTCCCTAAAGCTCCTCAAGTCTCCCATGGGATGGAAACGCCACAGTCCTCACTTAGCTCTATATTCTTATAAAAATATTTAAATATTTATAATGAGTATTGGCCAATATCAGGCAACTTTATTTTATTTTACACGGTTCCTCCTGCTACTGTTGTTCCTTATGGGACTGAGTTTTCAGCACAGAATTAGCGAATACAGAACACTGAACCACATGGCATCCCTACTAATAGCATTAGGGCTCTGCACATTATAAGGATTTACCAAAAAAAATAGTCTTTCTAAACAAACAAATAACATAACATAACTAAATATAACTTCTGTAACAGGAGAGTCAGTTGAGATTGGCCTTCACAGTCAGAGCTATAATATCATCAAATACACAGAGAAGAATAAGACAGAGCTTACGTTTGGTCTCCCCATGATCTTCAGAAGATCCAGATGATACAACTTCCTACTGAACATGTGAACATGTAATCCGAAGGGTAACAGGACTGAGTGAAAGCCTGGGGACAGGACTAAAATAGATTTTAAAGAAAAATATGACGGATTTCTTATGGAAAAAATATTTAAGACATAGATGGAATAAGGAGTGACAAAACAAAGCAAAATAAAATGATTTCTGAAGATTCTAATCATTAGATTTCATTGTAAAGTGTACTTTTAGAGTCCAGGGACAGCTAACAAAAAGTCCTTTTCAGCTTTCTAGGTAGTTTTTTATTAATGTTTTAAATGATGCACCTTAAAGTCGTCATGGCATCATCGTGCAGGACACTTTGCTTAATAATACAATGTTTCTTAGAGTTCATTATATTACTTATATACACTGATGCAGGGGGAATGAAACACAATAAGGGGGGAAGAAAATAAGGCAGAGAAAAAAGTGAAGATAAACTAATGTCAGACAAAGAAAACGAAAACGAAAAAGAAAGGTAGTGAGGACACAGTGTACAGAAAAAACAAAGAAAGAATAAAGCAAGGTTCATGAAACAGAAAACAATTTAAAAAAGTGATCAAGAACAAAAGGGCAAGGAAAAAACTCAGGATGAAAGTCTAAAACAAAAAGAAGAAAGAAATAAAAAGAAAGTTAGAAAGGAACAAGAAAGAAGATGCCAAAAAAGAAACCAAAAGATGCAAGGATAAAGAGAAAGAAAGAAAGAAAGAAAGAAAGAAAGGAAATAATGGTGGAATGTTAATGAAAAAGAAATGACAAAAATAGAAAAAAAAAAGCAAAAGTGATCAAGATATAAACAAAAGTCAGACAAACATCAGGATGAAATGTTAAAAGAAAAGAAACTGAAAAAAGCCAGTAAAAAGTTTATAAGTGAATGAAAAATAAAAAAGAACGAAGGAAAACAAAGAAAAAAAAAAGTGAGGATATAAACAAATGCAGGTAAAGAAGAACCAAGAATGCAAAGACAAAGAAAAAGAAAGGGAACGAGAACACAAGCTTCAGGAAAAAAAGAAAGAAAGAAAGAAAGGACAAGATTAAAATATATAAACAAGTATTTAGGGTAAACTGTTCCAGCAGAAAATTAAATACAAACTAAACTTTATCATTGTGCATAAAATACTTTAATTCTTTAAAATTTTAAAGGGGCACTTTAAATGTCTACGTTACTAAAGTTACAGTACTGATCGGCAATAATTTAGACAATGTTTAAATAAATTACACTCCGAACCAGAACACATGATGTAATGCTTTAATATTTTAATAATCAATCTCAATAATTACAGCACATAAGAAAATATTTATTTATATATTAAAAGTTTTTGACGCTCCTGTTACCCGTTCAGATTAAAGGTTAAACCCAAAGCCCCCCGGCTGCAGCGAGTCCGTTTCCTCCGAGCTGAGTCACACTGGAGACAGCTCTTATTTTTATATTTTTCTTCTTTACTGCGTCACTCTTACACATGGGTGAATCACTCAGCAGCAATGGGTACACGGAGACGAGCTGATTCACAGCTGTCACAGGGCAAAAAAAGGAAAAGAAGAAAAGGAAGAGAAACAAAAGGCAGGGGGAAAAAAGAAAGAAAGAAAGAAAGAAAGAAAGAATAAAGCAAGGGTTAATGAAACAGAAAAAAAGGATGAAGGGATAAACACAGAGCAGGACAAAAATAAAAACAAAGAATAGAAAAAAAAAAGAAAAAAGAAGAAGAAGAAAAAAAAAAAAAAAAGACCAGCTAAAAGTCAGGAAGGAGTGATATTATCAACACGCAGGAGGAAAGATGAAATCCAACATTAATGAAACAGAAATAGAAAGGATGAAATTAAAAAGGAAAAGTGATGAAGATATAAACAAAGGGCAGATTAAAGGAAGGAAGGAAGGAAGGAAGGAAAGAAAGAGAATGAAAGTCAGGAGTGACATAAAAAAAGGAAAAAAAAAAAGAAAGAATGAAAGTAAAAGGAAACTGATGCAAGGTTAACAAAACACAAAAGAAGGGAAGAAAATAAGGCAAAGAAAAAAGTGAAGATCTAAAAGTACAGGTAAAGAAGAAACTGAGAATGCAAGTTTAAATAAAAAGAAAGAAAGAAACGAAAGAACACCGCAAGGTTAATGAAACAGAAAAAGAAAATATAAACAAAAGATATAAGATATAAACAAAGGGCAGAAAAAAGAAAGAAGGAAAGAAAGAAAGATGCAAGGTTAATTAAGCCGGAAAAAAACGAAAGAAAAGATGATCAGGAGGAAGGTTTTAATTAATGAGTGGTTTGACTGAATTCTTTATAATAACTGAACTGTAAGCTGGTTTTGTTCTTAAATTATAACCGAATCCAGGGTCTGCCAGAGCAGCTCTGGGAGGGAGGGACAGAGAACGCTGGGTGAGTCACCACACACACACACACACACACACACACACACACACACACACACACACACACACACACACACACACACACACACACACACACACACACACACACACACACACACACACACACACACACACACACACACACACACACTCTTTCTCTTATTATTGATGATTATTCTTTTTCCTGCTAGTCTTTTTCGGCTGAATGTCTGCTTTCTTTCGGATTGTGATGTCATTAGGCCGTATATAGCAGCCCTCAGCTCTGTCCACATTAAGCTGGTTATTTTGAGGAGCGCCACTTCAGCTCCTAAAGCCGGGGGACGTTCCAGGTTCGAGTCGCCGGAGGATTTGGGAGCTGAAGGATTCTCACAGACGGGCTTTAGCCTGGTTACACTCCACCGCACCGGCCGATATCAGCCGCTCGATCTGAGCCTCCTCGAACCCGTACTCCTGCAGGATGGAGCGCGTGTGCTCGCCCACAGACGGGTCGCGGGACAGACAGGGCTGGGCGGGGGTGCGAGACAGGAGGGGCGAGGGGCGGGGACTGGGCTCGCCCTCAGCGTTTGTGATAAACGAGCGGCGCTGTCGGTTATGAGGATGAGACCCGGCTTCATCCAGAGACAGGACCGGGGTAACGCAGGCGTCCGTCCCATCAAACAGCTGCATCCACTCCGCCTGCGTCTTCTGCGCAAACGTCTGCGTGAACGTCCGCCTCAATTCCGGCCAATCAGAGATGCTCAGCTGTGCCGGGAGGGACTCGGGATCCAATCCGAGACCTGCATAAGAGAAAACAAAAAAACTAAGAAAGAAAAAGCGAAATATATAAACAAAGAGCAGAAAAAAGAAACTAGCAAAATAAAACAAACTGAAAAAAGAAAGAAAGGAAGAAAAGAATGACGCAGGGTTATAAAAGAAAAAGAAAGGTCGAAAAGAAAAGTGATCAAAATATAAACAAAAGGCAGAAAAAAGAAACTCAGGACAAAAGAGTAAAACAAAAAAAAAAGAAAGTTAATAAGGACTCAAGATTAAAGAAAGAACGAAAGAAAGAAAGAAAGAAATATGCAAGGTTAAAGAAACAGAAAAGTAAAGAATGAAAACAGAAAAAACGTGATCAAGATATAAAAAAGACAAAAAAAATAAACGAGACAAAAGACTAAAACAAAATAAAATAAAGAAAGAAATAAAGTATGAAAGAAACAAAAGCTGGAAGTCCGTAAGGAATGATTACAAACAAACAGGAGGGTAAAAAAATGATAATAAGGAAATAAAGAAAGAAAAATGTTAAAGATAAATAAAACAAATAAATGACAAAAATAAAAAAAAAGAAACTCAGGTCGATAGGTTAAAAAAAAGACAACAGATAGAAAACTGAAAAAGTCTGTAAGAAGTGATTATAAACAACAAACAGGAAGAAAAAGAACATTAAAATTAAGAAAAGAAAGCCGAAAGGAAGGAAGAAAGAAAGACAATAAAGCTAAAGAATTAAAGCTGTAAGAATTTTCATAAACAACAAACAGGGGAAAAAAGACATTGACACAATGAAAGAAAAAGAAATAGAAAAAAATAGGACAAAAGAAAAAAAGTAATGACTGTATAAACAAAGAGCAACAAAGAAACAGAGGATGAAAGCTTAAAACAAAAGAAAGAAAGACAAAAAGCAACAAGTTAGTAAAGAGCGAGGACTCGAAATTAAAGAAGGAATGAAGAGAAGAAAATGTAGGAAGGAAAGAGAAAAAAGAAAGCTGAAAACCTGTAAGAATTTTCATAAACAAGAAACAGGCATAACAAAAAGGCAAATAAGGACAACGTTCAGAAAAAAAAAAGATCATATAAATGAAAAGCATTATCAAGGTTAATGAAACAGCAAGAGAAAGGATGAAATTAGAAAAAAAAAGAAAAAGGGATGAAGATCTACAACCCCAAATCAGAAAGAGTTTGGACGTTATGGAAAATGCAAACAAAAACAAAATGCATTGTTACTGCGGTCAGGAGCAAAGCAACAGGACCAAAAGCGAACATTTAGAAAGGAAAATGGGCCGATGAGGAGGCCGTGCTGCTACACTCCGTACCACGGGTCTGCAGGAAGAACGGAATCAAATAAACCCTGAATCACTAAAGCACTTGGGATCCTCGCTGCGACTTTACTTTTTGTTTTTTCCTCTTTCTAGAATGTGCTGCAGGTTTGAGCTGCAGGAATGGAGGGTTCCTAAGGGATGAAATGAAGGCCTTATGTACATTGTGCTCGTACAGAGTGACTCACCTGCTGCTCAGACAGACGCTCAGCAAAGAAAGAGCAGCAAACGGGAACGAGGACACCATGCTTAGGAAGATAAGGAAAGAATGACGCAAGGATAATGAAACGGGTCGATTGAGGAAGTGCTGTTAGACGGGGTGAGAGGGAGCTCCGTCTGATCCTCCTGGTATTTTGACTAAAGCATGGCACTGACGTTTGATTCAGACCCCAGAGAGCTCGGTTATAATGTCATAAAAGCTCACCTTAAAATTAAAATGTGATCAGGTGCTTCCTGGTTGGATCATGTTCTGTATCTCTGCTCTTAAGAGCTAATGGAGTCCTTTAAATATCGTCATTAATACTTAAGCTACATTATGTGCATAAATTCTAAATAAATCAATACAAGTGTTAATACATTAACAAAATGAAAATAATAAAAATAGTGTTATTATGATTATTATTGATGGTATTGGTATTATCATCATTATCATAAATAGTAATAATAATAATAATAATAATAATAATAATAATTAGTAGAAGATCAGTATTATTATTAATATTATAATTTTCACTATTACAATTAACATTTAGTAGCAGCAGTTGTATAATTATCACTTATTGTTATTAATAATAACAATAATAGTAAAATTATTATTATTACTTGTGTTACGTTGTGTAAATTCTAAATAAAACAATAAAATTGTTAAATACTTTAACAAAATAAAAATAAAATTAGCAATATTATTATGATCAATATTGTCATTATTCCCATCATTATTAATATAATAATTGCTATTGTTATTACAATTAACGTTATTATTAGTAGTAACAGTTGTACATTATAATAATAATTATTATTATTATTATTAATATTATCATCATTACATTACATTACATTACTTTACATTACTTGCCATTACATTACTTGCGTTGTGTAAAATTAGAAAAAACATTTTAACACTAACAAAATAAAATTAGAAATTAGAATTAAGATATATATATATATATAACAATATTTCATAAGATAATAATAAGTTATTATAATCATTATTATTATTTTTATTACCAGTATCATTGTTATTATTATAATTCATTATAAATTGTATCATTAATATTACTTGCGCTACATTATGTGCATAAATTCGACCATTTTCAGTTATGTAAAATCCAGTTGCTGATATGATGAGAATAAATGGGACACGCTGAACATTTAATATTTATAATATTTATTTGAACAGCCCTGCTTACTCCCCCTGTTAATAAATAATGCACAGTCAGCTCTGTGAGGATTCTGGAAGGTATGAGCTCTTATAATGCTAAAGAACAGCTCAGAACCAAAAAACCTTATATCCATACCAACTGGACCCTCAGCACACGCAGAGCACAGGAGTTCTGACTCTAAGCCTTTCTGTATGATCATTAAGGAGCTACGGAACGTCTGAGGCCGTCACATGCTGAGAGAACATAGCGTGACTGGAAGGCTCTGAACTGACCTCGGATCAGCTGATGGTAGAACTGAGGTTCAATCGCTCCCACAGCCACGTGCTTCCCATCGGCAGTTCTGTATGTGTCGTAGAACGGAGCTCCGCTGTCGAGCAGGTTCTCCCCACGGGGTCGGTTCCACAGGCCGATACTGCGAGATTTCCACATGAAGGAACCCACGTACGCCGCCCCCTCCACCTACACACACCAATCAGCAGATATGTACATGTTAAAGGAAAAGGTGTTAATGAAGGAGATCTTAATGTACAGGGGCTCCACCTCTCTAACCAGCAAGGTTTATTCAGGTGCTGCACGCTGCGATATGAAACAACCTCCAAATTAAACACAGAATAAAAGTGGAGGGTGCAGATACAGGTAATAAGACTTAAGATAAGAATAAGATCACCGTTCATTATAGCAGATTATTGGTCCGGATAGTGGGTTACTAGGGCAGGAATTTGGGTGTCCACATACTTGTGGCTATTCAGCATTACCTCTCCTACGACTTGACTCATACAAGTTTAAGGAAGTGAGCAGAGTGCCAACCAAACTACGAGAACCAAGAATCGAATCCGCCGAGTTCTGAGGTGGTTGAGTCCCGTGGGATAACTAACTGGGAAATACACTGATTGAAAAAATAAATAACTCACCAAAAAGAAACTGTTTTTTCGATCGAATGATACTTTATATGTATGAATGCAACGATGATTATATGCAAGTGATTACCGTACTAGAGCAAAAAAAATTTATTTATTTGGGAAAACTGTACAATTGAAATGAAAGGAGGTTCTAGTTACTTTTTTCATCCATAAAATTCGGACTCAGTGTGAAGAGGCCTCTGCCTTCCAGTCTCATCCTCTTCATCGGAAGATCGTTCTCTACCGTGTCGTCTGATAGCGACACATCGAGCGCTTATAATGCATGCACAGTCATATCCTGGACAGGTTTTGACAGTCGCTACACTGCGTCTGCCTCTCAGCACGCCATGGTCAAAAGATCTTCCTGAGGCTATGCCGTACGTCACATGCAAGTCCAATTTCAATCCTCGCTGAGGTGCAGGATGACAACTCGGATCTTCAGGCGCCCTTTGAAGACAGTGAGAGACTGATTTCATCACCTGGGTGCAGGACAGAGGGGAGTCATCAGGAATGCTTGAAGAGTATGAGTTACAGTCTGAGATCGATCCGTGTTTCCTACAGGAGGTCCGGGTCCATTATTGATTTGTTTTTAATCTGATTCGGGAACTGCAGGGAGCCAGTGAGGGAATGCAGCGGCAGAAGAACTTACTGAAAAGCTGATGTCCTTCTGCACTGTGAATCAGTTACAGGAGTCTGATTGGTTTCACAGAAAGAGCAGAAACCAGATTCATCTGACAAGATAATGTTTCCAGTCATGAACAGTCCAATTGTTTGGTCTTTTTGCCCACTGTAACTGGGCAGCTTTGGGCAGCTTTGTTCACAAGCCTTGTCTGGTTCTCCTTTTGCTAATGTTGCTGGAGTCTCTACACAAGGCATCAGTGGTTGTTAATAGACTCTGCTCTTAATCAATAACTAACTACATGTTCTGTTTTCTCTTTGAGCTTGTGGCTAGGAACAAAGTGCCGCAAGAACAAGAACTTTCCCACCGAGGGCTCAAGATCCTAAAGTGACTGTGTATCGGACTGATGCTGATTTGCACATTTTTACGCTACTTTATTCAATATTTTATTTATCTGTTAATATTGACTTGGTTTCTGTATTTTGAACTTTTACTACAAACTAACTATTTGACTACAAACTATTTCTCTAGATAAATTAGCTTCATTCTTACATTTATCATCTAAGCCACCCAACCTGTTCAGGTCACTTTTTTGAGTCTTGGTCCTCCCCAGGTTTATTTAATGAATTATATTATTTATTAGACCACATCTTATTGCATTCATAGCTGTACTGTACTGCATATGACCTTTGGGTTTATCTGTATCATTTCACTGTTATAACAAACAGAAAGCAGACTGACTGCCAGTGACCAAAAAAACATGAGTTTCTTATGTTATGAATTATTTTCCACCACGTTACCTTGCCTAACGCTGGTACACACTCCCCTCTGTCGAGATGCAGTGCCGTCTGAGGGAGCGGGGATCACCCCTCTTTGGTTTAGGCTTTTCAGGTAATTCCTCCAGATTCCCTGAATCATTTAATAATGATATGCTCTGCAGAGGGAGAAATATAGAAATCCCATCCAATCTTTCTTTATTTAAAACATTTCAATCATTTTCTTACACGTTCGTTGATAACCTGGAGATCCTCAGCCCATCTTTGCTCCTCAGTGACTCAGCCTTTCATGGATACTGCTTTTGGACCAAATCAGGTTTACAATTGGAGGACCTTTTTAAATCAGGTGTCGCCGACCCACTTTGTAGAGCGGCGCTGCTAAATAGCCTTGAGCAGAAGCACTGGGCTTCAAAATTGAACCCCAGGAAATAATCAGTGTGGTGCAGCAGGAGTCAGTGGACTTCCAGCGAAATTGTTTCAGCAATTCTGGGGAAATACTCGAAATTGACTTCAGTGAAGTTTTTAACCGTGCTACAGAACATGGATAGCAACCGACTTGATGTACACGACCAGTTTTATCTCTTCCACCTGTAAAGGGAGATTTGATGTTTTTAAATGTCATCGAAATGTTCGAAAATAAACCAAGGGAGCACATAAATACCCTGATACATATAAACCAGACCTAAAGGGGACCTAAACTTAGTGTAATGTACGATGTTTTTTACTTGGATCCTGATATGATGGATCTTTTCAACATGAGTTGTAGTTTTAAGGTTAACATTGTGTAAGTCAAAAGTCTCTGTCACACGCAAATACATACACTCCTAGATAAGCAAAAATAAATGGGGCAAACGTGCAAAATAGCTTAATATTCAGTCCTAACAGTATATAATTGGTCAGAAAAGTAGCAGGAACTTTAGAAAATGCACTCCTGAGATCACCGTGTGCTCGTCATTGCCCGGTGCTGCAGTGAACTTTCTTTGGGTTGAAATGCTAGAAACAGAGAAATTCACTTCTGTAGTCCTTGTGTGCACAAAGATAAAATCATGTAAAGATTGAAATGGCTGGTGTAAATCTCAAACTAACACATCTGGGTGTTCAAAATCTTATAAAATATCTTCTGTCATGTTTGTTTTTAAATAGATTAGTCATTAGCTGGTAATCTGCCATGGTCCAGTCATGTTTTTGGTCTGGTCAGAGTCCAGATTTGAACCTTAGGCAAGTTGTTCTCACGTTAAACACAAACAAACTGGGAAACGGCCATCTTGTTAAGATTGACTTGAGATCTATTTAATTCCCAGTCATTATATCAGCCTATTCCATTCCCTCTGAAACTCCCCGAACAAAAAATGTCAGAAAGTTCAGAATCCTGGAGATGGCGCTGCACGAGGATGATAGGGCTATAAATACCTGCGCTGTGTGCGATGGGATTTGTAGATTGAGAAGAGGTGGTACGGTGCAGCGAATGTCTCTTGCAATGTGTGGAAAATGGGTTGGAAAACAGATGCTAATGATTTGTATATAGTGCGAAGGAAGTAGCTGAATTTGCAGCGGTCTGCCAGCAGTGCCAAAAATCCCAGTCTGCAAGAAATTCTCGTCAGAATTGTGGCAGAAAGATGAAACTGACAAACAGTCAAGTCAGATTTATTTCTATAGCGCTTTTTACAATGGAGCATCGTCTCAAAGCAGCCTTACTATTTTAGATGATCTTCTAATATCTAGGTCCATTTCCAAACTGGGCAAGCCTAGAGCAACAGAGGCAAGGAAAATCCCTAAACGTTATGAGGAAATGACTCATGTTGAAAAGATCCATCAGATCAGGATCCAAGTAAAAAACATCGTACATTACATTAAGTTTAGGTCCCCATTAGGTCTGGTTTATATGTATCAGGGTATTTATGTGCTCCCTTGGTTTATTTTCAAACATTTCGATGACATTTAAAAACATCAAATCTCCCTTTACAGGTGGAAGAGATAAAACTGGTCGTGTACATCAAGTCGGTTGCTATCCATGTTCTGTAGCACAGTTAAAAACTTCACTGAAGTAAATTTCGAGTAGTTCCTAGTATTGCTGAAACAATTTCGTTGGAAGTCCACTGACTCCTGCTGCACCACACTGGTTATTTCCCGGGGTTCAATTTTGAAGCCCAGTGCTTCTGCTCGAGGCTATTTAGCAGCGCCGCTCTACAAAGTGGGTCGGCAACGCCTGATTTAAAAAGGTCCTCCGATTGTAAACCTGATTTGGTCCAAAAGCAGTATCCACAAAAGGCTGAGTCACTGAGGAGTAAAGATGGGCTGAGGACCTCCAGTTTATCAACAAATGTGTAAGAAAATGATTGAAATGTTTTAAATAAAAAAATATGGACGGGATTTACACATTTGTCCCTCTACAGAGCATATCATTATTAAATGATTCAGGGAATCTGGAGGAATTACCTGAAAACCTAAACTGAAAAGGGGCGATCTCCGCTCCCTCAGATAGCACTGCATCTCGACAGAGCGGAGTGTGTACCAGCGTTAGGCAAGGTAACGTGGTGGAAAATAATTCATAACATAAGAAACTGTTAAAACTCGTTTTTTGCTCACTGGAAGTCAGTCTGCTTTCTGTTTGTTATAATAGTGAAATGATACAGATAAACCCAAAGGTCATATGCAGTACAGTACAGCTATGAATACAATAAGATGTGGTCTAATAAATAATATAATTCATTAAATAATAGCTTAACAATAGTAGATGTAGTACAACAGCATATAAAATAGTGAATATTATATTATACAACTATTATAATACATCTGCTATGTACTATTGCTAATCTATTACTATTATTGTTTCATTATATTGTTACTTATTAAACTAGAATCAGGCATGTTTTATCCAGTACAAAAGAAGTTGCCTGGACCAATATGGCGACAGCGTTGACGCAGGATCCAGCGGCTGATGCGGCGTCTAGGTACATTACAACTACGGATAGAACCACATGGACAAGGGCTTCCTTTATCAAACCTTTATCAAGCTCTACAATACAGAGTTACATTCACAAATGCCACTTAAAATGTTACTGTGCCAAAGAGAAGCCTTTTAATGCTCTACAGTTAGATTTTTTTGGAATGTGTTGCAGGACTGAAATGCAGGAGTGGATGTTTATTAAAAAGCATGAATTCTCTTGGGTTCATACTGTCTGCAATTAAATAAAAGTCAAAGTAATTGAACGGAACACTGGACTTTTTTTTTCACTTGCATTTTCCATTTGTTCAATTTAAGATCTCAATTTTTAGTCGGTCCATCAACAGTTGCCTTTTCTGTGCTTTTTGAGCTTCCTAAATTTATCTATGTATAAAAAAGATCAGATATTTTCTGCGTCTTTCCAAAGGTCACTTCAGAAAGGTGTTGATCTGTCAGCACAGCTTCGATGGCGATGAGAAGTTGAGGTTCTGTGATGAAACGTTCAGCCATCGTCAGCATAGCAACAACAAGAATTGCCAGCGTGAGGTTATGACTTCGAAGTATGAAGAAAAACAAAAGACCGAGCGCTAAGCCTTGTGGGACTCCAGTGGATAGCACACACAGTGCAATCAAGAATCCTCTTCATAACTGCCCCTCCAGCTGTGATTCCAAATCTGGAGAGGACTGACAGACTCCAATGCGAGATCGGCTTCTTTAATTATTGATAGCAAAAGCATCAGGAGCATCAGTTAGATAAACAGATCATCGCTCTGTAGTTTCATTACAGGATGGATCGGCTCTAATATATTCGACCCTTTCCTGTCCCCGATTCTGTCCTGTGTAGGGCATGTTCTGTTTATCAATAAACTCTAATTAGGACTCTGAAGGGTTTCTTGACTTCTGGCTTATGATTTGCTTGACAGCTCTAACATAATAGGAACATAAGGGGTTAGGTGTTCGGTATCACAGGAGCAACACAGCAACGCAACTCAGAATAATAGATCTACAGTCCAGCATTCATTGTTGTTTTTAATTCTGGTACAGAATGTTTTTGGTATGAACCCTAGATATGTCATGTTTTATTTTCTGGTCAACATTTCATTTGTTAATATACATCCATTATTGCATCCAAATTGATGAAGTTTAAACCGAGCACCGACATAAATGGACAAGTGACCAAAAGTATTGGGACGCAAATCCAGACATGGCCAAAAGTTTTGGGACACAAACCCACATGTATCCTAAAGTATTGAGACAGAAACCCACGTGTGACCTAAAATATTGGGACACAAAATAACATGTGGCCAAAACTACTGAGACACAAACCCACATGGCCAAAAGTACTGAGACACACCCACATATGACCAAAAATACTGACACAAAGCCACACATGGTCAGAAGTATTGGGACACAAATTCATATGTGGATCCATATGTTAATTTGCATTTTCCATACAGTCCCATGTTTTTCCTAATGACAAATTCTACTGCCCTTATAACAGCACCAATCCTGTCAGATAAAGAGTACAACTCAGCTACTGCTGTTCCAAATTATACGAAATTGTTTTACCCATGCTGAGTTCCTTAGATTAATATCCATTTCCCAGAACAAACTCAGTAGCACCCTTCTTTAGAAAGCACACTGCTCCAAACCACTTTTCTGAACTGCCACGGTCCAGATAAGAGAGCAGCGTGCAATAACACGAAATAAAATGGAGCAGAACAGCACAGGGCAGAATAAAAGAGAATAAATTAAAACAGGATAGAGTAAGATGAGCTTAAATAGGACAGGACTGAGTAACAGAATGGGAAAACTTTACGGACAGAGCTAAACAAAACCAGGACAAAACAGGACAGAAAATAACAAAAATAGGAAAAAAGACAGGGTAAGAAGATGGGGTAGAACAGGACAGGACCAGGCTGGACAAGAGAGGACAAAACAGGAAAAGGCAGGACAGAAAAGGAATGTGCAGGCCAAAATATGAGAGAACAGGACAGTAAAGGACAGAGGAGAACAGGTGAGGGATAAGACAAAAAAACTAAACAAAAAAAACATGATTTAAAAATAACAAAATAGGAAAGGATATAACAGGAGAGGGCAGGGTTGAACAAGAGTAGAATAAAAGAGAATACAACCCCTGGCAAAAAGTATGGAATCACCAGTCTTGGATGAGCACTCATTCAGACATTTCCTTCTGTAAAACAAACTCAGATCTAAAACATGATACAATAATAAGGTCATTCCAAAGTGCAACTTGTTGGCTTTCAGGAACACTCAAAGAAATGAAGAGAAAACATTGTGGAAGTCAGTGAATGTTACTTTTATTGACCAAGCACAAAGAAAAAAAATATGGAATCACTCAATTCTGAGGAAAAAAGTATGGAATCACTCAAATTGGAGGTAGAAAATAAGGACACACCCAGTCAATTTCCTTTCCCTAAATGGACACCTGCCTCAGAGTAGATCTGCTCGTTAGTCTGCAGTTTAAAACACCTGCAGTCATGACACCTTGGAGGGCTGCTGGACGAAGTGGAGTGGCAAGAACCATGGCTCCAACAAGAGAAATGTCTCTTGAAACAAAAGAGAGGATTGTGAAACTTCTTGAAGAACGTAACTCTTCACGCATGGTTGCTAAAGATGTGGGCTGTTCACAGTCAGCTGTATCCAAGATATGGACCAAATACAAACAGCATGGAATGGTTGTTAAAGCCAAGCGTACTGGTAGACCAAGAAAGACATCAAAGCGTCAAGACAAACAACTTAAGGCCATTTGTCTTGAAAACCGAAAAAGTACAACTACACAGATAAAGCATAAATGGGAGGAAGCTAGAGCCAATGTATGTGACTGAACCATTAGAAATCACCTAAAGGAAATGGGATTTCAATACAGGAAAGCTAAAAGAAAACCATCATTGACACCTAAACATAAAAGAACAAGACTGCAATGGGCTAAGGAGAGGCAATCATGGACTGTGGATGACTGGATGAAAGTTATCTTCAGTGATGAGTCAAGAATCTGCATTGGATAAGGTGATGATGCTGGAACTTTTGTTTGGTGCCGTTCCAGTGAGATTTATGAAGAGGCCTGCCTGAAGAAAACAACCAAATTTCGACAGTCCTTGATGATATGGGGCTGTATGTCAGGCAAAGGCACTGGGGAGATGACTGTGGTTAATTCTTCTATCGATGCGTAAGTTTACATTGAGATTTTGGACAGTTTTCTCATCCCTTCAGTTGAACAGATGTTTGGAGGTGATGAAATAATTTTCCAAGATGACAATGCATCGTGCCATAGGGCAAAAAACAGTGAAGGCATTCCTTGGAGAAAGACACATTCAGTCGATGTCATGGCCTGCAAATAGTCCAGATCTCAACCCAATTAAAAACCTGTGGTGGAAATTGAAAAAAATGGTCCACAAGAAGGCTCCGACCTGCAAAGCTGATCTGGCAACTGTTATCAAAGAGAGTTGGCACCAAATTGATGCAGAATACTGTTTGTCACTCATCAAGTCCATGCGTCAGAGACTGAAAGCCGTTATAAAAGCCAAAGGTGGTGCAACTAAATACTAGTGATTTATTTTGAATGGTCTTTTGTTTATCTGTTTTTCATGATTCCATACTTTTTTCCTCAGAATTGAGTGGTTCCATATTTTTTTCCCCTGTGCTTGGTCAATAAAAGTAACATTCACTGACTTCCACAATGTTTTCTTTTCATTTCTTTGGAGTGTTCTTGAAAGCCAACAAGTTGCATTGGAATGACCTTCATTATTGTATCATGTTTTTGATCTGAGTTTGTTTTACAGAATGAAATGTCTGAATGAGTGCTCATCCAAGACTGGTGATTCCATACTTTTTGCCAGGGGTTGTAGAACAGGACAGGGTAGTAATGGATAGGACAGGACAAGAAAAGACAGAAAGATAAAACAAGGTAAAGCAGTAAAAGACAGGACAGGCAAAAACAGAAGAGAGTGAGACAGAACAGGAGAAAGCAGAAAAGATAGGACACGATAGAACAGAGAAAGGCAGGGTGGGACAGAACAGAAGAGGGTAGGGCAAAATATGAGAGGACAGGGAAGAGCTGGAGAGGGGCGGGGCAGGACAGAACAGCAAAAGTCAGGGTTGAACAAAAATGGATAGGCCAGAACAGGGTAGAAAAGAACAGAATAAATAGATAGAAAGCCAAAAGTATGTGGACGCCCAGACATAACATCAAACACATAGTTTGGAGTTCAGTGCTATTACAGCCTTTAGTTTCTGAGAGGCTTTGAGGTTGGTGCACCTGCCATGGCTCCCAGTGGGTATTCCAGTTCATCTCTAATGAGTGTGATGGAGCGAAGGCCAGGGACCGGGTGTATGCTTCAGATTATGAGCAGTGTTAACACGAGCGCACTCGATACACATTTGCTCTCAGACTTGCATTTCAAGATTTACTGTAAGTAAAACATGCCATTATGTAATGCAGTTCTGAGGCCTGGCACGCTCCTCTAACAGGGCTGTGGGTCACATCGCCGGCTAAAAATAAAGATCAAGAAGCAGACTGTCAGCGTGTTTCTGTAAACCCTGCTTTATGCACTTCTGTATAATCACCAGCTAACACTTCTCACAGGCGGAGACATGAGTTAAACGAGGCTGGCGTTTTAAGGTTGCGCTTAACAGCAGGAGAATGTAATCAGGGGTTTGCAGGGACAGAGGTTCTGACTCGCCGACTTTGTTGAAACGGAGGAGCTACAGAATCCCTGTGTGGATTAGAGACAGCTGAACATATGAGGGCTCTAAGAAAGGAGGGTTCATTAGCTTATAATCATTTCTACATTAGTGGTACTTAGGGATGTACTGGGACACAAACCCACATGTGGCCAAAAATACTGGGACACAAACCCACATGTGGCCATAACTACTGGGACACAAACCCACACATGGCTAAAAGTATTGGGACACAAACCTACATGTGGCCAATAGTAATAGGAAACAAACTCACATGTGTCCAAAAATATTGGGACACAAAATCCCATGTGTCCAAAAATATTGGGACACAACATTCCATGTGTCCAAAAATATTGGGACACACATTCACACATGGATAAAAGTATTGGGACACAAACCCACAGCCCGAATTTAGTGAAGTCTCTTTTGTGACAGAAAGATCCAATGTACACGAAGCCTGGTGAGATTGTGTGTGTGTGTGTGTTTTTTTTTTTTTGTTTTTTTTCACACGATGCAGATATGTGTTAGTCATCCGGAGGCTTCCGTTTAATCTCTGAGGCACAGAGCAGCTCTTAATGGGATCGTGTGACAGTTAGCATTAGCGCCATCAGAGTAAGGCCTAATTAACAGGACAGCGGCGGCACCTGCTAGTACCGCCATCACTCGGCTCGCGCTCTGATCCTCCGGGTAATTATAATTAACCACACGGTGCAATTACCCTCCAGAAACAGCATCAGGACCACAGCACATCTCTCTCACAGTCTTAATAAACGCACAAAGGTTTATTCCAAAAAAAAGTCAAAACACTTTACACCCAATTTCACCGTGATGATCAGACTGATGTTTCTTTTTAACTTTAAGTTTGATCCTTTTTCCTTTTGAGCTGGCCATATTCATTTCCTTTCCTTTTTTATCTCTTCTTTCAATCTTTTACCCTCTTATTGCAGTTATTTTATCCTTTTATTATTTTTTTATTATCATATTTTCTTTCTTTTTCATTCGTCGTCATTCTTTTTGCAACTTTCCTTTTCTCCTTCCTTTCCATTCTCTCCCTTTTATTTCCTCTTTCATTCTTTCTTTTTTATCCCATCCTTCTTTTCTTTCGTTCCTATTTTTACTGACCATTTTTTTTCTTCTCTACCTTGTTTTTGTTCATTTCTTTCTTTCTGACTGTCTTGATTCTCATTTCTTTTTATACATCAAGCTGTTATTTATGTTTCTTATTTATGTTAATCTTTGTTTAACATTTTTTATTATTTACATGTCTTACTCTATATCCATTCTTTTGTCATTATAAAAAAATCTAACATGCAATTGATTTTTAATGTCAAAGTAACCATAGCTGTTTAGCTTAAGTGTCCGAATGATTAGTTTTTGTTAGTCTTTGCCTTTGTCATAATTATTGCTTGCTTTATTCTTTCCTCCTCATTTGTTTCTGACTTTTAACCTTCATTCTTTATTTCTTCCTTTCTTCATTATTTTCCTGTGTTCCTCGTAATTATTTTCATCTTACTTTCCTATACATCTTACTTTCCTTTCTTCGGTTCTTGCGTCCTTCTCTCTTCTTTTTGTTTTTCCTTTTGTCTTTCCTTCTTTACTTTTAAAGCTTTTCATATTACACTTTATTAATCAAAAATACTTTTTTCCCCCAACATAAACAGGTTTCATTTAATGGGACACAAACCTGCATGTGGCCAAAAGTACTGAGACACAAAGGCAAATGTGGCCAAAAGTATTGGGACACAAACCTGCATTCTTTCCACTTGCCACATTTCTAGCACTGTTGTAGTTCAGGGAATGCAGATCTAGTTTTAAAACACAGACATGTCAATGTGCATCACATACCATGCTAGAGTCGATGATCTGCCCCCGGCCCGATTTGGTTCTCTCCAGCAGAGCCAGAACGATTCCTAAAGTGCACATCAGCCCTCCTCCGGCAAAATCTGCCACCAGGTTCAGAGGGGCATAAGGTTTCTCCGAGCTACGGCCCAGCATCGACAACAACCCTGTTACAGACAGAAACACGCCCTCAAATACCCCAAATACCCCCATTATACCCTCATAACAACATCTTTTGCTAGCGCTGGGCGGTATGACCAAAAGTTTGTGTCAAGGTCTTTTTAAGGATTATATCAGTTTCACGGTATTATCATGGCATTTTTAGCTCCAGGGGGCAGAGCAGGGTTGGCAAATGGGCTTTTTATATAGGTATGTAGTTTACTGTCAGGAGTAAATACATAAAAAGAATTTATTTATTAAATAGTACACACACACACACACACACACACACACACACACACACACACACACACACACACACACACACATATATATATATATATAGATAAGTACATATATACAGATTTATATTCTTTATTAGAGATTCGGCCTATTTTCGCCATGTATGTAATCCAAGCAGCACGCTGCAAAAGTTTCCATACTGGAGACATGGATGTGCTCAAAATGGATCACTAACCCCTTAGTAGTGCCCCTAGTCCCTCATCAGTAATGCGGTACCTATCTACGGAGCCTATCTAGTTGACTAGCTAAGGAGTACTCAGAACACAGCTGAAATCTATAACTTTAATCTGACGGAGCCTTTCCCGGCTGCTAACAGACTTGCTGTGGTATATGCTATGCTACCTGGCTAACTAGCGAGCTTTACCCAGCATGCTGTTGGGTGATGTTGTTCTACTCGGTGCTCAGCAGCGCTTCTATCAGCGGACAATATTCTACAATTTGCCGTATGTATACTGTATGGGAAATTACCACCGGTGTACCGCCCAGCATTTCCTTTTACCATATATGGATATATGACAGCATGCTCACTCCTGACTGAAACGGTTTGAGAATTTACCAAATGTAGTGCAGGAACAGGTCAGAAGGTGATTTATTAAGAATGACAGCTTATAAGCGCTGTGGTTCCCAACAGACTGCAAATATTACATTTCAAAAACAGAGATAGAAAATAAACAGACTAGAAAGTATAAAAAAAGACCAGGAAACAGTTTAAAAACTCATTTTTTTCTGTAAGTTTGACTGAAAGCAGAGCACGAAACAAAGCCAATGTTTTCTACTAAAGCAATCCGAGGAAATGAACCGATGAACATCTGATTCAGGGAGGCAGGATGTAAACCGCACCTAAACGTTTATAACAGCAGCCGGTGAAGAGCACACACTACAGGTGCTGAACCACTCCGGTTCGTATCCCGTCTCTGGTGAGGTGATAATCGGGGCATATTACATGCAGTTGGCTCAATTTCCCAAAGGTTAGTTCCTGGCACTCTTAAGAGGTTCTGGGTCTCTGCATATCGCATGAAACAGACCAGGGGTGCCCCCACGTTTATGCCGCTATCAGTAATCGAGTGGCACAGATAAGGAGCGGTTACTGTTTTCCATTGCTTTCCATCCAGCAGCTTGAGCCGATATTCTCCAGCACATATAATGAGCTTTTTGACTCTCCTCTCAAACACAGCTAATCCTGAGAGACGTCCCTTCATGAAGGTGAGAGACAGCAGCGACGAAGGACCTACCTGACATGGCCAAGTAATTGATGTCATGTCCCGCTGCCTTGGCGTAGGAGCCGCTCTGTCCGTAACCCGTCAGCCGAGCGTAAACCAGCCGAGGATTTTCCTTCAGCAGCTCATCAGGACCCAAACCAAGCTTCTCCATCACCCCTACAACACAGAACGGACTATTACTACAATTATGTAAATTACTACGATTTTGATTCAGATTATTAAAGTTATTATTTTAAAAAAAAATCATTATTATTACTACTACTGTTATCATTACTATGTCATAATTGCCATACTAATAACAATTATTACTGTTATTATTATTATTAATAATATTATTATTATTTTATTATTATTTAAAGTATTATTATAAAACTTGTTATAATTATTATTATTACTATATAAATTACCAAATATTATTATTATAGAAATTACTGTATTACTGTTATTATTAAAAATTCTTATTATTACTATTATTATTCCACTGGGTAGCAAAATGTTTATGTTTTTTGTCCAATAACCATGTGACGGTTTTTAAGTGGCACAGTACTAGAATTTTACAAAAGTCTATATTACTTATTCATAAATAAAGCTTTTACATGCAAGATATTTACAATTACAGCATTTAGCCGATGCTCTTATCCAGACTGACTTAAAAGGGATACAATCCAAAAAACAGAGGGTAAGTGTGTATCCATATTGTGCTCTACTTTCCTGTTTTTGGAGGTTCTGGTTCAGGTCATTCCTGACTTAATATCATAGCTTGCGATTTTTATCTTATACCATTAATATTTAATCCGGCAGAAATTGCAAACTCACTTTTTTATTATTACTACTATAATATATTACTACTATAATATAGACAGATATCGAATAGTTTCATTATTAAAACAGTTCTTTTCTCTTTGGAAGGTGGAGTTAAAAAGTGACATGAACAGTAAATGATTGCATTTATTCAATTATTATTATTATTTTTTCCAAACAGACAGATTTTATTTACGTATTCGGCACAAACTGATTTTGGCATTCAGAGATGGACTAAAAATACAACATTTTCCACCAAACACAGCAGCAGTAACTAAGCAGGCCTGAGATTCTCCACTTCATCCCGGCTATATTCAGAAATTCAAAGCATGCCATCAGGCTGTGGGGTCTGAACTAAGCAGCATCATAAACCTGAGGTAACCTGGCCTGACCTTTGCGGTAGGGTTCAAGAACCACGTCAGACTGAACACACAGCTTCCTGAGCACAGCCACGCCCTCTGGGCTCTTCAGGTTCACAGCTATGGAGCGTTTCCCTCTCGCCTGAGTATCGACAGCCATCGAGGCCTTCGTCCGATCCACACGAATCACCTTCGCTCCAAAATCTGCCAGAACCATCCCACAGAAGGGGGCAGGGGCGAGTCCGGCTAACTCGATCACACGCACTCCGGCCAACGCCATCCTCACACAACCTGCGGTAAACACACACACACAGACAAAATATTATATATATATATATATATATATATATATATATATATATATATATATATATATATTTTTTTTTTCCTCCTTTCCTGGGTCGATCTTCATCAGAGACGTGTTTTTGTTCTTGTTTCTGTTTTTGTTCATGTCCTGGTTTCCCTTCTTGTTCTTGATTCTGTTCTTGTTCTAGTTTCTGTTTCTTTGTTCTTGTTTCTGTTTCTAATTCTGGTTCTTGTTTTTGTTTCCATTTCTGGTTTTTGCTTTTGTTTCTATTTCTGGTTCTTGTTTTAGTTTATATTTCTGGTTCTTGTTTCTGTTCATGTTTGTTTCTGGTTCTGGTTTATATTTCTGTTCTAGTTTTTGTTACTGTTCTGATTATTGTTCCTGACCTTTTGTTTCTGTTCTTGTTTCAATACCTCACACACAAACCCATATACGAGTTACTCTTCCCATTTAAAAATGACTACGATCTGAAACTCACTGGCTCGCCTTTATAAAATGAAACTTTAAAATGATTTTTTTAAACCCGGGGAGGGGGTGCCAGTCGAGGGGTCATACCCCAGCTCTGCAACAGCAACCTCTACCCAGCCCTGCAACAAATTGGCATCCCGTCCAGGGCACGCTTACCTGGTATGACTGTTTTTTGGCCATGAGCAACAGATTCACCCTGACTCTGACCCGCAGCGATAAAATGGGGAAAAAATACAAACTGTGTCTCTGTACTTCAGTACTCACTCGAACTTTGTTACGAACTTTTTGTTACAGTCGAAGTTTGTTACACTGTTTATTACATAATTTTAAATCCTCCGTTTAAATGATTTTAAAAAATTAATTTGATCTTAATTATTCGCCACAACGTTATAAGTCACACTGAATTTCGTTCGTGCACAAAATGTGACCGATAAATACTAAACCTCTCAGGGCTCTACTGATATAAACCATATGAAAACACTCAGACAGCGTCTCTAATGAACCTGCATGCGATTATATTTAAAGAAATGAATTAAAACCATATAAAAGCTGAAACAGAACTGAGAGCAGTTCAGTTATTCAGGTCAGAGGTCATCAACACGCTGCAAGTTACTCTGTTTACAGCGACGCACAGAAACAAACCTGCACTTTAAACTTCCTACACAAACTACTGACACTAACTAATAAAATATCTAATAAAATCAACGCTGCGGAAAAGAAAATTCGTTCATACATACCTTAGTAACACACGCACGCAGTGCAGAGGAGAGCAAAGGTAAACTGTCGCTACGAGGTGACGCGAGAATCGCAATGGCTCATGGGTGTTGTAGTTTTTCTGGCAGTATTCGTCTAATCGCGAATCCTTCAAAACCAGTAAAGCTGATAATACGTGAGGTAAAATTGACGTCGAATACACGTGATATTAATAAAAACGATATAAAAGCTTCTTGATAAGAAGCTAAAAAGGTTTAAAGAATAGCTCTAATAATTCGAAATACAATTGGCTAACATTAGCAGACACTTATCAAGAGCAACCTACACCTTTGTTTGTTCTTCACTGGCTATATCCCTTATGAAAATTACACATTTTCTGGCAGAAAGAAAACTATCAGAGTTTACCATGATATCTCTGCCATGGTTTTAGCAAAAGAACGTAGTAAAACCATGGGAGATTCGTAGTATGCACATAGTTACCATAGATACATAAGTAGTTCAACTAGAACCAATAGAACTAATTACAAACTGGGAACACTGGAGCCAGGAAGTGACTACACTAACCGAGGGCCACCATGCCACCTGAACAACTTACAAGTAACACAACCTTAAAACGTACAATCCAAGCAGCTGAGGGTTAAGGGTCTTATTTAGGGGCCCAACAGTGGCAGCTTCGACAGAGCCTGGCCTAAATCATCTGGCCAATAGTCCAGTACCTTAACCAATTGTGCCACGACAGCCCATAAAGCATCACAGACGTTCATGTATTCATCTTCAGTAAGCACGTTAGGTTTTGGTCGGTGGGAGGCAACTGGAGGTCAGAACTGAACCTAGAACCGTGCAGTTCTGTGGCAGCAACAATAACAACTAAAACACAGGGCTGTTTTTGGACGCAGGTTCAAGCCTGGTGTGTAGTTTGGTATGTTCTCCCCACATATGTGCGCGTGTAATCCGAATATGCAGTTGCTAAACAAGAAATGCTTTTACAGTGCAAAAAAATTAATTAAGCAAAACAAAATGTTTATTTTAAATAATATCAAACATAATTTAAGATATAATTTCAGCGGTTTTGGTTCAGTCCTGATAGGTTTTCATTTTCTCTCTCTCTCTCTGTTCTTGCTTCTGTTCTGGTTCATGTTGTTGTTTTTGTTTTTGTTTTTGTTTCTGTTCTTATTTTTATTCTTGGTTCTGTTCTTGTTTCTGTTCTGCATTTGTTTCGTTTTTTTGTGTTTTGTTTTTCTTGTTTCTGCTCTGTTTCTTGTTTAATCACAATAACAACACTGTATAATTTAAGCAAGAAGGTTGCAGTACTTCTTATGTAAGACAGACACTTGTGTTGCATCATTTCTAAGGCTGCAGTGTATAAATGGATATGCTAGGACATGCAAACATCACCCACTCTTGAGTAGCAGTTCCCTGCCAGTTGCAAGCTAACATTTGTGATCTCTGTGTCTCTTCCACTCTGTTGGAAAATCATGCTTTTGTTTATGTAAGTGTGGTGGTGTTACCCTAGAACTCCAAAGCTATTCTTAAATCTCCTAATTTAGCGTCTGCTATGAGGCCAGTATGTCCCAGTCAGGAATGACCTGTACCAGAGCCTCCATAAAACATGAAAGCCTGTATGAAGCCTGAATGAATCAGTAATAAATATATACTGTAAAATGTAATTGTTCTGTCATTTGCTTTGTGCTTGACATTTGCCCCTGTTGTGTTCCTATAAGCTTAATCGATACTCTGCGTCTCCTCCGCTCTAAGATCAGTGACATTATCAAATCATCATTCTGCTACAGCGAGCAAGCAAGCGAGCGTCTCTCTTAGAAAAGCTGATATTTCATAACAAGGTCCGGCATTAATAATCCATCACAGATGACATTCCGAGTCCTGAGAAAATGATTTACTGAGATTAATGAGAAAGAGACTGAAGAGAAACAAAGGAAGATGAATATAATCATCACTAAATGTGTAGCCAGAACTGAAACTCTTACTATGGCACTAAAGCTTCAAAGATACTCTAGCTAATAAGTAAGAGAAGAAAGCACCGTGTAATAATAAAAAATAAAACGAATAATAATAACAGCAGTGATCTAATACACTAAACTACAAGTAGAGTAAATAACAGTGAATGCAGTGAATAATATATTTTGTCTTGTTGTTTATTTCAGTTCTGGTTTTTGTTTCTGTTCTTGTTTCTAATCTGATTCTCGTTTTTGTTCTTTTTCTTGTTTCTGTTCTGGTTCTGGTTTCTCTTCTGATTCTTATTTTTGTTTTGATTATTGTTTCTGTTCTTGTTTCTATTCTAGTTCTTGTTTCTGTTCTGGTTCTTATTTCTGTTCTGGCTTTTGTTTTCATTCTTGTTTTTGTTTCCGATCTGTTTCTTGTTTAATCACAATAACAAAAGTGTGTGATTTAAGCAGGATGTTTTCCCAATTCCTTATGTAAGGGAAAAACTCATGTTTGGTCATTCCTAAGGCTGCAATGCATCTCGGTTGCTTGGATGTTCATATGTTCATGTCCTTTCCTGTGGTAAATTGTCGTAATATCTCACTCTGATGCTCGCTCGGCTCTCCCTTATTATCTGTGCGAACATGTTTTGTGCTGTGAGTGCCTTATAATAGCTCAGAATTAGCGTGTCTGTCGTACTGAATGGTGGAACGACAAGGTAAGGGCTTAAAAGCCGATCTGACAGCCTCGGCTTCATCTCTGCGTGAATAGGTTTAACCTGACAGCTTACATCATGAAGCTTTCATAAAGCATTAAACTCTGCATGCTCTGATCCTTATTAATGAATTGTGTGCAATATGAGACGCTAAATAAATCTTTCTGTATCATTTTGGCATGACGGGAAAACCAAGCAGGTCAAATGTTTATTTATAGGAAAGAGTGAAGACTCTAAAGATCTAAATTCAGACTTCTTAAGGTTTTAATCCTGCTTTTCCTAGCCATTAATGAATGAATGAATGAATGAACGAATGAATGTTCTCCAGGCTGGAGGATCTGTTTTGAATGGCACGTTTTAAATGGATTAGCAGCAGTGACCACCTGTAATGCGGTACAATGTGTATGCATGGGTTCATTCATGTGAGTTTATATACACACTCATTGACAAAAATAAGTCTGAGTTGAAGGAGTTCATGGAAATGAATGATACTTTATATGTATGAATATAATGATCATATATGTAAGTGATTACAATATTAGAGAAAAAGTTTATTGGGGAAAACTGTACTAATGAAAGGAGGCTCCGGTAGCTTACTGAAGCTGGCGTCCCAGCTGGTCCCATAAATGCTCGATTTGAGATCAATCTGGCAACCGGACAGGTCAAGGAAGTTGTTCTGATCTGGCAGAGACATTCATGTTAAACCCTGTGTGTGGGTGAGCATTATCCTGCTGAAAAATGCCAATTGGAAGCCATGCCATGAGAGGCAACACATGTGGCCACAGGATGTCCTGCACATATCGCTGAGCCGTTAGTGTCCCTAGTATCACTACTAGGGGTGACCTGCTGTCGTATGTGATGGCTCCCCAGATCATCACACCAGCAGTTGAGGCAGTTTGTAAGTACATTCCTATGAACATCTTAGTGTTCGTCTTTTTTAAAGTTTTTTTTAAAGTTTTTTAAAGTGTTGGCTGATCTGTGTGTGTATAAGGGCAGCGCCAACCCTCAACTGAAGTCTAAATTGCCCGTACCTATGTCAGTAGAACACTAAACACAATGCATATAGAGATTGGTGCAAAGATTTGAGTTGAAATAAAAGTTGATACATAAATCCGATGAGAGTAGAAACTCTGCAAAACTCTTCCCTTGTCAGATGCGGGATACGAACCCATATGGTTCAGTAGGTAAAGCCCTAGCGCTGCAAGGTCTGTTGTTTATGGAGCTCTGTTTCCATAAGCACTGGCACCATTACGTCCTGGCACGACAAGGTTTTATTCACCAGAGGTGGGTGCTGTTCATAACACCAACCAAGAGCTTTGGCATCACCAGCCAGGGGTGGCACTTGATTGCACAGAGGGGGATGATCTTTAAGATTAAACAACCATTCAGTCATGCTCTGAATTAATGACAGCAATTTTAATGTTTTATAATATTTCAGACACGAAAGAGAGTAAATCAGCGGCCCTGAGCATTTTCCCCAAAATAGTTTACTCCGCACAGGATACTCTGTCGTTCCAGGTTGCTTCGAGCTGCACGCTCTTATTCTGCATTGTTTCCCATTTGTCGACGACACACTGAGAGCTAAAGAATCACCTCATAGTTCCATGAATCCAAATAAACCAGACGAACAGTTTCAGTTCTCTGAACCATTATTGCCAGCCCTCATTAAACCTGGACGGCGCGGCATGAGGCTCGGCGAGATGAAGTGTCGCTCTGCGTAATTGCTTTGAACCTGCTGGAGATTTGACCATGGCCTCATGGAGATCAGAAGCATCCACCATCAAAGAGGAACATGTGAACCGTGCAAACCTGCGCCGTGTGCTTTAAGAATCAAAGATAAAAATACTTTCCTGTACAGGCAAAGAGAGCACAGCATCTAGAACAGTGCTGATGCTTTTCTGATTTAAAAAATGTTGGACGTCCCTGATGAAGATGTCGTCCTGAAGGCAGCTTATGTTGCTCTAAAATCTCAGTGTACTTTTCTGCATTAATGCTGCATCACAGAAGTGGAAATGACCTTTAACAAGGGCCCTGACCGACCCCATACCATGCCAGAGCCTGGCTTTTGGACTTGTTCCTCATAACAGTCCTAAAAAGGTCTGTGATACTGATGGGTCTGAGCACAATTCCCGTTCCCACTGTGTGATGGTCCATCCCAGATGCCTCTGAGCCCAGAGAGCCCGTTTTTTGGACAGTAACGTTTTAAGTGGCATTTGTGAATGTAACTCTTTATTGTAGAGCTTGATAAAGGTTTGATAAAGGAATCCCTTGCCCATGTGGTTCCATCAGCTATTGATGAATGATAAGAGGTAGCATGAGGTGGAGAGAAGGGGAATGTGAAAGGGGAAGGAGAAAGAGAGCAAGTCAAGAGGAGCGCTAGAGCGGGGTGTGATTAGGGCATGCAAGCTAGAGAAGAGTGTTTTGAAGGGGCGGAGGAGACAGAGGTGCGGAAAGTAAAATCGGGAGAGAAAATGTAGGGAGAATTAGGAGGGAGACCGGCTTGGAAGTGAGGGTTTGATAAGGAAATCCCTTGCCATGTGGTTCCATAAGCTATTTGATGAAAATGACGGTTCCTTGATGCAGGGCCGTCTGAAGGGAGCGGAGATCACCCCCCTCTTTAGTTTAAGGCTTTTAAGGAAATTCTTCCAGATATTTATTCGAATTGGTTTAATGATATTTACTAATAATAAATCCCTTCCAATCTTTCGTTATTTAAAAAACATTTCACTTTGCCTTAAACAGTTGTTGATAAAACTGGAGATTCCTCTGCCCATCTTTATACATGACCCAGTATCCTCAGTATTTCCTGTGTTCCTCCATACCCCTCACACATTGTTTGAGTAATGTCCTATTTCAATCAGCTTAAAGTGAGAATTCATAATCCCCCTTGTCTTTTTCCCATTCCATCCAAAATGGACCACTTAAGAGGTGAAATTGGAGTTTGTGGGAATTGCTGGACCACTTTTCGTCTTGCTGGATCACCGCTCTAGGAGGCCAGAATGGAAATTGGATTCTTCTTGCACTCAAAGCCCATCACAGTGAAGGAACCATCACACTTTGCATCATTCTCTAACAAGAGTCAGTGGATTCTGGTTTCACAGAGAAGCTGCAGATTTGTCGGCTGCACATCCATGATGCGAATCTCCCATTCCACCACATCCCAGAGGTGCTCTATTGGACTGAGATCTGGTGACTGTGGTGACATTCCACTCAGTGTCCCAATACTTTTGTTCCACATAGAGTAGATCTACTAATATTTCTGCTTGTGTGGAGTTTGGCTGCATCCTGGCTTCTCTAAATCCCTCCTAAATGTAACAGAGTGACACAGTAAAGGACTGGGATCTTCTCCAAAAGTAAATCTCTAAAGGATAGAGACAGGACGCAGCTCACAGCCTCGTTTATAAAGCAGATGGATAGTTCGCCTCAAAATGGAAATGAGCCGCTAAGTTAAGCTGATGAATTAAAAGTGAAACCAGTATAAGGACCGTAAATTAAAGCCGATAAAAGGAGCTTAAATTAAAAACGTCGAAGAGAAAATGTCAAGAGGAAATAATCAGAGAGGAAAATGAGGAGGAATGCGAACGCGGAAGGTTGATGATGGTGTGCTGAATTTTTTAATTAATCTTTAATAATAATACGGCTAATCTAGGTATAAGTGTCTCACCTAATTAAAGAGCAGCTCAGCAACTTTACAAAGGTTACTGTAACTGAATAAAAGTTCCATGATCCGTGCGTACGATGTATCGACTGCTAAAGATTGTACCAACAGAAAAATGTAAGAAAATATAGAAAATATCGACTTTTCAGCTGGTTATGTGTAAAAATGTTATGTGTAAAAAAACAAACAAACAAAAATAAGGAATTAAATTACCTAAATATTACTTTATAATACTAGTTTAAATGCTAGTTTAAAAAATAATAGAAAAACAAAGTATACCAAAATAAAATGTAGTATTTTAAAAAGAGAAATTATATAAATTTTAATTAAATTAATAATAATAATAATAATAATAATAATAATAATAATAATAATAAAATATTATGGAGAAAATAATAAAAGAGAATATAACTGAATATAATGAATAGAATAAAAAATAAAGAATATAATAAAATGTAGAATAAATGTAGAATAAATAAAATATAAAAAATAAAATATAAAAGAGAATAGATTAAACATAAAATAGGGAATATAATAAATTAAATAGATAATATAATACAATAGACAACAAAATGTTGAGAATAAAAATATAAGGAATATAATAAAATAAATAATATAATAAATACAACAGAATAATTAAAATAGAAAATATAATACAATCGTATACATAAATAAAATGAGGAATATAATAACACAGAGAATATAATGAATACAATAAAGAATATAATACAATTTATAGTAGAAAATATAATAAAAGGAAAAAATAATAAATAAAATATAAAAGAGAATATGTTAAACATAAAATAGAGAATATAATAGAATAAATATAGTAAATACAAGAGAATAAATGCAATGGAAAATATTTAAAAAATACTATACATAATAAATAAAATAAAAATATAACTAAATAGAGAATATAGGAAATAAAATAGAAAATATAATAAAACATTATAATAACTAAAATAGAGAATATGATAAAATAGTATACATAAATAAAATAATAATAGAATAGGACAGAGAATCTAAGTCTCTGTAGGTTATTTAGTTCAGTAAAAATGCAGTTTATTATGAATTGGACTGAGTGTGCATTAGAATGAATGAATGAATAAAAGATGTTAGAAAATTAAAACTTGGTGCTGTTGCTGTGGTTGGTGATAAACCGTGTATTATGGGGTATTTTGATGTTTTATCAGTTGCTCTAATTGTATCAATGAAACACTCCATGATAACACAGCCTGAGGGATTGAAGAACAGCTTGCTCGAGTGGTGGAGAAACGATTGATTATGTGATCTACAGTCAAATCAGCTTCATCATCTGCTCCAATTCACCCAGCTTAGAAACAGAGAGCAGTCGGTCTGCCTGTACGGCCAAGGATATTTTAAGAACAGAGAAATAATAGGAAATGGAGAACATTCACATACTGTAGAGTTTTACAGCGTCCGTCTCAGCGTTTACTGGACGGTGAGCTCTTTATTTTCCTAGCGCTAAAGCATGGCTTCTTTTATGACGACTGGTTAGCTGGCCAGTAAAACAAAGTGATCATGAGTGAACGTACATGCTTCCCCATCTCAAACTCCACCAGCCACCACTGGTGACAGAGCTCAGAGCAATCCTACATGCATCAGAATTTGCTCTTCATTTGCTGTTGTCTGAAATATCAGATAGAACACACACACACACACAGTAAAGTTTGTATTGAAAATAAAACAAGTCCGATGAATTATTGATGCCTGCACAATGTTTTATTCATTTAGAAGAACAAAATTATGTTGCCCTATCTATGATAAACAGTTTTTCCATACAAAGTGATTTTCAGACTCTTGAGCTGGTGCCACTTTTCATGTAATACCACCTGCACAACGCCCTGAAAATCATTGTTTTATAGCCAATGTTCAACTCTGTGTTTATTTCTGATAGAATTTGCCATTTCCCGATTGGTCCTTGGTCTCCTCTGTGATATATTTGCTCCCCTGAAAGCAAAGGTGGCAGAAGCCCCAGGTGAACCCATAAATGCTTGATTGGTGATAAATCTGGCAACCGGGCAGGCCAAGGAAGTGTTCCAATCTGGCGGACACATTCCTGTTAAACCCTTGCTGTGTGTGGGTGAGCATTATCCTGCTGGAAAATGCCAGTAGCCGCAGAATGTCCTGTACATATTGCGGAGTTGTTAGTGTCCTTTGTATCCCTACCTGCTGTCATTTGCCATGGCTCCCCAGATCATCACACCAGTAGTTGGGGCAGTGTGTTGCTCAACAGCAAAGGCTGGATTGAAGCGCTCACCACGAGGCCTCCATACTCGAACCCGATTGCCTCGGATCCCAAACAGAACCTGGATTCATCACTAAAGACGATACAGTTCCAGTCCATAACAGTCTAAGTTCCTCGCTCATGACACCACTGCAAACTAAACAGTCAATGACACGTAATGGGCGCCGTGACAACAAATTTCCTTCTCTAAACACCTGTAAATGGTCCGAGCAGAGACAGTGGTGTGTAGTGAAGGTGCCCCCTGTGTCTGGATGGTGGATAAACAAACTGTGGGAGCTGCTCGCACTTGTCGGTGGATCAAACAATCCTCTCTACTGGGGGTCTGTCTGGGCCGTCCGGAGCCTGTTCACCGTGTCTGCGCCCCCATAAAACCACTGCTCCCAGCACCTCCTAACAGCTAGATCAGAACGGCCCAGGGGACTCTAACCACCAATCCTGCTTCTCCTCAGTCAATGATCCATCCCCTCTCAAAGTCTGTCAACTGGACAAAATGTCTTAGAGTGCAGCAAACGATCTCTCACCAAGAGGTACAATACACAAAAGTAGCCTCTGAGAGCCTTTTTATAGGGCAGCGCTATAGGAAAAGCACTTTTACGCCATCTTGTGGGAAGACCCAGTGTCTAATCAGACCACACCTGTGATCATTTACATATCTGACAGAGACAGTAGAGATACCTAAAACAATACTTCAGAAGCACCACTGTCTGAGGGGGATGTGGCAGGATCTTGAACCCTTGTCTCCAGGAAGCTCCCGCAGTCTGCCTCAGATCCTATGCGCCAGGTAGATCAGAAATCAGTCGGGTAGAAAGAGCTGCTGCCTTTTCTCATAGCTCCCGTGCAGTAATTGCACCGTTTAGCCCTTTATTTGTGATGTGTTTGCTCAGGGACTGTCCGATGAGTTTTGGAGAACAAGTGAAGCGGTCATATGGACCAGAGCCAGATCAGTCAGCCATAACACTCATTTATTACAACAACAGAAGGTGGCTCACAGCAAACACGGCTGCGTTTTGGGAGTTCATGAAGTGTGAGTGTTTCTTTGACTGAGGAATGCAGTCCTCTAAACGCTCTCTTCTTCAATTATGAGCTTAACCGCGGCTCTGGGTGCTGAATCAATAGTGTACTACATGCGTTTAATCACTCTGTGTTATGACTAATAAGGATGAAACATCTTCCACACAATGCTGCTTCAAGTCCTTTGTATTCTGCTATGTTAAACGATTTCAAACACAGGAGCATTTACTTTTACATTTATTCATCTCATTAAGAGTGTCTGATAACTGAAACAGAGCATAATTCAAGCAATTGTACAGTGGGGCAAAAAAGTATTTAGTCAGCCACTGATTGTGTAAGTTCTACTTAGAAAGAGGAGAGAGGTCTGTAATTTTCATCATAGCTACACTTCAACTATGAGAGACAAAATGAGGAAAAAATCCAGGAAATCACATTGCAGGATTTTGAAATAATTTAATTGTAAATCATGGTGGAAAATTAATATTTTGTCAATAACAAAAGTTCAACTCAATACTTTGTAACATAACCTTTGTTGGCAATGGCAGAGGTCAAACGTTTCCTGTAAGTCTTCACCAGGTTGGCACACACTGTAGCTGGTGTTTTGGCCCATTCCCTCCATGCAGATCCTCCTCTAGAGCAGTGAGTTTTTGAGTCAACACGGATGTTTCAACTCCCTTCACACATTTTCCATTTTCTATGGGGGCTTGAGGTCTGGAGACTGGCTAGGCCCACTCCAGGAGCTGACTTGAATGCTTTTTATGGAGCCACTCCTTCGTTGCCCCCCGAGCGGTGTGTTTGGGATGATTGTCATGCTGGAAGACCCAGCCACATTCCATCTTCAATGCTCTCACTGATGGAAGGACGTTTTGGCTTAAAATCTCACGATACATGGCCCCGTTCATTCTTCCCTTAACACGGATCAGTCGTCCTGTCCCCTTTGCAGAAAAACAGCGCCAAATCATGATGTTTCCTCCCCCATGCTTCACAGTAGGTATGGTGTTGTTGGGATGCAACTTAGCATTCATCCTCCAGTTGAGTTTTTACCAAAAAGTTCTATTTTGGTTTCATCTGACCACATGATATTCTCCCAATCCTCTTCTGGATCATCCGTATGCTCTCTGGCAAACTTCAGATGGGTCTGGACATGTTCTGGCCTAAGCAGGCGGGCACGCCTGGCACTGCAGGATCCGAGTCCCTCTCGGCGTAGTATGTTACTGATGGTAGCCTTGTTACTACTTTGGGTCCCAGCTCTCTGCAGGTCATTCATCAGGTTCCTCTGTGTAGTTCTGGGAATTTTGCTCACTGTTCTCCTTGATCACCTTTGACGCCCGCACGACATGAGTTTTGTGTTGAGCCCCAGATCGAGGGAGATTATCAATGGTCTTGTATGTCTTTATCCTTCGCTTTTTCCTACAATGGCTCCCACAGTTGATTTATTCACACCAACCTGGCTTGGCCTATTGTAGATTCACTCTTCCCAGCCTGGTGCAGGTCTACAATTTTCTTCCTGGTGTCCTTCGACAGCTCTTTGGTCTTGGCCATGGTTGAGTTTGGAGTCTGATTGCTTGAGGCTGTGGACAGGTGTCTTTTATACAGATAACGAGGTCAAACAGGTGTCATTAATACAGGTAACGAGTGGAGGACAGAAGAGTTACAGGTCTTGCTTGTTTGTGGGTGACCAAATACTTATTATCCACCATGATTTACAATTAAATTCTTTAAAAATCCTACTGTGATTTCCTGAATTTCTTTTCTTATTTTGTCTCTCATAGTTGAAGTGTAGCTATGATGAAAATTACAGACCTCTCTCATATTTCTAAGTAGGAGAACTTGCAGTCAGTGGCTGACTAAATAGTTTTTTTGCCCCACTGTATGGTCAGAGACCAACTGCACCAGTCCAGCCCCTTCTGCTAAGTAGTCCAGCGCCATAACTTCTTTTTTTTATTTTTTTATTTACCCAAAGTTCCAGTTCCAGTCAAAGCCAGATTTATTACTACAGCACACATTAAGAGAATGGAAATGAAAGAAAGAAAAAGCAGGACAGGGAGTTTTCAGAGAGTTTAGACAAAGAAAAAACAAATTGTGTGAAGTTCCACTATGTTAAAAATCACGTTTTTTTTCTTGCATAAAAATTGGACTCTTGTGTGAAAAGGCCCTTATATGTAAGAATTAATCTAAGTTACCTCATTAATAAGGTTGTAGTAATAGTTTAAGTAAACATATGCTAAATAAAAATGAAATTAATAGTAAATGTTGTTAAAGAAAACAGTATAATGATATATAGACTATGATAAAAAGAATACAATATTAGGAAGAGTATAACAAAACAGAGAATATAAAAGTAGAGTATATGAGACAATAGTAGATATAAATGAAATGTTGAATAAACTAACAGAGAATACACACCCCTGTAGTATCTCTTGTCCTCAGTGGGAAGGTTTTGTTGGCATGGCCTCCTTAGTCAACTGGAGGTACTATTCCAGTACCGATTATTCCATTTAAGTTCCAAATGTTATAGCTCTAGTATCTAATGATCCAACTCCAGTTGCAAATGTTTCAGTTTTACATTCCAGTAGTAAAAGGTTTTATTCCAGGACCAACTGTTCCTTTATATACAGTAGTACCTCGTTTCTCGTAGTTCATTCGTTCCAGAAAACTCTTCATGAACCATCATGGGACAACGACTCGCAGATGGGTCACACTTCAGCCCCTGTGATCCTAATGTCTTCAAGAAGAAGTCGTCCGATTGTCTTCTACTCCACACTCAAATTTCCTTATCAGAAATTATATTGTAGAATAAAATAAGTACGAGGAACACCAGGATTATTGCTCACCAGGAAAAAAAAGGAAAACCTTTAATAAGAACTTCCCTACTGACTACTGTCTTTTTTTCTCACCGTAAGTGCCTGGGAAGGAGAGTGTGCTTTTATCCAAGAAAAGGCTTTTCGCCCCACTTGCACTTTCTTTCTCGACCTGGTATCTCATCATTTGAAGTCCATGCTGTTACTGTTACGTTCCCTGAAATGGAGGGCTGAACAGGTGAACCTAGTACTGAGCATTTAAGAATCAGGGTTCTTAGCCAAGGACCCAAAAGTGGTCCTACGTACGATTTCTCCTCATCTGATGATTAGCTATGAACTGTTTGAGCTGATCTTCAGTCCCTCCACTCTCTGATGGAACGTCCAAAATTGCCAGCAGCTATTATGAAACGGACTGAAATCTGTTTGAAGCTCATTCAAGGCTGCTGACGCTGGACTCGCTCACACACACTAATACACACGTTTCACACAGTTACTAAGTCTCTCAGCTTTTAGGTTACAATTATTATTAATCTTTGATCCGAAACCCTCTGATAGCAGCAACAACAAAAATACATCCCGCATCTCATTGCAAAATTTTCCTGCCCTTGTTATGAGGACAGTATGAACCCAAGATATTTCGTGTTTTCCATCCATTCCTGAATATCAGTCCTGCAACACATTCCAGAAAAGTTGGGACCACTTTGCAAGGTCACCGTTCCTTCTCACAAGACTTAGATGATTTATCACGCAGCAAGTGATTTAGTGTTATTTTGTTCCGTTCCGTTCTTAGCAAGTGATTTAGTGTTATTTTGTTCCGTTCTTCCTGCAGACACGTCTTAAGGTGTGGAACAGTACAGGGTCGTCAATGTTGCATTTTTTCATTACTAAATTCTCCACACATTCTCTATTGGGGCCAGTCCAGTACCCATACCATCTTTTTCCACAGCTATGCCTTTATAATGTGTGCAGCATGTGGTTTTGCATTGTCTTGTTGATAAATGCTGTACGTCCCTGATAAACATGTCATCTTGAAGGCAGCTCATGTTGCTCTAAAATCTCAGTGTACTTTTCTGCATTAATGCTGCATCACAGAAGTGGAAATGACCTTTACCAAGGGCCCTGACCCGACCCCATAGCATAGCCTGGCTTTTGGACTTAAAAAAGATCTGAGTCCTAAAAAAGATCTGTGATACTGATGGGTCTGAGCACAATCCCCGTTCCCACTGTATGATGGTCCATCCCAGATGCCTCCGAGCCCAGAGAAGCCGACGCTCCTTCTAGACATGGTTATAACATAAGGCTTCTATTTAGCATGGTAATGTTTTAAGTGGTATCTGTGAATGTAACTCTATTGTAGAGCTTGATAAAGGTTTGATAAAGGAATCCCTTGTCCATGTGGTTCTATCAGCTATTGATGAATGACGGTTCTTGATGCAGTGCCGTCTGAGGGAGCGGAGATCACCCCTCTTCAGTTTAGGCTTAAGAAATTCCTCCAGATTCCTTGAATTGTTTAATGATATTATGCCCTGTAGAGGCAGAAATATATAAATCCCTTCCAATCTTTCTTTGAGGATCCTCTGATCATCTATATTCCTCAAAGTTTTTATACCAAATCATGATTATAATCATCAGTTTAAAATCACATCACTATGATTATTATTATTATTACTATTATTATCTCATTACCAAATTGCCCCGTTCCAACTTTTTTTGTTATGTGTTGCAGACCTGCAATGCAGGAATGGACGTTATTAACAGAAAAAAAGACATAATATCTCGGGTTCATACTGTTTGCAATGAAACAGAAGTCAAAGGGAGTGTAAGGAATACCGCATATATTTTATAACAGACAAATGATTCTGGGTCACTAATCAAGTTTACCTCTAGGTGGCGGTGTTTCCATATTTTGTTAACCCACCATTCGGACAAAAGTATTTGAACCCCTTCCACTAATAGAGAACACAAAACACTGTGAGAGGTGTTCACGTTGCAAGTCCAGCCCAGGATTTAAACCCTAGTCCTGAGGAACTGCTGATTATTTAAAGGGAAATATAAACCCCAAAACAAACACGGATCACAAAACTGGCACCCCTAGAAGCTCTTATGACGAAGATGTAACTGAAACCCACTGAAGCATTCGGATCACTTGCGGGAGAGCGTGAGGAAAATCCGGACAGCAGCTGTGATGGAGGCCTGCGTGCTGAGTTGGCGTCGACAGAAGCTCGGGATTCCTGCCGTGCTCTGATCACTGCTGGCAAGCCGACGAAAGCTATTTACAGCCCAGCCGAGCACGAGGTCCAAGCTAATCGCCTCGGCCTGCAATCGCACACGCTCACACTTCTAAGGCGTATCAGAACTCGCAGCTCTTCAAAGTTTATAGCCGAGGTGAATGGCTTTACAATCGGCCGGATGCCATGGACCATAAAAACAAAGTGGTAAAGCTGTTTGTTTTAGCAACAGCTCTGGACAATTCCATTATAAATAAGATCCAGCAGCGATACACCCGAGTGTTCAGTGGAAACCCACTAATAAAGGGCGCGGCTACACATGGAGGTGTGCTCCCACACGAATAACCTTACTAATCATAAACAGAGCATGGAATTATGGAAGTGTTTATCCATCATTCTTACTGAACGTCAAAGCTACACTTTGTCCTCATACAGGGCCGATAGGAAATCTTAGTCACCATCTCCTTGAGGGCCCTAACCAAAAAATGGCTTGGGTTTTAAGGCTGTAAGTCTCTCTGGAGACAGAGATCGCCCCCGACAGAATCATTTCTAGAGCCACTTTTTGCTTTAATTACAGCCATCAACGTGTTTGGATCTGTCCCTACCACTTTCACACCTAGATCTGGGACGATTTCTCCATTTCCATGCAAAAGCGTCCGAGTTCAGTCAGATCTATCAATCGGAGCCATCCATCAAAACTATCGGATTTACCTCTGGACGTGGACTTGGCCACTGAAGGACATTCACCCATCTTTGAGCCACTGCTTTGTTTTTTCAGCTCTCTAGCACAGGGTCATGTTCTCCTCAGGAATTTGGATGGTCTTGGTAGAATTTTTCATTTTCATAGCATAACGCTTCCACCACCATGCTTCACGGTAGGTATGGTGCACTTTTTCGGTGGAGTGCTGTGGAGCTCGGGCTTCAGTGCAAAAACTTCAATCCTGGTTTCATCAGACCATAAAACCTTTTGTTACAGGGCATTAGAGTCTTCCAAGACTGACATCAGTGTGGCACTTTTTCAGGAACGACTTTTCTTGTTTCTCTGCCATAAAAGCCAGCTTTGTGTAATTTTTGAGATTGTCGACCGATGAACGACTGATCTCAGCCATTCAGGCTTGTCCTTCAAGGTTGGCATCGGGCTCTTGGTAGCTTCCCGATCTTGGCAAGGTGATGGTGGTGCCATACACCTTTCCATTTCTTGATAATGCTCTGAATGGAAATCTTCTTGTGTCCTTCTAACATGTCTCTTTCCACAGCTTCAGACCTTTCACCACAACCCAGCACTTTTTAGTGTGTTTTTGTGTTGCCATGCACTACTAGACGTTTCATCCTCAAGGAGCAGCTGGTTTTATTCTGAACGAATTAAAACCACTACATTTGATGGCAGGTGTGTCCCGTTAGCCTGGTGTGTGTTCGGGAAGGTGATTAGTTTTACCTGAGCATTTGTGTGTAAATAAAGTTTTTATTTTCATGGCATAATGTGACAAAAAGCAAGATTTCAATAGGGTATGTTCCTTTTCCATAAGCACTGTACCTTGTTCTTTATTACAAGAAACGTTTCTGCAGAGAAAGGGAACGAGTATGAGTCTTAGTTCACCTGAACCACACCTCAAACATTTTTAGAGATCAGAGGGAAATGGAGTGACGCATAAAGCTGGAAAAGTGTTACAAACGCACAAAAAGTGCACACCTGAGGAAATTCAGGATGAAACAGCACTGTAGGCAAGATCTTATTTGTGTAGTGTTGAAGCGGCTAAGCAGTAATGGTGTTAAATCTGAGACGAGGTCAGACTCACTGCTACTTGGTGAGATGTTTCTTACACTCAGCTCTGGGAGGTGCTGGCAACCCGAGTCTACGTGGTTAGTGATCTTAAACTGAAAAGAAGAGACAAACTTCGGATTAAATCCATTCCTGGGTAGCAGGGAACAGGCACTATAAACGGCACTAGGATATTAGCCCCCAACCAGCTTCCTGTTCCTCAGTCACAGCCTAATGGTGCCCGTCGGAGAGCCTGCCCTAAAGCAAACTCCACACGGCAGGAGTTATAGTTTACCTTTATATTTGTGTTTAGGACTTCAAGCACTCCAGACACTTCCATCCATGACTTCCACTTTCAGTCGGGTAGGTGATTTCACAAGAAGCCTGAATTTTTAAAGACTGGCCGTGTCTCTGGGAGGGAGGAGCCGGTCGAGGGATCATCACTCAGCACTGAGGCCCTGACCGAGAAGAGCAGGGTTGAACTATAGGAGTAATTACTGCAAAAGACTGTGTGAGAAATCAAAAGCAAATCCTCACCATTACACACAGTACTGAAGGAAACACACACCAAGGCAAGGAAAGAAAATTAAATGAAAGAAAGAAAAAAAAAAAAAGAAAGAAAGAAAGAAAAGAAAAAGCAAGCAATGAATGCTAAACACAAAAGAAAGAAACAAGAAAAAAAAAGAAAAAGCCATGAATGCTAAAAGAGACAAGTCAAAGAAAGAAAGAAAGAAAAAGAAAGCAATGAATTCTAAAGAGACAAGATACAGAAAGAAAAAAAGCAATGAATGCTAAATACAAAAGAAAGAAAGAAAGAACAAAGAAAAAGAAAGCAATGAATTCTAAAGAGACAAAAAGAAAAAAATGAATGCTAAAGAGAAAAGAAAAGGGAAAGGCAGAAAGAAAAAAGGAAGAAAGCACTGAATACTGAAAAGGAAAAACAGAAAAAGAAAAGAAGCAGCAAGCAATGAATGTTTAAGAGAATAGAAAATCAGTAAGAAAAAAGCAAATGAATGCTAAACACGAAACAAAGAAACAAAAGATAGAGAGAAAGCAAGAAATGCTAACAAGAAAAGATAGATAGAAAGAAAATGAAAGGCAATGAATGCTAAATACAAAGAAGAAACAGGAAACATGGAAATAAATAATGGATGAATGCAAAAGAGAAAGGAAAAAAGAGAAAAAGCAATGAATCCTAAATACAAAAACATGAAAGAAAAAGAAAAATGAATGCTAAAGAGAAAAACTGAAAGAAAGAAAAAAAAAATTAAAGAAAGAAGCAAGCAATGAATGCTTAAGAGAAAAGAAAAGAAGAAAGCAATGAATGATGAAGATAAAAGACAAAGAAAGGAAAGAACGCTAAAGAGAAAAGAAGAAAGATAGAAAAAAAGACAAAAAGAATGAAAGCAAAAAATGCTAAAAACAAAAGAAAGAGAAAAAATACAGAAAGAAGCAAGAAATGAATGCTTGCGAGAAAAAAATAGAAAAGAAAGAAAGCAATGAACGCTAAAGAGAAATGAAAGAAAAAATAGTAAGTGATGCCCTAGCGGAGCTGGGTGGCACTGAGGCGTGGCAGCTGACTAAGCAATAACAGCACTAATGCCAGTGGAGCTAAGGGCATAGGAGTGAGGAGACGTTACCCTCATGATCAGAAATCTTTTATTTGTAATAGTGCTCTGCATATAAACTCTAAAACACTTCCTTCTAACTCTCAAACAATAAATAGGTTCAGAGAGATGGTTCCTGTCCTGAAGGATCTTCCAGAGCAGGAACCCGTACGGACTTCGCAGGCCTTCGCTCCTACAGAGGGGTTTCGTTCGGATAGAGCGTTAATATTAGGCCACGCCCTCCGAGAGTGTGTGGACGTTACGAGTGCCTCGTTTATGGGCTGCATGCTTGGCGTGGCAGGAACAGCATGAACATTTCGTCCGTCTGACTCATTCCAGTTTTCCAACAATCCTCTCAGCAAACTTCAAGCTGCTGCTGGAGGCTCTTCCTAACCGGAATGCTCTGAAGGGACGATCCTCACGGCGTCGGGGTGGCTTATCCGCGGCTACGCACCTCCCTGTAATTACCGGGATTCCTGTCCGTCTTTGTTCGTGTTTAAGTCCTTCCCCATTAACTACAGGGAGAGGTAGCTCTGGATGCACTCAAGCGCTCAGCTTCATCATCCTGTCCAGCAGGAGGCGCCCCTGGAGTTCAGCGCCACAAAGCTGAAACACACCAGCATACACCAACACTGTTACTGCTGCACCCTTACAAAACAAAACAAAACAAAAGAACACGCTGACAAAAGAACGCAAAAGGCAGGACTCAGAAGTGTGGAAGTGAAACAGTCTGTGACATCACATAAGCAAAGTCAAAGAAAGAAAGAAATGCCAGAGAGAAAGAAAAAGAAAAAAAAAAGACAAATGAATGCTAAAAACAAAAAAGGAGAAAAGATATATAGAAAGAAAAAAGAAAGCAATAAATGCTAATAACGAAAGAAAGGAGGAAAGAAAAATACAGTAAGAAAGAAAGAAAAAAAAATATCAAGCAATGAATTCTACAAACTAGACAAAGAAAATAAAGAAAGCAAATGATGCTAAAGAGAGAGAGAGAAAGAAAGAAGCAAGCAAATTAATGCTTAAGAGAAAAGAAAGGAAAGAAAAAAAGAGATAGAAAGAAAGAGAAAAAGAAAGCAATGAATGCTAAAAACAAAAAGAAAGGAGGAAAGAAAAATACAGAAAGAAAGAAATAAGCAAGCAATGCAATCTAGAGACTAGACACAGAAAAAGAAAGCAATTGATGCTAAAGAGAAAAGAGACAGAAAGAAAAGAAATAAAGAAAGAAAATTAAAGATGAATGCTAAAAACAAAAGGGAGGGAGGAAAAATATAGAAAGAAAAAAAAAGTATGCTAAAGAGAAAAGAAAAAAATTAAAATAAAACCAGAAAAAAAGAAAAATGAATGCTAAAGAGAAAACAAAAAAGAGATATAAATAAAGAAAGAAAGAAGAAAAAGAAATGCTAAAAACAGGAGGAAAGCAATTATGCTAAAGAGAAAGGAAAAAAAGAAAGAAAAAGTAATGAATGATAAAACAGGAAGAAAGAAAAAAAATATAGAAAGTATGAAAAACAGAAAAAGACTTAAGACTTGTACAAGAACGTAAAATCTGGATGACAAAAATCCTGAGTTCCTGATCCACATTCCACCAGACGACTGACCTTCAGTAAGACTCTCAGGATTTTATTAGCTTCAGTATCTATTATAAAAAAGAAATCCTGTACAGAGAAACAGCTGCAGGGATAATGGATTACTAACCGAACGGCAGCTCTGAATCGTACCCGTACTGAATCATGAGCTACCTGCAGATTCCCTCCCTAATAATTATTATGCAGCAGCTCCGGATATTTAACAAGAGCTCAGTTATCAGGGGTGTGATTTGGTCAGACTGATGTTTAACACCGGTTATACTGGAGAAACCAGAGCATTCATTTGGGATCAGCACCAACATCCAGATGTCGAAACTCACCGCAGGATTAGTTCATCTGGTGTTACCCTGCTTCACCTGGATCCACCTGCCCTCCTACAACCTGCCACTGTGAACCACCTCAGCCGGACCGCAAACACTCTCCAAAATATCCCAAGAATTTGCTCTAGACTCTCACCCTACAAAGGCCCCGACTCAGGCTTGTCCTTCTCCCACAGCGCACCCTGGTACCGCTAATTCCCCTGGTAAGCAGTGTCCACGTACCCGACCGATCACATGATGGAAAAGAAAAAAGGGACTCAATGAACCAGACAGGAAGCGGATTCACGAAAATCTTAATTTTTAACATTTTTAAGAGCAATTCTACAACCCCAAAATAAAAAAAAAGTTGGGATGGTATTGAAAATGCAAAAAAAATAAAAAAAAATAAAAAATACGTAGCTGACTATTTCATGGCAGACAGGATGAGCCTGAGATATTTCATGTTTTTTTTTTTCTCTGTTCAGCTTCATTTCATTTGTTAATAATCCATTCCTGCATTTCAGGCCTGCAACACATTCCAAAAAGTTGGGACGGGACAATTTAAGGCTAGTAATGAGGTTAAAAAAATAAAATAAAATAAAAATTAAACAATGTGATTCAAACAGGTGATTATAATCATGATTTGGTAGAAAAGCTTTCAGAAGTAAAGACGGGCAGAGAATCTGCAGTTTATCAACAAATGTGTGAAAAAATGTGAAATAATGTTTAAAAACAATGTTCCTCAAAGAAAGAAAGGAAGGGGTTTATACATTTCTCCCTCTACAGATCATATCATTAAACCATTCAAGGAAAGAAAACACTTAAGAACGTAATGTTTAAGAACACCATTCTTAAGAAGTTATTTGAAGAATAACATTTTTTTTCTTTGACTGAAGTTAAGAAAACACATTTAAGCACACATTTAAGATTTTTCCATGTCTTCACACCTGAACGTTTCTCCCACGTCCACTACGAGAACAGACTGTTCATTTACCGCCGAATATAACGCTAAACATGACGTACGCATGTGCAACAAACTTCTTAACGCCGTTCACTCTTAGGGTGAGTCATAATGTTTTGGATCGTAAGCATACATATTACCCAGGTCAGAAAACTGTTTTAGGATTTCAAAGTCTGTTTGAACCCTGCACTTAAAATAATGACTAGTATGACAGCACTGATTACGTAACAGACTTATATTTTAAGCACATCTTTTATCCCTTCGCGTTTCTAAACCTCATGAAAGCGCACCGTTAGAACTACAGCCGAAGAGAACGTTGCTATTATTAAAGTTCCTGCTGGGTAAATCTCTCTTCAGAAGTACGGCAGGGAAATGGTTCCTGCTGTTCCCGCTCCGAGTTTGATGTAATGTGACGGTTAGTCGACAGTCCAGCAGCGCACAGGGTGAAAACAAGGACCGCCGTGGGTAACTCGCGCTGTGCTCGCCGATTTAAGGCACATGGTGCTTTTAGAGCCACTCGGCGTCACTTGTGCACGACGGGACTCGGATCGGATTGGATTCGTCGTCCTTATAAGGTAGAGAAACAGTGTGACGTCTATTACTTCAGTCATAGAGGACACAACACGACGGAGTGCTCTCTGGAGCTGAGCAGTGTATTAGAGGAAACGGCGTTTTGTTCAGAGAAACAACGGAAAGTAAGAGTTTTTTTTAGTTTAGACAGTATTTTGCTGCTCAACTTCATTTCATTTGTTAATAAACATCCATTCCTGCATCTCAGGCCTGTAACACGTTCCAAAAAAATGTTGGGACGGGGGAAAGTTAGAGCTAGTAATGAGATAAACTAAATAATAATGGTGTGATTTCAAACAGTTGATTATAATCATGATTTGGTACAAAAGCTTTGAGAAGTAAAGATGATCAGAGGATCTCCAGTTTATCAACAAATGTGTGAGAACATGATTGAAGTGTTTAAAAACAATGTTCCTCAGAGAAAGACTGGAAGGGATTTATATATTTCTCCTCTACAGAGCATAATATCATTAAACGATTCAAGGAATCTGGAGGAATTTCCTAAAAAGCCTAAACTGAAGAGGGGTGATCTCTGCTCCCTCAGACAGCACTGCATCAAGAACCGTCATTCATCAATAGCTGATAGAACCACATGGACAAGGGATTCCTTTATCAAACCTTTATCAAGCTCTACAATACAGAGTTACATTCACAGATACCACTTAAAGCGTTACTGTGCACAAAAGAAGCCTTATGTTACAACCATGTCCAGAAGGGGCGTCGGCTTTTCTGGGCTCGGAGGCAGAAAAACCATGAAATATCTCAGGTTCATACTGTCTGCCATGAATTAAAAGTCATAAAAGTAATACATCCTCACCTCATACTGTGTTGGTATCAGACGTTTCCGCAGAAGCAGATAAAGCTTCATCTGGTTCCGCTTTAAGTTTCTCCGCTTCGTACCTGTTATTCTTTTTTCTTTTCCTTTTTCTGTTCAGCTTACTGCTGAGAAAAGGGAATGGAAAACAAGCCTGGATGTCAGTGGTAACGTCACAGAGCAAAAGAGCCAAAGATTTAAAGATCTGCTCACCGTACGCTGATGCAAATAAAGATGATGATAAGGAGCAGAACCACCAGTCCGGCGATAATGCTAGCGATGAGAACCTCCTTCCGTTCTCCCACCAGCCAGCCGAGGTCAAGATACTCACATCTGGAGCCTATGTACCCGCTATCACATCTGTAGGAAAGCCAGAGAGACATAATTCAGGTGAGGGATCCAACTCAGAGCACCCGGGATTCAAAGATGGTAGAAGAAACATCAAAAACCTTTAATATCCAGATGGCATGGAGAAGAAGAACAGACAATGGAAATGAGAGCCAACCTCATCAATAATGATGAATATGTAGTAGTGGAGGACAGCGTTTGTCTCTTTTGTTCAATTATTAAGAGCAAAGGTTCACTCTGTCCAGAAAACAACCCAGATCAGCACATGGCAAAACCAGAACGAAGGAGCTCAAAGATTTTAAAATGCAATTGAGCATCTCCAAGTACAGAAACCAGAATCAATCAGGAGATGCTGTGTTCTCCCCTTATGGATGTGAAAACCAGGTAAACAAACTGAAGCTCGTATATTTTGGACAGATCTTTATAATAAATAATTGACTGGAAAAGACAATCGTGCTTGGACCTGGGGGTGGGCGATCTGGATCATGATCCAAGATATCATTGCGATTATTTGTTACACTGGTTTTTAAGACTCATTCGCATCTAAACACGTCAACCAAACTCATTTCTTAGTACAAACTTTAATAAAATACACCTACAAAGTGGAAACAGTTTAAGAAATTGGATAAAGAGCTGGATAAAGAGCTGAATTTCATCTCCGTGATCGGATTTCTCAGCGCATGTAGACCCTTGAAGCACATTCTCAGTCTGCGTATGCACGCAAACATAACCGGAGCATACAGCTGTCCCGAAACAGCTAGCAGAAACAAACACAGTTGCCAGGTCCAGTTATGCCAAGTGACTGTTTTGGGGTTGCAGGTTTTTGTGGCTTGTTTCTAAAGTGTAGTTGCTTATTTTGGGCTTGCTACCGGATCCTGTCTATCTCTCCAATATCACAGCATTGAACCTCTAAAATTAAAATGAAATTATAAATTATCATCATCATCTTATTAACTGATCAAGTGGTCACTCTCTCATATTGTAGTAGGTTGTCTGTTTGGGTCCATTTTTTTAAAGCTAATTTGCTTCTTTTGGGCTTTTTTCCATGGAACTAGTTGCTTGTTTCTCTCATGTGGGACTGTGTGGGGCTTAAGCCTAGCGGTTAAGGTACTGGGCTCTGGACCAGAAGGTCCAGGGTTCAAATCCCACCTCCCCCACTGTTGGGTCCTTGAGCAAGACCCTTAACCCACAATTGCTTGGATTGTAAGACTGTATCAATTGTAAGTCGCTCTGGACAAGGGCGTCTGCTAAATGCTGTAAATGTAACGGTCATAGGGTTTTGGCAACCCTGGACTTAAACGCAGCACCCATGGAATGGCTTCCAAACCCTTTTGAGAAGACTCAAACGCAGTATGTGCTGGAGGAAATTAGGAATTTGAATATGCTTCTTCTTCAACATGGTAGGAAACCTCGAAAACGAACACATGTTTTTATGAGATTATTGTCTGGTTGAAAAGTAGAAATGCGGTTATTCAATACTATAATAATAATGAAATCTGATCTTCTGCAGTTATCGGATAATTAAGCACATGCTCTCGTTATCACTCAACATTTAATGGTTTTAAATGTTTTTGAGCTTGTTTGGTGTGGCCTCAATCCCAACCATAAATTTTTGGGATGAACTGGAAACCTTACGAAGCAGATCTCGTGGCTGAATGGAAGCGTATCATGTTCCTATCGTATGGGGGGGGGGGGGGCTTTAAACGTACAAAGCTTCCTTCAACAATGTAAACAAAAACTATGTGTAGTATTAGTAAATAGTAAACATCTATAAAAGGACCAAAGCCCTGTCAATGATCAAAGGCCCAGATGAAAGGCTCACCTGCAGGCGGCTGTGTTCTGCTCCTCTACGAAGCGGCAGGTGCCATGGATGCAGTAATGCAGGTAATCTTCAGGACATTCAGAAAAGTGGCCGCTCCATCTGTGGACGTCATTTCCATCTGTTTGAGGGGAGGAGGGGAAAAAAACAAAACAAACAAAAGTAGCTACACCCTGTAAAGGCTTTGTGGTTTTTCAAATGAGCATGAATGACTTCATTAAGGATTTTCCTTTCTCATGTTCACAGCCAGATAAGAGGCGACAAACTGAAGGCGAGGTCTTTCCTTCAGTTTATCACCACAGTGGCAAAATGGGCACGGTTTGCGTGTTAACGTGGAAAAGCCAAAGGTAAGCTTAGCCCAAGGTTCGCCCTGTGTGTGAAACCTGAAACTCTACTACAGGATGACTTGCAGGTTGCAGGGAGAGCAGGATCTGGTTACTACGGCCATTATTAAGTAACATGACTCGCATAGAATGGGATCTGAGCTGCTTTTAAACTCTGAAGAACCAAGACAGTCCAGCACCGTCCAAACTGGCTTCTTCGGGCCAACACTGGTTTATACTGGAAGAAAAATGTAGCTGAACCCCTAACGCTCTCAGCAAGGTGGATGAAATAACAGGAGCAACAGGAGTGGCTTTTGGGTTTCAAAAGAGTTGCTTGATACTGTTGTTACTTGTGCTTCTGCAGCAAACACACCCCCTGAAAGCGCCCCGTGTCAGAACCAGAGTGTGAGAAACTCAGTGCAAGTGAGAAGCTTTTGACACCGCCTGACTGAACCACGCCCCTCTCTGAGATTTCGGTCCATTGTTAGTTTAGTCCCAGCCTCGTTCTGTGGCCAGACTTTCCGGCCGATTATAAAACAAAAGAAGAATATTTTTAGCATCATCTTTGTGAGTTTCGGCAGGGAAGGGCACGAGACATTATCAGCTCTTACAGTGACACACAAAGAGAAGCTTAAACGAATACTGTTTACATCAAGTACAAAATGTAAATCATTTCAGAAATGTGGCCGTGATCTCCTGGTTAAACAGTGTAAGGGGTTGGAGAACCTAAGTGGTTAGAGATAGTGGGACTGTAGTGAGAACTGTGGGCGTTACAGATGGCACTGTTGGTTGATTGGGTACGATCGTATAAAGAGAATGGCACTGGGGGCAGAAACTACAATACAATCTGTTAAAGAACATGGCACTGAGGGTTGATTGGTTACAGCGGCATTGGGGGCAGGATAAAGTATGATCAGATACAGAACATGGCACATGGGGTTGGACCTGCAGCTTAATTGGTTACAGTGGCACTGGGGGTTGATTGGTCACCTCGGCCTGATTGCCACTGGGGGCAGGAATTCATGTCTGAACGACAAATTCGGGTCTGTAACCAAAAGGTTCCAGATAGTGGAATTGTGGCACGACCTGTGATTATTGACAGTGGCACTGAGGGTTGGACCTAATGTGGTGATGGGAGTGAAACTACACATCAACTGGTTACAGTGGCATTGGGGTCAAGAACCAAGGCTCAGAGGCTCTGTCAGCAGGAAGTGTCTTTCAGTTGGTAACACGGGCACTGAGCATGGGGACTTATCTGAATGGTTACAGGACCTGTGGTCTGATTGGTTGATTATGGTGGCATTAGGTATGGAAAGGTCTCTGGGACTCTCCCTTTTTTTAGACTTACTAAAACAGAATGCCCTTGGATTTGATGACTTGGACACTGGAGTGGTCCCAGGTCGCGATTCATCAGAGAGCTGTGGTACGATTAGTACTGGGGGTGAGAAACTGAGGCTTTATTGGGTACAATGGATTTTGGAGAACAAAATGTGTTCCAACAAGCACAGAAATGACATTAGGGCTGGGAAATGTGATCTGATACAGGAACTGAAGGGTAATCCATCACAACGCTATAATGGGGCCAGGAACTGGGGTGTATTACAGCCCTAAATCAGAAAAAGTTGGGACAGTATGGAAAATGCAAATAAAAAAAATATATGCAGTGTTCCTTACATTTCCTTTGACTGTCATTTCATTGCGGGCTGTATGAAATGGAGATATTTCATTTCATTTGTTAATAAACATCCATTTCTGCATTTCAGGCCGCAACATGTTCCAAAAAAAGTTGGGACGAAGCAATTAAGGGCTAGTAATGAGAAAAATGAGTGAATAAAATGGAGAAATTGTGATTTCAAACAGGTGATTATAATCATGAGCCTTTGAGGAGTAAAGATGACCAGAGGATCTCCAGTTTATCAACTAATGTGTGAGAAAATTATTAATCAGTTTATTAGCATATTCTCATTAAATGACTCATGGAATCTGGAGGAGTTTCCTAAAAAGCCTAAACTGAATAGGGGTGATCGCCGCTCCCTCAGACAGCACTGCATCAACAACCATCATTCATCAATAGTTGATAGAACCACATGGACAAGGGATTCCTTTATCAAACCTTCATCAAGCTCTACAATACAGAGTTACATTCACAAATACCACTTAAAACGTTACTGTGCTAAAAAGAAGCCTTATGTTATAACCAAGGGGCTCGACTTCTCTGGGCTCGGAGGCATCTGGGATGGACCATCAGACAGTGGGAACGGGGATTGTGCTCAGACCCATCAGTAGACAGATCTTTTTGGGACTGTTATGAGGAACAAGTCCAAAGGTCAGGCTCTGGCATGGTATGGGGTCGGGTCAGAGCCCTTGTTAAAGGTCATTTCCACTTCTGTGATGCAGCATTAATGCAGAAAAGTACACTGAGATTTTAGAGCAACATAAGCTGCCTTCACGACAACATCTTTATCAGGGACGTCCAGCATTTAATAAGACAAATCAGAAAAAGTTAGGACTGAAATATATAAATCCCTTCCAGTCTTTCTTTCATTACTCCTCAGAGACTCAGGCTTTCCTGGATGCTGCTTTTGTACCAAATCATGATTATAATCACCTGTTTGAAATCACATCATTATTTAGTTTATTTTTTCCGTCATTACCAGCCCTAATTTGTACCCGTCCAAAGTTTTTTTTCTGATTTGGGGTTGTAGTTACTGGTTACAGTTGGAGCTGTGGCCTGATCTTTTTTAAAGATTGTTGGGATTCCCCTTTCACCTCTCTTATGTAAGCAGAGAGTCCATTACTCATCACTGTAGTTGTCCTGTGAGTCACAAGCCGTGACTCACCAAAAACTGATGCTGTGAAGTTTCACCGGGCCCAAGAGCCGTGATCTGATTGGATGTGCCGCGGCTTGACCGGGAGAACCCTTAAGAACTTTAAGGTTGCCGGGATTCCCTTTTCAGCACTTTTGCGTCAGCAGGGTGCCACTGGCCTCGGTGATTTGTCAGGAGGCTCTTTTGGGGTGTGTTTACATTTCTTAATCCCCGTGACGTACCAATTGGGAGACTTTCTACAAAGTACCAGGCGCTGCCCTGCTTGTGAGATTGGCGGTACCTTGCTGCACCTTAAGAGGGCGGATTTGAACCTTTTAGCAAACTAGGTCAGACTTCTCAGCACGCAATAAAACCAGAGATACGAGGCACGAATTCCTGTGAGCTGGCTTTATTGTTTTAGAGCCACAGCGGCGGCTTTTCCACAAAAAAAGTGCCACAGAGTGTCAAATCTTATAACCTCAGCACTGCAAAAACAGCACCATAAAACCATAAATACCTTCCTTATATCAACCACTTAAAACCTATAAAGTCACGGACTGGAGATCTTACATGGTCACTACTTAAAAAACTAAAACTCCATTCCTTTAGACATTATTAGTATCAAATCTTTAAAAACTTACACCTAAAAATAATCAATCACTAAAAAACAGCACCGTGTATAAAATACACACAGGCTGTAAAATAAAAACAAACAAAGTGGCTTCTTAAGTCCCGTAATGGGGAATGATTTAATAAAGAAATAACAGAAAGAATGGAAAAAGAAAAGAACAACATATCATAAAAGAAAAATACATAGGAACAAAGAGTAAAACATGAAAACAATAACATGATGAGATGAGAGAAAAAGAAAATGAATAAGAAAGAAAGAAAAGCAGAAAAAAAGTGAAAAGAAAGAGAAAGAAGACATAGAACAACAGAAAACAAACAAAAAAGACAAAGCTGGAAAAGGTAAAACAAACAAAAGGAAATGAATGAGAGCAAATCATATTAAAAGAGAGAGAAAATAAAGAGGAATAGAAATTAGAATGAAAGTAAAAAGAAAAATAAACAAAGTAAAAAAAGAATGCAGAAATATAAAAAAAGAGCTTCAAAGAGATTCAAAAGAAAAGCAAAGAAAATAATATAAATGGAAAAAAAAAACAATCAAAAACAGAAGGAAAAAAACTAGAACATTTTAAAAAGAAAAAAGAAAATATAACAGAAAACAATGAGAAGAAAAATGTAAAAGAAAAAAACAGAAAGATAAGGCAAAACAAGAGGAATAAAGAAGGGAAGAAAAAAAGGAAATGAACAATTTAATAAAAATAAAAAAAATAATTGGAAAGAATGGAAAAGGAAAGAAAGGAAAAAAGTTAGAAAAAGATAGAAAGAATAAGTAAAAGAAGGAAAAACAGATGTCAGGTGAGCAAAATGGAAAAGTACTGAAAAAATAAAAATAAAAATAAAAGGAAAATAAAGAAGAGGAAAGAAAGACAAAAATAACAGAAACATTATATCAAAAAGAAAAAGTCAAAATAGAAAAAAAAAGAAAGACAAAGAAAGAATAAAGCAATGAATGATAAAGAGAAAATAAAAAAATTTAAGCAGGAAAGAGAGCAAGAAAGAAAGAAATTAATGCCAAAGACAAATGAAAAAAGATAGAATGAAAGACTTAAGATTATATTAAACACGATTGATTTTATTGAAGCCTGACTTAAGATACTGATCCTGATCCACCTTAAACCAAACGACTGATCTTTAGTAGGACTCTGATATAAATGCACCTGTGAGAGTGAACTCAGTGTTTTTTTTTGTAATCACTGACACAGAGATCCCCAAAATTTACAACCAGAACACAAACCAGAGTCCTGCAATCATTGTGAGGAAAAAAGAAATCCTGCAGAGTAACAAAAAGATGCTTTCCAGGGTTCCAGGCTTCGGCTTTGGGTTCGGGAGCAGTTACCTGTGCAGTTGGTGCTGTTGTCATGGGGACCGCAGGAGACGGTCTCATTTGCGGCGGCTGTCGTGGCGTTCCCTTCAGCCTGGGAATATTTGTATAGGGCCACTGAAAAAAAGAAAAAAAAAGAAAGCAAACAAATCACAGGTGGAACTCAATCCGTACGAATCCCTCATTATTAGAAAGCGCAGATCTCATGCCCGGCCCTAAACATACACCCAGGTAAGAGGATCCACCTTTAATCAACGTTTAATCCAACAATAATCCGTCTCAACAATCGAAAGGTTTAAAAAAAGAAGCCTTTCCTGAGTTAAACCGGCTCGGCAGGCCTGCAAATGCACGCAAAAACAGAGAAATTAATGAAACCAGATGAAGACTTATAAATCCTCACCACTCCCTAGGTACCGCTCTCGCTCCTGTGCTAAAACCCACACCGACGTCCTAACGGCCAACGATGCATTTCAGAAGAGAAAGTGCCCTCAAATACTTGCCTAAACTTTGTTGAAGTCATTCGGAGCGTCTCAGATCCCTGCTGCTGGTAACACCAATTACAGACTCATTATCCAAAATGCCATTGCAGTGTGCAAAAGTCTCAGGCCAACACTAGATCAGACATACCATTGTTTTAAAAATGTCATAATGACTCTATATCATTCTTTCTCTTCATTGGAATACAACCAGGAAAACAAATGGGGAATTTGTACACAAAACTGAAAAAAATGAGAAAAATACATGACATTGGTAAATATTTAGTGTAACCTCCCCTTATTTGAGCAACAGCAGCATCTGGCAGCTTCATTAAAATTGTATTTTTGGAAGGGTAGCATCCCAAAAACTACATTGGTGCTTGAAAGTTTGTGAACCCTTTAGAATTTTCTACAGTTCTGCATAAATATGACCTAAAACATCATCAGTTCTAAAAGTAGATAAAGATAACCCAGTTAAACAAATGAGACACAAATATTATACTTGATCATTTATTTATTGAGGAAAATGATCCAATATTACATATTAGTGAATGGCAAAAGTATGTGACCTTCTAGGATTAGCAGTTAGTTTGAAGGTGAAATTAGAGTCAGGTGTTTTCAATCAATGGGATGCCAATCAGGTTTGAGTGGGCACCCTGTTTCAAAGAAAGTCTAATCAAAGTCTGCTCTTGACAACATGTGGAGATTTCTCAGGAGCTCAGAAAGAGAGTTGTTGATGTTCATCAGGCTGGAGAAGGTTACAAAACCTGGTGAACTGTTTGGTGTGAACTGAGTGTGTTTCTCTTCTGTACGGTTTGTGCTGGTATGGTTTCGTATCACACCGTTCATGTTCTCTATGTTTTGGTGTTTATGGACTCTATGTCCAGGTCCTAGCTTCATTACTGCACTCAGTTCTCCCATGTTTTTTCAGTTTTTTAAATAAAGGTCTTCTCTGTACCAGCTTCTAATGTTCATCTCCCGCTTTCTGCCCGAGCATAACAGTAACACAACCACTTAAGACGTTCTGCGTACTGTTGTAAACCAAGTCTACCAGTTTTCAATTTTGCATTTATTTAAGTAATTTTCAATGTATTGCACACGCATATTCGCTTCTTTGAAAGGTTCGTCAGTCGAAGGTTTGCATCTAGGGGACTTGTACCATTGCTAAGACTTTTGCACAGCAATCTCGGTATCACAAAATCCCTTGTTTATAACAAATGTAATTTGTTTATAGTTTTGAGCCAGCACAATTTTGGCAATTTTGAATGGCTTGGCAAGTTCAAATCTTTACTTGTTTGAAATGCGATAGGTCTACCGTAAGTATTTTATATTGAGGTTTGACAAGTAGTTAATTATTTTCACTGGGCTTGGGTTTCTGAACACGCCTTTGAAGTTGGTCTCAAAGAAGTACTCCCGTGTTGAGCTTCTCAACTGATGGTTTCCTAAAACTAGACATTCCTGTGCGAGTCTGGTGTGTCCGATGTGGGATTTTGTGAGGATAGTTAGACTGAATCTATCACTTGAGGGTCGGTTTTGATTTTGTATTTTAGGATTTCACGTAGTTTCTTAGTCTGTTCTTTGTCCCATTCTTCTTGCCATCTGGAGCGGATTATACAGGTTGACTTTTTGAAGAGAAGCCTGTTGGGAGGGATTGGGGACGTGGAATTGCAAGTTTCATTGGATGTTCTAGCTACCTGCTTGACTTTTTCCATTTCCAGCAATTCCAACGTGGGTTGGGATCCAGTGATATGTTATATTGTTGGCTTTTGAGGATTTTGTTTTAGGGTTTTTTTTTTCCCCCCCAGTACCTCTATGATGAGGTTACTGTCCATTGTTAATTGACTCATTGTCTGGAGGCAGTATTTGGAGTCTGTGCATGTAAGGAATTTACGGTGCTGAGTTGATTTGTATATGTTCCAAAGCAAGCAAAATAGCTTAACATTCTGCTGTAAAGGTCGTGCTGTGGTTTGGTAGTCGGATGCATTTACGGTACTTATGAGTGATCATGGCAGCTGTAACATGGTTTGGCAATTTTGAACAAACTGTATACAGTGGGGCAAAAAAGTATTTAGTCACTCACTGATTGTGCAAGTTCTCCTACTTAGAAAGATGAGAGAGGTCTGTAATTTTTATCAGAGGTACACTTGAACTATGGGAGACAAAAAGAGAAAAAAAATCCTACAATGTGATTTCCTGGATTTTTTAATAATTTAATTGTAAATCATGGTGGAAAATAAGTATTTGGTCACCCACAAACATGCAAGATTTCTGGCTCTCACAGACCTGCAACTTCTTTAAGAAGCTCTTCTGTCCTCCACTCGTTACCTGTATTAATGGCACCTGATTGACCTCGTTATCTGTATAAAATCCACAGCCTCAAACAGTCAAGACTCCAAACTCAACCATGGCCAAGACCAAAGAGCTGTCGATGGACACCAGGAAGAAAACTGTAGACCTGCACCAGGCTGGGAAGAGTGAATCTACAATAGGCAAGCAGGTTGGTGTGAATCAATCAACTGTGGGAGCAATTGTAAGAAAATGGAAGACATACAAGACAACTGATAATCTCACTCGATCTGGGGCTTCACGCAAGATCTCATCCCGTGGGGTCAAAATGATCATGAACGATGAGCAAAAATCCCAGAACTACACAGAGGAACCTGATGAATGACCTGCAGAGAGCTGGGACCAAATTAACAAGGCTACCATCAGTAACACACTGCGCGAGAGGGACTCCGATCCTAGCAGTGCCAGAACGTGCCCCCCCTGCTTAAGCCAGTTTTACATGTCCAGGCCCGTCTGAAAGTTTTTTGCCAGAGAGCATATTGGATGATCCAAGAAGAGGATTTGGGAGAATATCATGTGGATCAGATTGTGAAAACAAAAATAGAACTTTTTGGTACAAAAAAAAATTAAAAAAAAAAAAAAAAACTCAACTCGTCGTGTTGGAGGGAGGGAAAAAAGAAAAATGCTGAAGAGTGGGGCATCCCAAGAACACCAATACCTACTGTGAAAGCGATGGGGGGTGGAAAACATATCTTTGGGGCTGTGTTTTTCTGCAGGAGGGGACAGGACGACTGATCCGTGTTTAAGGGAAAGAAAAATGAACGGCGGGCCATGTATCGTGGCGATTTTAAGTCAAAAAACTTACTTCACATGCAGTGAGAGCATTGAAGATGGCAAGTCGGCTGGCGTCTTTCCAGCATCGACAATGATTCCAAAACCACTACCGCTCGGGCAACGAAGGAGTGGCTCTGCTGCAAAAAAGCATTTCAAGGTCCTGGTGTGGGCCCCTAGCCAGTCCTCCAAGACCTCAAAAAGGCCCCATAGAGAAATGTGTGTGGGGAGGGAGTTGAAACGTCCGTGTGCCCCCCCCACAAAAACATCACTGCTCCTCGAGAGGAGATCTGCATGGAAGGGGAAGGAATGGGCCCCAAATACCCAGCTACAGTGTGCCGCCAACCTGGCTGAAGATCTTACAGGAAACGTTTGACCTCTGTCATTGCCAACAAAGGTTATGTTACAAAGTACTGAGTTGAACTTTTGTTATTGACCAAATACTTTTCCACCATGATTTACAATTAAATTATTTAAAAATCCTACAATGTGATTTCCTGGGTTTTTTTCTCATTTTGTCTCTCTTAGTTGAAGTGTAGCTATGATGAAAATTACAGATCTCTCTTGTCTGTAGTAGGAGAACTTGCACAATCAGTGGCTGATTAAATACATTTTTGCCCCACTCTAAATTGTCATATATACATACTGTCAGTATGGAGTTTGGCTTTTCAGTTTCCCATCCTTCTGTATCGGTCCACAAAACTGCTTTTGAAAGTGGGTTGGCGTAAAAATCCCTCAGCAAGGTGTTTGGGTGGGGACCAAAGGTTCAGCCCCATTCTGCGATGGACTGGCATCCATCAAGAGTACACTTATGCCAGTGTCCTGTGTTCTCTGAAAATAGGGACCGAACCTGTGACCAATAAAGGATCTGCGTCTGCAGTTTGGAAGTGTGTTTGTTTTTAAAAATCTGACACAGGCCAAAAGTTTTTCGGGGTGCTGTTGGAAAACCTCAGCAGAAAATACGTTGGAATCCGGAGAGAGCATATGAGATTACGATCGTCAGATTTGATGCTGTTAACCAGTAGCTCCAGTGAAACAGTGAAGCCAAAGGCTCCGATCATTTGATTTCTCGAGGCACTGCATACAACAGAAAAAGCAAGTGGTGGAGCGACATTACAAACGCAGTAACTATACAGTTGAGAGAGAGAGAGAGTCGGGTTCTGAGCAACACCGAATTCGACGTACGTGTTGAGGCCTTTTTTCGCATGTAAAAATCGTGATTTTTCAAGTAGTGGGACCTTCACACCGAGTGCGCTCCAATTTTTTTGTCTAAATTCTCTGAAAATTCCCTGCTTTTTCTTTTTTTAATTTCCCTTCTCTTAATGTGTTGGAGATTTCTCCATGTCTTTTACACATCATCAACTTAAAACAAAACCCCGAGAGGAGATGAGTGCAGGAAGCTCTAGTTTGTGTTTTTGTGATCATGAACAGATGAGAAGGCACTTCGATAAATAATAAAACGCTTTATCACCATCATTCTCCAGCCTGTCAGTTCTATTCCACCAGATCTTTTCTTTCATATGTTTTAGAGGCAACCTGTTGCTCGTCATACAAGCTCGTGATGAGCTGTTCTGCCCGACGACCGAGCTCTGATTGGTCAGCCTGATTTTAACTCAGAAATTAGAACAGGTTCATCCAGTACGAGAACCCACCGTTCATATACCATCTAAAAACATTATTCACTTCATCCGCAGTCATAACATTAATTAATGATGCCAAGTTGATTGGGGCCAGGGCAAAAAAAAAACCCCCAAAAAACCTGCATACAAGAATGTTTCCCCCACCATGTCGGAGGGTAGGGATAAGTTGTTTTTTTTGTTTTTTTTTTGTGTGTAGTTTGTTGGTTCTTCTTGAAACATCAGTCCTTTTTGTTGTTTTTCATGAACCTTCTGATTCTTTATCCCATCATCACTACTCCAGAAGAAGCAAGGGAGGCTGCAGAAGTTTATTATTATCATTATTTTTATTTTTTGTCTTCCTCTTTGGAAAGTGGCTGTATAAAATTAACGGAGGACCTTTGTTAGGACGTCCACTTCTGGGATCTTGCACTGATCTCATTAAACCGATACACATTCCAAAGCGCCTCTTAGTCGCGGTTGCTCTTGGCCTGAAGCGCGTTATTCCAAAACGTGATAAAGAACAGACGAGAAGGACATCTGTGTAACAATTATGATTACAGCACATTACAGCAAACTTCTTTCTTTAAGCCTGAGTTCAAGCCCATCTATGCTTTGCAGAGTTTCCACTTCTGTACATTTAGTCTAAGTTTAAAAGTTATTGAAATTAAGTGACCTTCTTTCCTAAAAACAATTTTAATTCAGATCTTCAGTTTCATCATCTGCCTCCTTCACTACCAAACACTTCATCGCGAACACTTGATCCTGCTTAACTTCATTCCTCTCATTTTTGAACTTTCTTCCCTGCTTGAAGAGCTTTGAAACTTTATTGGCAGCAGAAAAAAAGGTTTAAAGTTGCTAACCAAGCGGTTGCACTAAAGGCCTAGCGCCTGGTAGCTCCATTTGTATCTTCCGTGCACTCTGTATGACCTCTGTCCCCTCCTGCCCGGGTACTAAGAGACTCTTTCAGCAGCTGAAGTCCTCTCACCTGTAAGGAAGCCCAGCAGGAGCCTGCGTGTGAGATCCATCGATCCTCAGGTCCAGATTAAGCCTTCATTCTGCACAGATCCTCCTTAAGCCGGGTTCACTCTAATCCCGTGCTGTATCGGCCCACACTAGTAACCTTAAGCAGTTTCTGAAGCAGTTACATCATACATTTTTGAACACACACGGTGGATCTGCTGTTCCGGAGGTGTGTAGTTTGGTGCAGGTTGGATTACAGATCCGGAGGAGGCGGAGCTTCATCACCCGTCATACCTCCCCTATTAATAACCTGACGGGTTGCCAGATGCTCCTAGTTGGCCTAGAAATGTTTAAGCCTACATTTGCACAGAATCAGCAGGATCACATTCTGTGTCGCTACATGAACAGCACTTAGGACTGTCAGAGCAGCTGAAGTTTAAGCAGAGGTGGTAACTAACGAAGTTTCTATTATTCGTTTCACTACGTTTCAAACGAAACGTCTCTATTTTTACCCACTACAGTTTCAAAACAGGCTCGTTACTTTAACATTTACTGTATATGAATCTGTTTAACTATTTTGTCTATCTGTTTATTTTTCTTTTTTATTTAGGCAATCTAATGAGGTGCAAAGCGTAATCATAGGACATGACAACAGTCTTTTATAACATTTTTTAATATTCACCATAATGCTTCCTACTCCAAAACAAACAAACAACAACAAAAAACTATATACACTTTAGACTGTTTTTATTAATTAGACACTAGAGGGTTATCCATGTCCCTGATACACTGAATTGCATTTCTGTCATGAATATTAGAGGTATATAAAAATATATATTTCTAAACCTTTTGCATAAGTATTTTAAATTAACAGAAAGAAAGAAAGACTTTCTGAATTCATGTGACTTTTACTTCTTGAGTGTTTTAGTAGAAGACAAATGGACTTCTTCTTGGTTCAGTTCTATAAGCTGATGTGGGGTTGGAGGTGTTCCTGAGAGTCGTTACCCCAAACTGCCATCATTAGGGTCACATGGGTCACATGGGTCTAGGTGCGAATGGGGTTAAACCTCCTAGGAAGGGATGACAGTTTTGTAGCTGGTTGATACCTGGTGTCGTAAATCACCCCCACTGTTCAATGATGGCCTCCTTTAGTCTTCTTTAAATCCATCTGTCCAAAATATGAGCATTTGTGTCCTCAGATGCTACTTTTGGGTAGTGTACGTCTTGGTCAGAGATCACTCACTAAGGGGTTTGCTGTGACAGGAACTGGAAAACTGGGATTAAAATGAGAAAGAATTAAATGTACCAATAAAACAAACCTGGCATTGCTTAGAACCCTGTGACAGCTGGGGGTGTGGTCAGGCCGTCACGGGAAACAAGCAGGTGAGGAAGTGGTTACACCTGTGTTTATGTAACCTGTCTATTTAACATCCTCTGGTGTGCAGTGAAGGAAGAGAGAGACACACGAGACGGAATAAATAAAAACAAATGAAAGATCTCATAAGCGTACTTGACTCCAGTCCAGTTCTCCGTTAATGACACGAAGAATTACAGACTCGAACCCTCAACCCTCACTGCCACCATCGAGAAGATAGTTTAGCTAATAGCTAAAATCAAAAAGTTATCCACACTATATAAGCAAACGTTTATGGTTGACCAATATATTTCCAAAACATGGGTTTTGCTCTCCACCTTCTCCTATCAAAAAGGCTTTCCACTCTATTTAGGAACAAGACTGTGAGATCGGAGATGTGAGATGTTAAACTTCACTTTTGGAAAAAAAAGAAAAAAAAAAAAAAAGAAGAAAAAGGAATGAAAGACAACAGAAAAGAGAGAAACATAAAGAAAGAAAGAAAAAAAGAAAGAGACCAAGAAAGAGAGGAAAACAAATAAAGAAAAAGAAAGAGGGAAAGCAAAAAAAGAGGGAAAAGAAAGAAAGATATAAAAAGAAGAAACAAGAACAAGAAAAAGAAAAACATTTAAAAAAGTAAAAAAGAAAGAGACAAAGAAAAATAAAGATGGTAAGAAAGAGACAGAATAGAAAGAAAGAAAAAGAAAGACGGAAAGTGAAAAAGAGAGAAAAATAAGTTAAGCAAGAAAGAAAGATGAAAAGAAAAGGAAAGAAAAAGAAAAATGAAAAGAGAGCGCAAGAAAGAGACAGAAAAAGAAAGAAAGAGAAAAAGGAAGAAATCAAAACAAGAGCAAGATAAAAAAAAAAGAAAAAAGAAAGAAAAAAGAAAGAAAGAAGGAAAGAAAAACAAAATAGAGAGAAAGAAAGAGAAAAAGGAAGAAAAATACTCTTTTTCTCTTCAAATAGAAAAAGGGAAAGAGACCAAAAAAAGAGAGAAATAAATAGAGAGAAAAAGAAAGAGAATAAATAAATAACATAAAGAAGGAATGTGAAAGAGAGACAGAAAAAAGAAATATACAGTGAAAAAAAAGGAAAAAGAAGCAAAAAGATGAAAAAAGAAATACAGAAGCATATTATTTATAAAAATATGAATGACTTTTTATAAATAATAAATATTCCAGGATTTTTGTTTGTCTCATTTGTAGAAAGGATTTCATGATCAGATAAATTCTTCGTATTAGCATGCAAAGAAAAGAAGCTAATTTTGTTTTAAAAAGCGTCAAATTCTCAAAAATTGTGGACTTGTGTGGAGACAGCGCCATCTGGTGGACATATGAGATTCAGGCAGTGCCTATAATCATCACACTCCATAGAAAGACTCACTTTATTTTTGTCTTAATGACTCAATAAATAAAATAAAATACAGAATTATTCCAAAACAAGATAAACTTTTTTTAAATAATAATATAAATTAGATAAACCAGATAAAAATTCAGGTTTTTAATAATAAGCTGGAGGCCGTGTTTGTATGATACTGGACTTATTTTATTTAATTCTGGCTACATTGGCGTTCCACAGTACAATACTTTGCATTTAAATACGAAAGTTAGAGCTTTTATAAATAAAGTTCCCATAAATAGTTTAATTTATAAAATAAAAATAATCTTCAATAAGTATTAAAGTAAGAACATAAGCATATAAGAAAATGTAAATATTTTCCCTGAGTAAAATCCAAAAGGCTCCTCAGAACCAACACTGGGTAGAAAAGTTCTGCATTTAATCTTTAAAAAAGTGTCATTTAAGCAGGGTGCCTAAACTTTTGCAAAATCATAATAAAAAAAGACAACACTTTCTTATAGATACTTGAGACTGCAGGTTAGAAATTCTCCTTTTTAAAGTATTTTAGTAGTAAAAAAAATCCCTCTCAGTAAAACATGAAGATCTCAAAGGAACAGTTCAACCAAAAATTACACAAACACACACACACACACACACACACACACACACACACACACACACACACTTCTCTAACACCAAAATCAAACTAAAAAGAAAGAAAGAGAGAAAGAAAGAAGAAGAAGAGGTTGCAATTTATGAAAGTTGGTAAAAAAGTGAAAATTTTGCAAAGTTAAGAAGAAAGAAATAGAAAATAACAAAGGAAAGAAACAAATAAATTACAATTAAGGTTAAACAAAGAAAAATGAATAAAACAAGAGGATACAATGTTAACTAAACACAATGTTGAAAAACCAATTTCAGTTTTAGAAAAAAAGAAAGACAGAAGAATGCAATGAAAGAACCACATAAAAAACAAAGAAAATTACTATTAAGGTTAAATGTTTCAAAGAAAGAAAGCATGAATAAATAAGAGTACAGAAAGATTAAGTTTTGCAAAGTTAAGAAGAAAGAAAAAAAGTGTAAACAATGTAAAAAAGTAATGAAAACAATGTTGCACAAAAAGGAATATTTCAAAGAAAGAAAGAGTACAGAATACAGCCTTAGAAATAAAGAAAAGAAAAGAAAAAACAAAACAAAAAAAGTACTATTAAAGTTAAACATTTCAAAGAAATGAAAAAGGACACAATTAAGAAAAAAGAAAGAATGAAAGAAAAACAGTGTGCAAAGTTAAGAAGAAATATGGAAAAAAAAGAAACAATATAGAAACAAAAAGAGAAGCTAAGAAAAGTATGATAGAGGTTAATGTTTTTTTTTTTTATGGAAAGGAAGAGAGAAAGAAAATGCAGGGTTAAAAGAAAAGAAGGCTGCTATGTAAGAAAGAAAGGAAGAAAAAGTCGATGAAAAGTTGAAATAAATCAAATCGGAAGCCATTTCTTATTCAGACCGAACTGCATTTCGGACGTAAAGTTTGGTGTCTTCACTGCTCAGGAGCTTTTGGTGTCAGAGGAAACTGGCTGGCTGTTTGTTTTAAACTCTTTGTTTATTTTTTAATAAATAATGATGATGATGTCGTGTTGGTTCTGCAGTTCCTCTGTAACCGATCTCCGTTGGGGGATCAGCAGGCCGGGGCTGCAGCTTGCTCCAGTACGTAGAAGCTGAAGGCTTGAGGCGGTAGCCGGAGATGTTGTGCAGCAGGTCGATGGGTTCCATGGAGATCAGGCAGGGTTTCATCATCCAGCATCTTCAGAAGCTTCCCGTTCAGTTTCACAGATCTGCGGAATAAACACCAAAGAACATCAAACACATGAAAACACGAACACAGAGCAATGCAGCTGCACGGTGTCTGGCGGCATCTGGTGGTCAAACAAGAGAACTGCATCCCTCCACAGACTCCATAGAAAATGATTCACTGCAAAGAAACCAGTTTACAAGAGTAAGAGTAAAAAAAATCTAAGAAAGAAAGAACAAAAGAAAACCATCTTGTAAAGTTTAAAAGAACAAAACAGCTGCAATGTAAAACAAAGAAAGAAACAGAGAAGAAGGATAGAACTAAACAAAAACGCAAACAAAGAAAATTACTATTAGCATTAAACATTAAAAAAAATAAGAACAAAAAAGGCTGCACATTCCCTGTTATATTTAATTAAGCAGGTGTTTCAGAAGAAACCAGGGAACTGAGAAGCAAGCAAAAGTTGTGAGAAGCAAAATTTAGAAAAGAAAGAAAGAATCTTTTACTAACTATTAAGAAACTAAAATTTAGTCTTAATACTAAACATTTAGAGAAAGACTGAATGAATGTAAATGTTATGAAGAAAAAGAAGCAATGCAACAATAAAAGAAAGAAAGAAAGAGGGAAGGAAAAGGGGAAGTAAAGAAACAAGAAAATGACTATTAAAAGGTTAAACATTTCAAAGAAAGAAAGAATGCAAAAGAGGATACAATTTAAGAAATATGAAAAACAATGCTGCAAAGTTAAGAAGAACGAGGCAAACCACTTGTATTCTAAGATAGAAATAAATAAAAAAACAATGACAGAAAGAAAAAGGAAATAAGTAAACAAATAAAAATAAATGTTAAATGTTTGAAAGAAAGAAATTAAAAGATACAATAATACAATATAAAAAAAAACAGAAGGAAAAACAATGTTGTAAAGTTAATACAGAAAAAAAGAAGCAAACAAAGAAATAAAGAAATTATGAAAATAAATAAATAAATAGAGAGAAAGAAAATTGGAAGTAAAGAAAAATGAAAAGAAATACAGAAAATTGCTACTAAGAAAAAAGGTAACCAATTGCTATCCAAGAAAGAAATAAAGCAAAAAAAGAAAGAAAGAAAGAAAGAAAGAAGAAAAAAAAGGGACAAATGAAGTAAAGAAACAAATAAAAAGAAACAGAAAAAAATGATTATTAAGGTTGCGTTTTAAAGAAAGAAAGAAAAAAAGTAAGTAAGAAAGAAGAAAAAGATAAGTAACGAAACAAAAAGAAAGTAGAAAATTACTATTAAAGTTAAATGTTTCAGAAAGAAAGAAAAATGTACCAAAGTTGAGAAGAAATAAAAAAACTGCTACAATGTAAGAAAGACAATGAATGAAAAAGAGAATGCACTGTGGAAAAAAAGAAGTTGAGAAGAAAAAGAAGTTAAAAAGAGCCGCATGCTGACGGAAAAGTGACTCGTGATTTCAGCCGCTTTTTGTTACTGTACGACGTTATGTAAGAACCCTAGAAATTATCTCAGTAATACGTTTATTTGATCATCTTTATCAACTTCTTTTTATCTTAGTAATGCAGTAAGTCACTCTATAAGGCTGAGAGGTTTTTAATCCCGGGTACGAGGGTTAGTAAGCTCCGTACAGACTCGGATCTCAGAGCTACTGAGGGTTCCTGGGTTCCGCGCTGTTGGGTCTGACCTTGTCGCCTGCACACAGGCCCTCGGAGTGGCGGTGAGAGTTTGGTTTTTGGGAGCCGTACCTGGAGTGTAGCCCCTCGTCCCCTGGCTGCAGCACAAACTCCTGCAGGCTGCTGGGGGACAGTCGGTCGGGCAGAGAGATGCAGGCCTGCTTCATGCTCAGGTTCAGCACGAACAGAGTGACGGCACCGGCTCTGTAACTGGAACTGGAACCAAAACAAACAACAAATACAAAAAAAACTTCTTTCTTTGTACTCAATGTAATCACAGTGCATCACCAGGAGTAGGGTCAGGATTAAGATTAAGATTAGATTTAGGATTAGGCTTCGGTTTAAGATTAGGATTATGATCAGGGTTAGGATTTGGTTGGGATTAGGGTTAATAATTCGATTAGGTTTAGGATTAGGGTTAAGATTAGGATTAGAATTAAGATGATATTTGGGTTTAGCATTAGGGTTAGGATTAGGTTTTAAGATTTCGAGTTTGGATTTGGATTAGGAATAGGGATTTCAGGTTTAGTATTAAGATTGGTTTTAGGTTTAGCATTAAAATTAGGAGATTAGGATTCAGTACCTGTTCCTGTTAGTACAGTGGAGGTTAGGATTAGATTAGGATTAGGATTCAGTACCTGTTCCTGTTAGTACAGTGGAGATAAGCACGTATTAAGCTCTGCTGCTTAGTTGAATTAGAGGAAATCTCGACTTTCAGAACCTCGGGGCCAACGAGCCTCTTATAGAGCAGAGAGAGCCAGTAATTCTGCAGAACACACACACACACATAAAAACACACAAACACACACACACACAAACACACACACACACACACACACACACAAAGGATTAGGAGAAAGTTACTATCAAGATTAAATGTTTCAAAGAAAGAATGTAAGACTGACTGAAAATACTATGTAAGAAAAAAGAAAAACCCAAAAAGTTAAGAAGAATGAATATATTTGTTGCCCTTGTTTATGAAATACAATGAATGATTTGCTACAAATAAAGAAAAACAAAGACAAAGTGATGTCAGAAGGAAAGAAAGAGTAAGAACAGTATGAATGCTGTATAACAGACCGGGAGTGGATCCAGATTATTATCCACTAGATGGTACGTCCCAGCTCCAATTAACACCTGTCTGATAACAACGTCCAGTCCCAGTTTAGCGGCCAATCCCAGCTTATCTAACCACCTTCAGCAAACACACACACACACACACACACACACACACACACACGGACAATGCAAGTGACGTTACACAAGTGAAGGTTACACAAACCAAGATAACCAACTAAACAAACCAAAAACCAACCTCAGCTTTACAGAAAGAAAGAAAGAAATGTAGCAAGGAAGGAAGGAAGAAGGAAGAATGCAAGAAAGAAAATAAGAAACAAGATTACTATTTAGGAGAAATGTTTCAAAGAAAGAAAGTTAAGAAGTTAAGAAGAAATGACAGAAAGAAAAACAATGTTGTTAGGAAGTTAGGAAGAAAGAATGTATGTATGTACATGCAATGTATGAAAGAAAGAAAGAAAAAGAGAAAGAAAAATAGTTTTTTTTCTCTCATAAGCTGTTTGTATTTTAAACCTAACAAAACCAAGCTCAGTTTTGAAAAAAAGAGAGAAAAAAATAACTAAAATTGCAAAAGAAAGAAAAAAAAGGAACAGATAGAAAGAAAAAGAGCAACAAAAGAAAAGTAGGATAAAGGTGATAATGCAGAGTCCATGTTATTTTGCTGCATGGAACAGCTGATTTCTTTGCTGAAGCGCAGCGCCATGATGCGGGAGCTCTGTAGCTAAACGTCCACATTCTCTTTCTCACACGACTGAAACTTTAAACAGAAACACTCACATAAACCCGGCGACGAACGTGTCTGAGATTCCTGCAGCCCCGCCTCCGTACGCCGAACTCGTCTCTCCTAACCACACCCTCTTACCAGGAGACGCGGAACGTACGATCTACGTAAAAAACGGACACAGCACATCGTTACAGTCGAGCTGAAAACTTAAAACCAATCAGATCAGCTTTCATGAACTACTAAAAACATTTCAATCTCCAGGATTTAATACAGAATTACATCTAATCAGTTTATCACATGCAAGCACCATCTGTTCCAGCGTATGAACGATTCGCTCACAATCTCAAATCACAAAACGCTGGGGTGGTATGGAAGATGCATATTACAAAAAGCAGCGATTCTTAGATTTACTGACTATTATTTCAGTTTCCAAGAAAGGCTGAGAGTTTGAGGAGTAAAGAGGATCAGAGGATCTCCAGTTTGTCACCAAATGTGTAAGAAAATGATTGAAATGTTTAAAAACAATGATCCTCAAAGAAAGACTGGAAGGGATTTATATATTTCAGTCCTAACTTTTTCTGATTTGTCTTGTTGATAAATGCTGGACGTCCCTGATAAAGATGTCGTCCTGAAGGCAGCTTATGTCGCTCTGAAATCTTTTCTGCATTAATGCTGCATCACAGAAGTGGAAATGACCTTTACTTTCTATAAGCTGAAAATCTTGCTCAGCTTCATTTGAAATGATCGTTATGCGTTACAGATAACGAGTCACGTGACTCTCTAAGCCAGACAGAGTGAGCGGTGTTACCTGGAGGATCTCATCAGTCTTCAGAGCCAGAGTATCGAGGACTCGAGGATCGAGGAAATCTGCCAGAGTCGCATCTCTACCATTAACGTAATAACTAATAATATTAGGAAAAATAAAAATCAATTACACACTTAATGAGAACGGAATAGAGCATTAGATACAGATACAACATTATAACCACAGAGTGAGTGTGTGTGTGTGTTTGACACGTACTGGTGCCAGGTACATGCATCAATAGCTTCAGCCCCGCTCTCCAAAAACCTGTAAACAAACAGCAATGAACATTTTAACATTTCTGTAACTTACAGGTTCAGTAAAGTTAGAGGAAAATGGAACCCTTTAACCTCATGAAAGAAAGAATAAATAAGAGGATTAAATGTAAGACAATAGCAAGATCGAAAATGTTGCAAAGTCAAGAAGAAAGACAGAGTTGCAATTTAATAAAGATAAAAAGAAAGAAAGACAAACAGACAGAAAGAAAAAGAATGAAATGCAAGAAAAGAAAAAGACAGAAAAAACAATCTTGCAAAGTTAAGAAGAAAGAAACCAGTCACAATATAATAAAGAAAGAAAGACGGACAGTAAGAAAACTTAGGAAACCAGAAAGAAAGAATGATAAATGTTGCAAACATAGGAGGAATGAAGGAAGCAGTTGCAATGTAAGTAATTGTGGAAGTGAATTTCTCTGACCCTGTCAGCAGATCCCTGCGGTGGCCTCGGGGCTGACCGACGTCGGGTCCGTACAGTCCTGAAGTTCTGTAGAGTTCAGATTCCTGCAGGATTTGGCGCAGATGGAGGAAATCCAGACCCAACTGAGAGCCGTTTACCCGGATCCCGGCCTTCTTCTCATAGCTGTTCGGTTCTGGAATAAACGTTCAACAGAAAACTGTAAATTGAGAGCTTCAGAGGTCCAGAGTAAAGCTGAGTCCACAGCCGCACCATTTCCGAGCTCCCAGGACATGTTGTAGTGTCTGGACTGGCTGTAGCTCATCAGCAGCTCAGCGTTGGTGCTGTTCCAGACGTTCTCCTGCGTCCTTAGGAGTGCGTTCAGGCCGAAAATCAGCTCCAACCCAGAGCAGTTAGCAAACGAGTAGAGCAGATCAACGGCATATTCTGTACAGAAACGGAAACCAAAAGGCTTTAGGTCACATTTACGTTAAACTCATGCTGAAAGTGTTCCAGTCACGACGGGGGTCTGACGGGGAACGTAGAGGAAATCCGAGCTAAGGAAGAAGTTCAGAGGGTGAACTCCGAGAGAAAGCTCACCAGAGAAAGTGACCTGTTCAAATTTCCCCGTCACTTCCTCCTGATATAAGATGGTGGACTGTGTGACCCATTCCTCCCTCAGTCTCTCCTCCAACAACAGGGGAAGCTCGAATCGATCACACCAGCCTCCTACAAAAAAAAAAATCACGTTCAGGTTTGTATCCATCACCAGAGCTCTGTGGAACCAATAGAAACGGGATTAAAGGGACACGCGACAAATGACATGAGTCTAATCTGCAGATTCCAAAAGAAAAAAGAAAGACAAGCTACACTGCAAAGATATAATGAAAGAATAAAACAAGAAAGAAAGAAAAAAAGATAGAAAAGCTACATTGCAAACGTAGGATGAAGGAAGATAGACAGAAACACAAACAAACAAACAATAATGTTGCAAACTTAGGAGGAAAGAAGAAAAAGAAAGAAAGAAAAACTACATTGCAAACGCGGTAAGGAATTGTCAACATTGTGTAGCAACAACTCATTTGTTGTGGACCTACTTTTTGGCCAAAATTCAGGCTTACTTTGATTTCCTTTGTTTTTTATTTTCCTGTATAAAAGCATCAGAACACTTGAGGTTGTATGTTATCTCTAATACCGTCCCAGCTGCGATGATCTATGGCACTCGCCCTTGGCTTGGGATAAACGGTGCCATATTTAGGTTTGGGCCGTGCAAAAGCCTGTGTAATTTAGCAGCATAGGCAATTTATGTGGAAATAGGAGAATATACCAAACTCCACACATTATATTTAGGGATCAAACTCTGCTTGCTGAAGCTGTGTAACACTACAAATCTGACCAGGATAAAGCAGGGATACAGTGAGAAAATAAATAAATAAATAAATAATCAAATAAATAGAAACATGAAGGAATTAAATGTGAGAGAGCAGAAGCATGAACAATACATTCTAAAAGAAAAACTAACCTCATTAAGCACCAGATTACATCTAAACTTCATTGCAGAAGAAATGATGTTTAATTATTTCTAGACTTATTAGAGGCTCTGAAAATGAAACACAATCTAAACTCTGTGACAGAATAAAGAGATAACAATCAAACCACTTTAAATTCATCATCTGAGTGAGATATAAACGCACAACCATCTTCTGTTAGAAGAAAATCATGGACGGTTTCTTCAGCTTTGCTCTGCTGCCTTTTTAAAACTAACCTTAGCTGGATGAATCATGCAACCAAAAGATGTGATCATCACATTATTACCTGATGAGGTCAGGAGATGAGGAGTTTATACCTGAAGTAGCTGCTGAGTTCTTGCTGTAACCTTTCGGATAATATCTACTCTGTGGTTTAAACGTCATGAAATCTTGTTTGGTTCCACCAAAGCGCAGAAACGCTGGAGACAGAGCTTTCGCAAGAGTCCTCAGTTTCGGTGAACTGAAAAAAAATGAGGAGGTTAAAGGAACAGGGCAGCGTTTAAATTCCGTCTCTGTTACTGCACTGAGAAAAGAAATAAAACAAACAAACCCAATCTATTCAAAAATTATTTTTAATAAAAATCTCAGGGCGGCTGTTAATTAAAAAGTGTATACAGGTTTAATGCACTGTTTAATGTCCATCCAATCAACGTCCGAAAATTATAATACAAAATAAAAATCTGTCTTATATACATCTTATTCACGTCTGAATGACAGAAAACGAGTACAAGCAAACTCTTGCTACACCTGCTGACAAAACATATTGTTCTACTTTCTTTTTTGTTTTTGTTATAGGTAAGTGCTTCAAGTCTTATTAAAGATAAAAAGTACTGCACAGCACTGTAATAAATGTTTTCATATGTCCAACATTATTATTTAAAATAAGACACTATGTGCAAAGTATCTAAACTACTATACAACAAAATCCTATTTTACAGAACGTAATGTGGATGCACATCTGTAGGCGTTTCCCCACAGCATTCGTTTCCGTCTGTAGCAGTAAGCTGGCCTTTTCATAGTAGTCCGAGTTTTACAGACAAAAAAACTTTTTGAAACAGAACACGTATATTAATGGCGTTGCTGCGTAAAAGTGTTCCAATTTCTGCATTGTTAAAATCAGGCTGACCAATCAGAGCTCGGTCGTCGGGCAGAACAGCTCATCAGGAGCTTATAGGACGAGCAACAGGCTGCCTCTAAAAACATGGATATTAAAGAAAAGATCTGGTGGGATAAAACTGAAAGGCTGGAGAATGATGGAGATAAAGCTCACAGGGACTGGATGGAGGTTCATGCAGATGAATTATATTGTGGGGACAATAAAAATTGAGAAAGCTCCTCTGGAGCTGTGAGGCGACCTCCCCAACCACCTGTTCCACCGTGCTGGCCCTCAACGACAAGCTGACCGTAATATAACCAGGGTCACAGGGCACAAGCAAGAACGCCAGTCCACTTTTACATAGACCAACTGGCCTAACGCATGTCTTTAGGAATGTAAAAGGAAAACTTGGAATCTCGCGGCAGACACGGGGAGGAAACATGCAAACTCCACACACATCCGTTTCCGGGGAATAGGCCTGTGATGTTAAGTGATGAGGTTTATTACCCACCCGAGTAAATACATGAACTTCTCGTCAGCCACGAGACCTCGCGTCTACAGCCCACGGACAGGAATCTCGCATCCACCTTTCTTTGCACCCGAGAAACGTCCACGTCCACGCGCACATCCACGTTTGTAAAACCCACGGCCGCGGTGTGAAACAGGCCAGCTGTAAGAAGCAGTTCCCCAACAGCTCCCATAATTCTGTGTGTGGTGTGTTACTGGAGATTACGTCCTAAATACTACTGAACTTTTATTCAGTATTAAGACCAAACCTCCGTAAGCTCGACTCGGGATGATCTTTATTTCCTCCTCTGCTCCGGTTTGACTCTTAATGACGGAAGAAACACAGCAAACCATAACAGACGCGTGATTAAAACTGGTGGGCGGAGCTTCAGTCCTACGCGACAGGTAACCGGTGATTGGACAGAATAACACACAAAGTCCCGCCTTCTCAAACTTTTTTGGCCAGTTTCCAAATGGCTAGGGATGTTTTTACCTTGAGAGCTGCCTAAAGTCTTCATGTTATAGATTCAACAAGGACATGTGAACATTCCTCAGAGGCTTTGGTCCATATTGACGTGATAGCATGCTCCTGTAGCCCACCTGCTTCAAGGGTAAACGTGTTGTATGAGTTACTGTTACCTTTCTAACAGCTGGAACCATTCTGTATTCTCCTCTTTTCACACTCACTGGATATTTTCTCTTTTTCAGACCATTCTCTGTAAAACCTATAGGTGGCGCTGTGTGTGAAAATCCCATTAGATCAGCACCAACAACCAGGCCACATTCAAAGTCCCTTAAATCACTTTTCTTCCCCATCCTCGATGATGTTTCATTCTTGATCATGTCTACATCCCTACATGTGCCGAGTTGCTGCCATGTGATTGGCTGATTAGATATTTGCATTAAGAAGCGATTGAACAAGTGTACCTAATAAAGTGGCCGGTAAGTTTACATAAAAACACAAGGGACTATAGATCAAATCAAATGAGGTCGTTCGTTTATAAGAGTTTGTACAAAAACTAGGGCTGTGGTAAAACATCGATAGTGCGATATATCGCGATATTTATTTTCGTGATTATTACATCGACTTTCAGGCTCAAAAATTTGTTTTTTGGAAAAAAAAAAAAAACATTTTAAATGGGGTGTAAATTACTACAATCTCTGCCTCCTGTAGATGGCGCAGTAGGTTTTGACTCAGTTTTGTCGGTCCTGAATTTACCAGCGTGATGGTGACGGATTAAGACGACTCGGGTCTGTACACCATAACCTGTGTGGAATATCGCAATTTATCCGTCATATAGGTTGTATCGTGACGTCCTTTGGAATAAAGCTCATAAAGCTGTTTCATGCTTTTATTCATGTCAGCCACATAGGACAGTGATATATGTACAGAATATAAAATAATAAATAACATATAACACACGGCAGAGACTCAGACTGTGGGCAGGTCAGCAGGGAGCATGAGCAGCTCATCGACCTCCTCCTGCAGAGCCTCGGCTTTCTCCTGTAGCACCATCTGTGGAGCTCAACAAAAGAGCAGTGAGAAGAAAACACTGTGCAAATTAAACCTGCAAATAAATCAGGGCTTTACTTGAGAGATTAAAGTGCTTTACTATTAGAGCTAACTATAGTGGTATCCGATTTGGTAATATTAAGCTAGAATATGAGAACTCTGACCAAAATACTGTTATACTTTTTACTTATTTGTTGTTTATATATTTCTTTTTTCAATTCTTGCCCTTAAGTTTGGGCGATACATGCTCATGAGGTGTAATGTTCTATATTCCTGATGCCATAGCTATGCGATTTCCCTCTGGATTAATAAAGTTAGTTAGTTCGTTCTTTCTTTCTTTTATTTGACTTTCCTTCATTCTTCTTTCATTGTTTCTGTCTGACTTGGCCATTCCTCCTTTCTTTCTGTTTTTCTTTATTTCTGTTTTCTCTTTTTCTGCCTATCTTTGTCTTATTTACTGTCTTTCTTTCTGTCTGTTGTTGTGTTTCTTTCCTTCATACTTTCTTTCTCTGTCTTTCTTTCCTTCCCGTCTTTCCTCCTTTCTTTCTCTTTCTTTGTCAATCTGTCATTATTGATTTATTTTGTTTCTTTTCTTGTCTTTATTTCTCTCTCTTTCTTTCTGTCCGTCTGTCTTTCGTTCCTTCCTTTTTTCTCTTTCATTCTCTCTCTTTCGTTCTTTCTTTCTGTTTTTCTTTTTCCTTCTTTCTGCTTGTCTTTCATCTTTTTCTGTCTGTCTTTCTCCCTTTCTTTCTTTTAGTCTTTTCCTTTCTTTCTTCCTTTCTCCAAATATAACTTAATTTTTTTCTTATTCTTATTTTTCTACAAGCTTTTCACCCGCGTCTCATCCCACAGTCTGAGATATCGACACCATTCCAACTCCAGATTGTTCGGTCTGATTGTGCGATCCAATCTCGCATACGGCTTTTTGATCAGATTTCTGCGTAGCTACGAAATTTTTCCCAAATATTTTCCCTTGGGAATGAATGGGATACGAATGTTTTGGCCGCCTTCTCATATCACAGTGATACTAATACGCTAATAACACCCCACCAATCACATGGGCTACCACAGCAACCACCTAACAACCACCTGATACAGCATAGCAACAGCCTAGCAACGCCTAGTTTCATTCTGGAAACACACTTATCTGGTTTAATGTTTTATATTCTTTAATGGCAGAACAATCCAAAATCAATTTAGTAGATACTGAGCAGAAGAAAGGAGACTTAAGAGACTGAGTACTCAGAAACTGCTGATCCACTGGAATTGTCACACACAGCGCCATCTCTAGGGTTTACAGAGAATGGTCCGAAAAAGAGAAAATATCCAGTGAGGGCAGTTCCAGAAAGCGCCTCGTTGAATCCATACCACATACTAGCAAAGTGTACCTAATAAAGTGTCACGAGACATGATGCTGTGGATTTAAATTTCCCTGTAAACCTGGCAGGGGAAGCCCCGGGATTTCCCATTCTTGCAGCAATCGAAAAAGAGGCACGGTTCTGCTTTTGGACTCTCATTATCTCACAGCTCCTTTTTTAGGATCCTTAATTAGGTCGCCTTATTAGGAGTTGCAGCGAATATATTGTACACAGTGCATGTGAAAGTGTCAAAATGAATCGAAATCAGTTCAAATCAACATTAAAACAAAGCAAACACATTATTAAACAGTATGAAATGGACTCACTTTAGCTGAAGCCACAATCTGATTGGCCTGCCTCTTATACAGATTCTCCACCGTTTTAACCAGCACGTTCGGGTCGGCGTTGGCGAGGTGTGCCAGGGTCTTGTACCCGGCGTTGTACAGCTGCTTGGCCCGGAACTGATGAAGAAGCAAACACAGATCCAGCCTGTTTATTTCAGCTGGATATCGAACACAAGCAATTACAAAAAGGACTAATTTCCTTTCAAAAAGGCCATTTTAGGAAGCCTATAAATACCTATATGATGAATGCAGGGCCTGAGCTCTAAGCCCCGTAGCTGTAACACTGAGGTTAGTGTTTGTGCAGAAGCACTCAGCACTCTTCTTAAACACTGAGTGGGTGAAGTATATACAAACCACACAGACGCACACACACCAGTTTCACTTCTCCTTAAATAAGCCACTAAGTGTGAGTCCTCCTGTCATTACTGCATCTAACACTCACAACACGGTCAGAAGCTGCTCTGCGTAAGTTAGGACTGAATGGCCATGGTACCATCCTTCATTAAACTACTCACATCTGACCACGGCTTCCCCGGCCCGTCACACCTCACCCACCCACCCCCCCGGTCCCAGCTTGTTCTGGCTGACTTTCACACTGAGAAACTTGCAGAGCTCACAAAGCTTGTAATATTAGGCCAAAATATGAGAATTGAGACCAAAATCACGTATGTCTTTTACTTATTGATTGTTTATATTTGTTTACTTTTATTCTTGCCCTTACAGTTGTGCAGTACATGTTCATGATGTGTGATGTTCTATGTTCCTTAATCCTCCCTCTGGATTAATAAAGTTAGTTCTTTCTTTTTTTCTTTCTTTCTTTCTTTCTCTTTATTTCTGTCTGTCTTTCTTTCCTTCATTCTTCTTTCTCTCTTTCTTTTCTGTCTTTCCTTTGTTCTTTCTTTCTTTCTGTCTGTCTGTCTTTGTGTTTCTTTCCTTCGTTCTTTCTGTCTTTGTTTCTGTCTGACTTCGTCTTTCCTCCTTTCTTTCTGTCTGTTTTTCTTTATTTCTGTTTTTCTTTCTTTCTGCCTGTCTTTGTATTTCTTTTTTTCATACTTTCTTTCTGTCTTCCTTTTCTTTCTGTCTTTCCTCCTTTCTGTCTTTATTTTTCTTTCTTTGTCTGTCTGTCTGTCTTTATTTATTTTCTTCTGTCTTACTCTCTTTTTCTGTCCGTCTGTCTTTCGTTCTTTCCTTTTTTCTCTTTTATTTACTTTATTCTCTCCCTTTCTTTTGTTCTTTCTTTCTGTTTTTCTTTTTCTTTCACTTTCTTTCTGTCTTTCTTTTCTTTGTCCATATTGTTGTTATAATACCTCCATCACCAACAGAAATAATATTAAGAAAATGAACAATGAAACACAATTAAAAATAACTGTTCCTGGTACTATTAACAGGCAGTGCTTGCTGTGAGGACAAACAGAAGGACCAGGAGCCACTCCAATGAGTTTTTAGGCTCGATCTGTATATCATGGAAACCCAAACGCTTACGTCCAGTTACCGACCAAACCCTGAGAGAAAGGACAAATGACGAGCTGAGACAGATGTGCACATACCCAGCTGTTACTAGAGTTAGAACCCAAACTGAACTGTAACTGACACAATAACACCACCTACGCCTAGAACATGCGGTAAAAACAGGATCATGATTTGGTTTCACTTTTTTATTCCATTTTATATTATCCTGAGCCCCCCAGCGGCAATTAGCCACCCCACCACCAAGGTGACTCTGGCCCTAGTCCCAGCACCGTCCCCCCACACAGAGTGTATGTTATCAGCTTTAAATGATCTGATGATAACAGAACACTGACTTAAGCATTATGACGCACCTCCATGACCCCGGCCACCTCCATGAGAGGGATGAGCTCGGCCCGGACGCAGTAGGTCAGTCTGCGGGTCAGCTCCGTCAGAAGAGCCTTGAACGCCCAAAACTCCTCCAGCTCCTGCAAAGACGCCCCCATTAACCCTCCCGTTAGTCAGAGGCACAAAGCTTTTATTTTACAGACCCAACCTCGGTGAAGTGCAGCACGCAGGAGCAGAAAGCCGAAGCGGAAGTGACCAGACTCTGGACGAATCCCCGGGGGAGCCGGAACCTGTCCGAGACGCTCCACAGGTCCGTCTCTCTGAGCAGCGAGTAAAGAACCAGCGCCGCGTACAGCCTGTTCACCACCGCCACGTCCACGCCCTGAGACACACGGCACGGGGAGAGACACGTCCTGAGAGACCTCACACACTTCCCAAGATCCAATCTCCAGTGATAGCAACACCACAGGCAGTGGTGCGGAGGCGGGGTCTCACCTTCCTGATGCTCTGTCCAGCCGCCTTCCTCGCCACGAAGCTCTCAGGAACTCCGAGAGAAGCCGCCATCTTCTGCTCAGAGGCAGAGAGCTTCGTTAACTGAGAAAAAGAAAAGAAACGAACGAGTTATGGCAGATTTTCCACTCTACGATTCTGAGCAACTACAATTCTGTACAGACACCAACAGCCCGAGCTGAGCTCGTACTCCTGTTAGTGTTCATTCTAACGCTATGAGAAACACGCTGTGAGTCAGAGCAGAGCTGCGTCACCTGGCTGAGGTAAATCATCCAGTCGGGTTTGCACTGATGCACCATGTCGTACGGAGTGACCAGGTACACCAGGTGCAGGAAGCTGCTGAGCAACAAACCCTCCAGACCTTTAGATAAGTCTTTGTAGAGGGCGTCCGAATAGTTCAGGTCTACGGAGCCTGAGGAGGCAAACCACAAAGATTAGGCATAGGAGTCACAACAACACAATGCTAACACACCACAGCATGCTCTACACTCAGACTGCTGCACTACAGACTATGGAATGTAATCAAAGAAAGAGAACACAATATTGTGAAGAATATACTAAAAGAAATAATATAAAAAAAAAAACTATACATTATAAGACATTAGTACATATACATACATATATATATACACACACATACATACATACATACATACATACATACATACATACAGTATATATATACACATACATATATACACACACACACACACACACACACACACACACACACACACACACGTGTGTATATATATATATATATATATATATATATATATATATATATATATATATATATATGTATATGTGTGTGTGTGTGTGTGTGTGTATTTTTTTATATATATCTTCACAATATTATATCTCTTCATTTTATTATATTCCATATATTGTTCAATTTTATTTCATGTATCATATTTTATTTAATTTTACATTTTTTATATTCGTCTTTTATAGCACAGACCTATTTAAAATAGTAACTTTTAATTTTACAACTAGACTAAAATTAGCGTAAAACAATATTGTGAAATGTACCTGACTAAAACCATACTGAACGTATTTTTGTTTTCATGAGTAAAAAACTAAAACCAAAAACAGATAATTAAATGATGAAAAAAAAATGTGACTAAAATTCATATAAATTAAGTCAAAATCTAAAAACTACAATCGGAAACTGTAACAAATATTATGTTTGATTGGTAAATCACCTGACTGTTAAACCTGTTATGGTTACAAAACATTATCCTATTATTTTTCTCTACCCCCCACACAGCTTCGGAAAGTCCTGCTTAGTAATTTATTGCTTATCATTAGCTTATGGGTTTATACGGCATTCGTTTTCTATAGTAACCACCATGGCCGGTACGGACCTTGACGTTGCTTTTCCACCCTGCTGATGCAGGATCCGTCGCTGATGGGTGCGTCGAAGGGCTGGGGTGAGCTCCTTTTGCTCAGGTCTCTATACACTGCACTTGGCCAAGCTCCTTCACGGTGTTCTTGCTCACAAAAACCCGCTCTCTGGACGCTGAGCAGAGGTTCGACATGGAAAATCCAGGGACCTGCTCACGGCTGCGAATGTCTAGGACGAGAAAAACATTCGCAATACATCAAATCAGTCAGTCAAGTCAAAAGTTCAATGTCAGATTTATTAGTTAGAGCGCCTTTGTACAAAGGAGCATTGTTTATCAAGCCAACTTAACAAAGGTTTGATATCTCCTAATAAACTAGTCAACCCAAAATTGAAGCAAAAGCCTAGGGCGACAGAGTGGCAAGGGAAAAAAAACTCCCTAGTTTCTAGGAAGAACCTTGGGAGGAACAAGACCAAAAAAGGGACCCAACCCCTCCTTGGGGCGGCGTAAGATGAAAATCTAGAGCGAACTAAAGTCATGGAGTCAAAGTCGACTAAAATGTGAAGTATTTCACAGACATTAAGTGGCGGGTATGATGATAATCTAAAGGAGCGAAAACTAAAGTCATTGAGTCAATATTGTCGAAAATTAAATGTGGAATATGCACAGTGGAGCTCAATCAGTGTACATCATGTGTGGGGCCGGAAAAAAACTTGCCGGAAACAACAGCTCGGAGAGAAGGAAAACAGAACATGTAATTAGTATGATTAAGAGCACAGTGTTTTATAACAATCATGAGCCATGTCAATCATTGATGCCAAGTGTAGCAGTGAGGACCCGGCAGAGCATTAGCTTATAGCAGCATAGGCTAGAAAGATTAGAAAGAGAAGAACTGGAAGAAAAAACAAAGCCAAGAGGGGATCACATGAGAATAGCAAACCACCACGAGCGGCAGAAGACACGCAACCCAACGTCTATGATCACAATAAGGACTCTTTGGACTATGAACCCCCAGCTCTGCCCTTATTCTAAGGCAAGGTGCAGAAGTTCAGATCACGAGGACCCAAGATAGTTCAGCCAGGACCCGCCCACCCGACATCCGGCAAGCGGGGACAAGGCCAGGGGCAGGCCCAGAATGGACTTCAGACTCGGCCCCAAGAGACCCAAACCATGCAAAACCTGGGGGCTAATCTGTCAAAAGCATGCGTAAATAAGTAGTCTTTAGCCTTATAGACTTAAAAAACTTGGAGGGTGTTCTGAATCTCGAACGAAAAGTGGGAAAGTATATGCCATTAGTTGGTGGGCCATGTATGAGAAAGCCTTTCCCCCTGCTGTGGACTTTTTTAATTCTAGGGAAAAATAAAAGAATCCTGCACCCTGCGACGAAGTGACGAGTGGATTTGTTAAACTCTAAAGAGGTCACTCAGATAATGTGGGCCAGGCATGTAGAGCCTTTATAAGTTCTACGAAGTATTTGTAATTTCAATGCGGAATTGACTGGTAACCAGTGCAGTTGATGATAGAACAGAGTGATTATGATCAAAATTTTCTAGTTCGAAGTAGCCAAATCGGGCAGCTGTTGCCATTCGGAACTAACGAAGTTATTTATAGATTTATGAGGCTCCAGTAAGTAAGGGCGTTACAGTAATCCAACCTTGAGGTTATAACGCAAATGAACAAGTTTTCCGATCATTAAAAAGAGAAAGATATTTCTAAGTTAGCGAGGTATTACGTAATTGAAAGAAAAAGCAATTCGAGTATGCTGCTAATTGCGCCTTCAAAGAAGAGATCTGATCCAAATGTGCACCTTAAGTTTTTACAGACGGGGGACTGGGCCAATACTGGACAGCCATATAGATTAGGATTAGATGTAGGCCAACCTGTCTCTTACAGCCTTGGGTCCCACTTATAATAGAACCTTTCAGTTTTATCGAGTACAGTAAAGAGAAGAAAATAAATAACATCCAATCTTTATTTCTTTACAACAGTCCTCGATTTTGTTGATTGTAAGGCTGTCATTAGGTGTGGTATGTTACAGCTGTGTATCATCTGCATAGCAGTTGGAAATTAAAAGCCTGTTTACGACTAAGGAGCCTAGGGGGAACCAATGGTACAGAGAGACATAAAAGCGGGCCAAGCACTGAAACCCCGAGGCACACCATGACTTCCATTTTGAGAGCTTAGATCTTAGATTATTTATATGAACAAACTGGTACCGGTCAGTTAAGTAGGATTTAAACCAAGAAAGTGCTGATCCCTTAATACCTACAGTATGTTCTAGTCTGTTTAGTAAAACATCATGATCTATAGTGTCAAATGCTGCACTTAAATCTAACAGAACAAGAAAAGAAACACATCCCTTATCTGAGTTCATTAACAAGTCATTAAGTACCCTAAGTAATGCTGTTTCAGTACTATGATGGGGCCTGAAGCCAGACTGAAATGTTTCATAAATTTCATTCCTTTGGAGGTGACTACAGAGCTGCTGAAATCAGGAAAGCTAATACCCGGAATACGAAGGAAAAAAGTCCAAAAATGATTGCAGACCTGACTGCCTAACGCTATGACTAACCCTACGTATCAGTGTAAGCTAAACAGGCTCACGTTAAGGCCGATCAGGGACAGGATGAGGCTCAGGAGACCACGATTCCCATCATGCAGCAGGCTGCTGTAACAGTTCTCCACTGGAGCACACAGGAGCTCTTTAGCCTACAAGATTTAAACAAACAAACGGCGTATAAACAAAGCAGGAGTGCCCAGACGTCTGAGGATCCTCAAGGGGATGCCGATACTCACCCTGTCCTTGTCTTTGTCCTGCAGGATGAGGATGCTCTCGCCCATCGTATCAATCCCGGCACGGCCCGCTCGGCCCACCATCTGCTTGTACTGGCTCCTCTTTAGGAAGTCAGCGCCCACGTACGGGGAGCGCAGGATCACTCTATGCCAGAAACACAGCTGTGTTACCCTCTGAGGGACCAGTTGCAGGTTTGCGTCCCAATACTTTTCGCCAAGTGCGGGTTTGTGTCCCAATACTTTTGGCGCATGTGGGTTTGCGTCCCAATACTTTTGGCGCATGTGGGTTTGCGTCCCAATACTTTTGGCCACATGTGGGTTTGCGTCCCAATACTTTTGGCCAAGTGCGGGTTTGCGTCCCAATACCTTTCGCCACATGTGGGTTTGCATCCCAATACTTTTGGCCGCATGTGCGTTTTGTGTCCCAATGCTCTTCTAACTCCACCTGCAAGGCTAGATATCGGTGTTTCATCCTGGCTTCTCATTGGTGGAATGAGCTTCATGGGCCAGAGAGTTACATACTTTTTCCATCCTGGGTTGTGTTTATTAAAATAATAACAATAATAATAATAGAATTTAAGGCATAAACTCCTATCAGAACCCTTTACAAATCATAGAAAGGGACATAAGTATGAGGACATGCAGGATTCGTGTTTCTGCGCTGACCTGCGGGCGGGTAGGTTGACGCCCGCTGCCAGGGTGGAGGTGCAGGCCAGGAGACACAGCACCCCAGATGAATAGGCCTCCTCCAGCAGCTTCCTCTCGTCGCCGGTCAGGCCGCTGTGATGATACGCCAGGCCGAAGGGCACGGTCTTCTGCAGCACCGGGCACAGGGAGCCGTTGCCGCTGTTCCTGAGCTGGGCCAGCAGGGTGAGCTTCTCTTCCTGCCGGTGCTGCAGGAAATCTCTGGGTAGGGTAACGATAGAGTAACGCCCAGGCTGGCTGAATTCGGATTTGAAGCGTCTGCAGGGTGCACTTACTTACTTATTCAAGCACTTGCAGATCATGGCAGCTACGTTCTCACAGTTCTTCTTGGTGGCACAGAAAATCAAACACGACTGCCGCGGGATGACCTCGGTAACCAGGGCGACAACATGGTCTGGATCCACCTTCTGCATCCCGCCCGAGTACTGCAAACAAATCAGGCTTGCTTTCCATCTCGCTTTCAATAAGACTGGTATGAAAAATGGCAACCCGGCCAGAATCCCACCGCGCCGCACCTTTGGCCGATCATGCGCGAAGAACAGGAGGCAATGCTCTCCAGCGGGTTGGACCTCGTATATAGTGTCTCCGAAGCTTCACGTACCCATCAGCTGCCACCTCATGTAGCAAAGGAAAGGGAAAGAAAGGAAAGAAGCTCTGGGCCATCCCGCACGGCCAGGAAAGGAGGACAGGACGGCAAAGTGTGGACACTTCAGGTCTGGTTGAAATCGTCGCTGTAGTGTTCGGCCCTTCAGGAAAGCTCTGGAGGTCTGCAACGTCCCCAGGGTGGCGCTATTCCCGACAGACGTGCGTGCCGTCTGCTCAGAGGAACGTCGGTAGGACCACGGACGGCCAGCCATAGATCAGATACATTAGAGTTACTTTGCACTGACTCAGGTGCAGCCCTTTTGGCCAGAGGCCATCTCGAAATCGCTCCTTTGCTGCCGTCTCCAAGCATGTGCAGCTGCTCAGGACAAAACAACAATAGCAGCAGGAGGGATCTTACATTAATGTCATTTCATAATTCATAACCAAACAGCTTCAGTTCCACAAAGCGCTGACCTCATCCACCACGACCAGGCCGATGGTCTACAGGCGACCCGTCTCGATCAGGGAGTTAATTCAGACTGTGGCTTTTCGCGATGGTGGCGATGTTTGTAAAAAAAAAAAAAAAAGCAGTTCTTGCTTCCCTCTTCACGGAGGAAACTTTCCTTACTCCCAGCGTATTTTCTTCCTTCCACCCCAAAAAAGTCCAGCTCGATCCCACAACGGGACAGCCCTCGAACCCTAAAGGAAAATTTAAACTACAAGGCTCGGTTGTTGGATGGGAAACGTGGCCAAGGTCCCGTTCTTGTAAAATATTTACAACAAAAATACTCTTTAAAGATTAAATTAAATTTCTAAAAAATGGTCACTGCATAAAATTAGATTATAGCGAATGAAAAACAGAGCCCCCATTGTCACTTGACAAATTCTCAACGATGCACATCGAGCCAGTTTACCTTTCCTAATTGCATTCTTTACATCCCTAAGAAAACCAATTTATAAAAGCTAAAAAATATAAAGTTATTAGGGACAGCCAGCTACCAATGGCCCGCCCGTGCAGCAAAGGGGATGTTATTTACCTTTTACTTGCACCAGTGAACAACGTACGGTAAGATCAGAGAGCGTCCTTCTTCCACAGAGGATCTTGAAAAAATCCAGGAATCTCGGCCACCAGAGTTCTTCCCCCCACTCGGTTGGGAGAAGAAGTTAGAATCAGGAGTTCTCCCTGTGCAGCACGGGTCCAAGTTCAGGGCCACCTTCTGCCAGTTCTGCAGGAGAGGAAAACCAGGCTTCTCTTCAGTTCCTACGGGGCATACGTCTCTTGCTGCTGAAATGAAAACCTGTGATCCTAAAGGAAAGGAATCTTTTTCTACGTTGAGCTTTTTTCCCATATGGAAAAACCCTTGTGATACGTAAAGAAAGCTTAGTTGTAAAAAATTGATTCCTTTAGTGCATAAGCCACGTTAAGCGTGTTCCGTTAAGTGTTTAGACTCCCCCTTTTTTCCTTTTGTATCTCTAGAGCAAGCCGGTCGGACCCGGTTTACCACTGCTTGAAGCTTCAGTATTTCATGCTTTTGATGCTCTGCCACCTCTTTCACGGTGAAACAGATCAGTTTTTCTACACCCATATGCATTTAGCCTTCGGTGTTCTCATTAAAGCAGAGCCAAATTTTGCACGTTTTTGAGCTTCCATACTTCATGAAATGCGTTAATAGGAACCGATAAGTGGAGTCATTTTCTTAACGGGCACCCGGGTGTGGGAATTTTAGGCTTCTTGATACCCAGCCCTACTCATTTTAAACTCATCTGAAACTCGCTCTGACACCTGATATCATTTTTATAATTTCGTTTATTTCTTGCACACAAAATCTAATCTGCCCAAAGAAGTCAGTTGCTCTTTAAGTCTTGGTCCTCTAAGGTTTCTTCTCTGATCTCGCTGTGACAAGCTCTGCAGTGTTTGTTGCTTGCGGTTGAAGTATGGTGGGCTATATCCTCCCCTTCCCTTCACCCTTTCCCTAACCCTGGATTGTTTGTACTACTCTATGTCATAACATGTTAATAAATCAAGATCCTGCACAGCTACACAGTCGGATGTCTCTGTAACCTGAAATCAAACACAATGAAGCAGGAAAGCAGACAATCACCGTACAAATCCTCGATCCTCTTCAACCTCTTGATCAAATCCTTGACTTTGGACGGCAAGCCGAAGAACGGCCCGATGTCTCCTCCGGCGGCTACGCTCTCGATAGCCTGCACGGCGACGCTCATCTCCTCGCTCACCACCGCTTCCTTCTGCAGAAGCGTCTTCGAGAGCGTGTTGGACGAGGCCGCGTTCTCCTTCATGGCCCTCTTGAGCTGATCAGTCATGCTCCTCCTGGCCTTCGGAGCAGGTCTGGTCTCTTTCGTTCGACCGGCAGCCTGTTTACAGAGGTTCAGATCAGGGGTGGAGGTGCTGTCTGGCCCCGGCCCCGGCCTCGGCCCCGGCCCCTGGTTCCGATCGGGATCGGGCACCTCTAGGTGGAATGCCAGCTGAGAGCTGGGTAAGTCCTCGGATAAGTCCTCAGTGAAGATGGAGTCTGTGAGACGGTCATGCGCCGGTTTAACAGCGGTGTGGAACTCTGTTCTGGTGTGAGTCGGGTCGTGTTCTGGCTGCTCCATGTCTTCCAGCTTTGTGAGGAAGGAGGCATCGGCGATGATGCTGTCGTAACCGTCGAACAGATCCTCGCTGTCGCTGCAGCACTGGGCGTGTGACAAGAATAAGCACTGTGAACGCCGTGCAAAGTATTTCAGATATTTTCCTACGCAAAAGGTTTTGATTCTGTTCTTGCTGTGGTTCTGCCGGTTTTTAATAGCCGACGCCGAAAATTGCAGAGCATTTTTCTTTCAACTGATAAAACTAATAATAATAATAATAAATGAGACACTATTGCTGAACATAGTTGAGCTATGAATGCAGTGTGTTTCTGTCTGCACGCTGTCTGTTTTTAAGCAAATATATAATAAATAAAGTTTTATTGCACTTAACAATAACATTTATTTCAAGGTAGCAACATCGACAGGTTTCGGGGGGGAAAAATGATAACAACGTTAACCACATTAGAGTAGTGCAGGTTGAGTTTGAAAGGTGTTTTAAAGAAACACTTTTACAGTTTTCTTTTAGTAGTAAGTACTTTGATACGTGAGTAAAACATATAAGCCGTACTTCAGCTTGTCCTTTAGTATTTTCTATCAGATCAGGAGTACTTTTACTTACGTAAAGGAAGTGTGTACTTCTGCCACCTCTGCTCAACAACTGTGAGCAATTCTAAAATTATGCTTAAGAGCTCGTGTTCATAACATTATTTCTACTGGCTAAAGTGTTTACGAGATGTCCAGGAGTCTTCTGTGTCTTAAAACAAATCCTCTACCGTTTATAATAGTGTGTACAAGAGGAAATATAAGAGCAGAAGTATGTGGACACTCTTCTAATCAGTAAATCGGTACATCTTAGTAAATATTTGGCTGCCCAAACGTTTTGTAAGACTAAACACACTTAATTACCTGCTCTGTAAAGGTTTCATCGTCCGTCCTGATCCGTGTTACAGCTCTGGGTTCAACACTTACACCCATCTCACCCAAATCCGAGCTCTGTCTCTTCTTGACAGGAGTGAAATCGCTTCTCGTGCTCTCTCTGCTTCTCTTCTTGGACGAACAGCTGCGTTTCACGACTAATTCATTACTCATATCTGTCCCTTATAGCGAAATATCTAACATTAGATCCCTGATCTGTAACAGAGGCATGATTTAACCAGTACAGGCAGATTTATTCCACTTTTACTTCTTGCCATCAGGGTTAACGGGAGATGCAACGTTAGCTCTTAACTGTGTGGTCCATCTTTGGAGTTTCTAAACTTTATTTTTTACTAAATATTACAAAATTACTCTGCTTTCATCCCTCAGTCTGCTTAAAATACATTACGGCTACATTTATAAACTGCACACGAACACTAAATCTAACCGTTTATTCAACTGAACAGTCATCTTCGTCTTTATCGTTTGAATTACTAGTTTAGAAACACAACCCGTGAAACCAACCAATCACGCATCCGCAAATGTACCACGTGACTAAATGCGCGGTCCCAAACACACACTACGCTCTACATAGTGTTTACAAATTTCCAACGCCGTGAATTGATAATCACAATATCTAGTACAATTATAGGTCTGCATTTAAGACTACAACCAGGACCACAATCAACTAAAGAATGGTCATCGCATCTTCAAAAACAAATGATCTAGTTTCTTGCTAATTTCCGATGAATTAGTATAAGGTATAACCATAAGTGCACTCTGCGGTTTGAGACGCGCCCTCTCTGGTCACGTGATGCAAATGCTGCTATACGATTGGTTAACTCACTAACGCCCCAACACACACTAGTCCATACTGCCATTTATTTAGCAGGATTTGCTATGACTCTTAGCCCATCTAACACTCCACTGCAATTCTTTCCCGGAATTTAATCTATAAAATAGCAAAACTTATATGTCATACCAATATTTCATTCCAATTTAAACAATCGAAATTAAACATAAGCATACAGTGGATATAGAAAATCATCATACCCTACTGAAATCCATGCCTTTTGTCACATTATACCATGAAAATGAATATAAATACCTAACGTCTTCCAACCAAAAATAAAAAACAAAATAACATTCAGAATATTTCTGATAATTGATTCTAATTTAATTCCGTTATGACAAAGTAAATGATTATCATTCAGTTCTATACTTCTGTACTTCATGGTACTGTTTATTTTACATTCTAAATAAACTATTATTATTAATAGGCGTATAAGTATGAACGTTAAATTCTATAACGCTATAAATGTTAATTGTTTAAGGATAAATCCAAATGAGTCCAGTTCAAATTTTACTACGTGAACCAAAAACTTCAGCATAAAAGCGGAATGAAGTATAAGCTTAGAAAAGCGGTGTTGTTTAATAGTACATTCATATTTGTATAATTATCTTATTTATTTGTATTTATTTTAAAATGACAGTAATCCTTATGATTTGTCTGCCATACTGCTCCAATCCGGTAGGCGGCGATAAAGACGACTGATATGTGCCCGTATCGGAAGTGTCATGGTGGCTCCCTGAACGTGAAGGATGTTCAACCTTTCAAATTTCCGAGCTTTTCGCTCTCTGCTGTCAAAACATGGAGTCGTGTCTAACGTTTCAGGTACTTCATTTTCCTTTAGAGTTTGTTTCGGTGTGACTTGGTTAGCGCTCCGTATTTAACGGTCTTTTTAACCGTGCTGTTAATGGCCGTATGCAAAATCACAATGGCGATGGTGTGTAGGTGCCCTACTTAGGGTGCGACGGCAGAGCGGGTAAACGGTAGCTAGTGCACTTGTATTGCAGTGTTGAGTAATTCAGGATTCGGCCCGTGTCAGGCAAGTAAATCTATTAGAATGATACCGATTTTCACGGTTATAGGTTTTAATTCACGCTTTGTTTTTTATACATGATAACCCTCATTTTTACATGTATATACGCTACGTAATGTACACTAAATGGTCAAAAGTATTTGGACATTCCTCTAATTAGTGATACAAACTGTTTCGAGACATGATGAAAATTTTGTGATTTTAAACAGTGCAGTGTGTCCGGACTCTGTCCAGCGTCCAGCAGGGAGACAGACTGACCGACCAGGTAAGCTCCTGCTATGATATAACACCTTAACACTCACTCAGCATTAGAATAAAATAAAGTGTGTGCGTGTGTGTGTTTTTAGCCAATCAAAATGGAAAATCCGTACAAACAAGCACAGAAAGGCTGCATCCTCTGCAACGTGTCGGTCGATTATAAAAACGTCCAGGTTAGTCCGTGATTCAAGTGGATCAGCCTTTTATTGTGTGTATAGTGTTAGTAGAGTGTGTGTAGCTGATGACAGTGTGTGTGTGTGCGCGTGCAGTTGTTATCACAGTTCATCTCACCACACACGGGCAGGATCTATGGCCGGCACATCACAGGTCAGTCGTCACGTTGTCGTATCTGAACGTCGTTCTGTTTAGTGTGTGTGTGTGTGTGTTAATTGTGATCATATCTTTGCAGGTCTCTGCGGACGCAAGCAGAAGGAAATCACGAAAGCCATCAAGAGAGCTCGAGCCATGGGTTTGTCTTTTAACTCCCTGATTCAACCAGAGTCTAGGCGCCATTCTTGATAGGGCATCGAGTTTATAAAACATTTATTTGGATTTAAATTAGTTAGATGAAGCGAACATCACCCTTACAAACCATTTGGATTTAAGATGGAAAGGCAGAGAAATGAAAAAGTCCGTCCTTTTAAACCAGAGGTCCCGGACTCTTAATGGAGTCTCAGCTCAGCTCAGAGTAAATCAAAGGTCCTGATCTCTTAATGGATTCACAGTGAGACTGAAGATCAGTTTGAGTCCCATCACCAGAAATGATGGATCAGTCAGAAATGTTATGGGAGGGTTATACAGCATCAGCAGCTCCTCCGGTTCCTGCAGCTCCTTTTTTCTGATTTCCTTCACGGTGTTTCCTGGTGTTAAACTCGGCATCTCTCATTAAACACCATCCCCGGCTGATCGGAGCTTCATTCATGGATCTGTTAAGCCCGGCTCTGATTAACCCGACCAGCTGCTGATGATCTAGAACTCCGACTCCAACATTCCTGACTCAGAACATTCTCATTAAGAGCTTCAGATAAAAAAAAAAAACATTATACAGTTAGACAGGGATGGACTTCTTTCTTTCTCAGTATTTTTTTAGCTGTTCTTTCTTCGTTTTTTTTTTCCTTTTTGTTCTTTCCTTCTCTAGCTTCATCTAGCAAATTTAGAATCACTGATTAAGGAACGGAAATGATAACGTTGATGCAGTGCTTTGGTTCTAACACCGGATCTCACTCTGATTGGCTTCTGCTGGTAGAACAGTGGATCTTAGTAACAGCCTGCCTTATAAATCAGACCCGTTATATTTAGTGAATGGAAAATGTTGGCTTTCTCTCTAACAGGTTTCATGTCGGTGACGCTGAAGGATCCACAGTTTATGAAAGACCCCAACGTTTGTGACATCAGACACATGGAGCAGCTTTAGGTCTGATTAACTCCCTGTGTAACGATTGCTTTTCTAATCGGATAAATAAATCAACTCTCACCTCCATCTCCTGATTCTGACTGTTACTGTTTGTTTCACCCACAGAACACGGCTTTAAATTTATTTATTTAATTACGTGGACATTTCAGTGTTTCAGCAAATTGCTCCGGTACGGAGTCCTGAGGCACTGGGACACTACGAGTAAAATATAAATATCTCAATAAGCTCAGTAGATTCTGTACCAGAGGTTTTGTTTCCAAACGCTACATGCCTTCCATCAGGACCGATTGAGGGGCCGAGACAATCAGGATCGTGGGCTATTCAGGGGTGTGGTTTTGAATATACAGAAACTAGGGCTGGAACGATTTCGATTCGATTTTCTCACACTTATTAATTTTACCTTTGATAAAAGACGTTCCTTTTTTATTTCTGAAGTGTTAATATTGCAAAACAACGCACGTTTTATTGTACAATAAAACACTCGCAATTAAAAGAAATGACTAGAAAGGAGGTTTAAAACTGTTAACAAAATGCTCTGTTATCGCTTCATCTCTTAAATAACCGAGTCAACACGTTCCTTTTTTATTTCTGAAGAATAACAGTTCAATATAACGTATTACTTTGTATAAAATGCAAACAAAAAGAATCTTTAGTCCTCTGCAATTAGAAAAAGTTAGTTTACAAGAAATTGACTGCCTCTGGTGTTCATAAAATGCAACTGCATTAGATGGTGTACTGAAAGCCCAATCCATCGGTTCTCAAACTTTTTTGTCTTTTGCTTACTTATTTTAGAATTCTACAAAACCGGAACTTCTTATTGAACAAAACAAAAAGTGTTGAAGGTGGAATCATTACAGGAGCCACTAGCGTTAGGGGTGTAACGACACACTCACTCATGATTCGTTTTTACATTTGACAAAAGAAAACAATACACTTTTAATCCCTTGCATTACTTACAAGTTAACGGGAGGAAAACGTTCCTTTGGATAATTAGTGCAGTGATTAAAGTTTTGGCTGATGATGCGTTTAACCCTAGTTGGAGCAACGTGTCACTTCTCATCTCCTCAACAGCCCTGTGGAAGACGCATCTCGTCGTGGGAAGCATGTTAGTATTGCTGCGTCAAGCAAAAAAAATGCATAAAAGAAATTAGAGTTCACAATTCGTTTTTTTCAGGATGATGATTTTACATTCGATAAAAAACATGGATAATAACAATTGGATAACCGAGTGAAATTGCTTATTATTTCTGAAGAATAAGAGTTCAAAATAACATGTGCTTGTATAAAAATGTAACCAAAAAGGAATCTTTAATCCTTTGCCATTAAAATAAATTGGAAGTCAGTGAGCATGACACATGATTGCGCCCTCTGGTGTTAAAAAAAAAACGCAACTGCATTAGATGGCATAACGAACAAGGATGCTTTGCGATGCAGCGTTACACCCCTACCAGTACCCAGGGAGGGACTTTCACACAGGATCGAGTACAAATGGGGTCCTGCTGTCCAAATTTCCAATTATCCAAACCATTTATTACAGGATTTAATATGAATGTTTCCTTAACTCAGTTAAAACACCGGCGAGTCGGCGTCATGCGGGCTGCCCTCCTCCACCTCTGTGTCCGAGCCGCTGCCCGTCGGCACTTCGCTCGAATCCGTGCCGCTCCTCCGGCGCTTATTCCTGAACGAGGAGGCCGAGAGCTGAGGCCTGCCCTTCAGCCTGGCCCTGCAGCTCACCCTCTTTCTCTTCGTGACCTGCCCTTCCTGATCGCCCTGCAGCAGCAGGGGCAGGCGCGTGGGGATGTCCAGGCCGTGCTCGGTGCTGCAGCACATCTCCAGGACGGGGTAGCCCCGCACGCTCAGAGTCCGGGTCTGCAGCGCCGGCGCGTTGGGGAATAAGGACCTTAGAGCCGCGCAGAGCAGGACGTTCTCCTCGGAGTGTCTGGGAGCAGAGCTGAGGTCGGCTGAGGGAAAACAATGACCTGATGATTCTGTTCGTTATGAGGCGCATTTTTCTTTTTTTTTTTTTTTACATTTTTATCCCCACTTGTCCTGGACAGGGACAAGGACGACCAGACGCTCTGACCGGACCGTCACAGGCTCGACAGCACTGGCTGTTGCAGGCCCAGGGGATCGGATTTGGTGGCCAGCGGAAAAAATGGTTGCCTAGGCCGGTTATTCTTAGAGATTTCACTGCTTTTGGCCTTATTTTCGTAAAAAACAGGTGGGGGATTATCTCGTCGGATCTGGCAACCCTGGTAAGCACTATTTAACGACCATCCGATCAAGGTCCGTTGACCTTAAAAAGTATATCAGCAAATAAAAATCTGTCTTTTAACTCCGGAAGCCAATCAACGCTGCGGCTCACGAGCAGAGGCGGGAGTTTAAGAGTGGAAGTCCGTCTTTGGTGTCACGGTTGCCAGGTCCATTATTCTAAGTGTGTTTTTGTTCTATGAAGTCCCTTAAACATTAGTCGTTGCTGGCTGTAGGTTTTTGGAACTTGGAGTGCATTTACTTGCCCTGATCTTTTCTTGTGTCTCTTGTGAGATCTGGCAACCCAAGCACTCAAGTAATCAGATGATGGTACCTGAAGCTCTGGGTTTACACGACTCAAGTAATAATCATATTTCTACTTTGCAGCCAGCCAAAGATCTCACAGAAACGTGGTATAAACTTCAAACTTCAATATTAAATGATCAAACTATTCATTTTCTCAAGTGTATACTCCGATATATATACTTTCAGAGTCTTCACAAAGTGTCCGTTTTGTTGCCTTTAATTCCGTAGCGTCTTTGGAGTCAACGGAAAAATTGTCACCGTAATCATCTAACTGAGGTCAGTTTATTTTCAAGTTTTTCTTCATTCATAATAATATCCACTTAAAGTACATCCTGCATTATTGTTCTTGTCCTTATTTGTTATATTTCTGTTTTCCCTTACCTTATTTTTACACCCGAGGTAACGATTGAATTTCCCTCAGGACTAATAAAGTTCTATCTATCTATCCATATAAAGCCAAGCCTTTAAAAGAGGAGGATCTGGCAACCGCGCTGGGTTAGGCTCGCTCACATGCGCAGACTGAGAAAATAATCCGATTACTGAGCTAAAATCCTGCTCTCTTCATGGGATTTCTTAATCTGATCTCCAGACTGGAGTACGCTCTTTACAGGATCGCTTGAATAATCAACTCGCATAACTGCAGAAATCTGAATCGCCAAGTGTGGTGCTAAGGTGCTAAGGTGGGATTACTCCACTACCACGGGCCATATTAGTCCTACAATGTTAAGACTTATAGCATGTTAAAAACTCTTACATAAAACCTTTCCACGCTTACTTTCAGCGTCGTGCTGCTTTTCGCCGATGGCCTGTCTGAGCTGGCGGATCTCGGCCTGCAGTCTCTCCACTCGCCTCTCGCTCCTCTCGACCTCCGCACAGGCGCTCTGAAAGGAAAGCGACGCCCATTTAACGTTATGTAACGCCTTGTAAACTGAAGTGACCCTTTAAAGCCGCACACCTTCATCTCCTCTAACAGCGCGTCGTTCATGGTGTTGACCTTCTCCACCTCCTTCAGTTCGTCGTCTGAGGAGAAAAAACTGGCTCTAAAAAGAAGAAAGCAAACGGCTGCTTGTTTTATTAAGACACACAACAGGCCTAAGGATGCAGAGCGTCTGATTTAGGAGCATTTATGGTACCTGTGGTGTTTAACAGTCTGGCAGAGGCTGAGGGACGGACATGTGGAGGAAACTCTCCAGTAGTCCTGCTGCTCCAGCGTACCGAGGTTACTCACCGACACCGGGATGCTGCTGTACTGACTTCAAAATATATTATAAACACTATGGGTGAATCCCATTTCAGGGGCTGCGTCCTTCGAAGGCTGCATTTGAAGACCGATTGGGTCATAGTGCTGTCCCATTCCGAAGGCTCCTTCGTATGCGGCCGACAAATGCGACCTTCTTTTCCCTGAAAATGAAGGATACATCCGATGTATCCTTCGCGACCTATCATATCCCGAGGTGCATTGCGCATGAGGGGAACTTAGCGGTATCGCAACGATTGGCTGAGGAATATACGTTATTTAAATATAAGGATTTAAAAACGCGAATAGGTAAATGTTAAAAAGCAAAAGCACAAAATTTTTTGTTTTGTTTTAGGGAGCAAGGAGCAAACGGAGACCTTTATTAAACTGCTTGAGGGAAAATAAATGCCAGTGAACTGCAGTGAAGCGTCTCCTCCAATAATTGAAAAAACAAAAACAGCATATAAACTAAACTCCAAATTTCTGGCTGCAATATTATAACGATTATTGCTGTTTTGTGATACGGTGCGGGCGGGTGGTTCTGTGACGCAAACAGGAAATCCAATGCAGAGTAGACTGTCTCATTTCGGTTCGGTCTTTGCCGCGGTCTACCCAGCCTTCCAAGCACACACCTTCATAGACTGTGTAGACCGCGTCCTTCGAAGGATGCAGCCCCTGAAATGGGATTCACCCTATACCCTTCGTCTGAGGGACGGCGCACGCATTCCATGACGATCCGTGTACGTACCTGCCGCTCCAGATAAAACCCGTGTACTCGAGGCGGTGCGTGGATCCTGTAGCTGTGGCCTCGGACGGCGTGAGCAGTAAGAACACCAGCTCCTGATACGGCAGGAGCTTCCTCAAATTCTGATGCACCAGCTGCTCTTTTAACGTCATCTGCTGACTGGTGTTCCTCCTCTGTTTGTACCACCCGATCACGTTCTCCTTTATTTATCAAAGAAAATCACAGCCGGCTCAGTTACCGACGATCTAATTCCTTACTTAAAAGGCGTGTTTAATCCAGAGCGCTCACGGTACCTCTTTGAGACCGGACAAAGCTTGGCGAATCTTGCCTTTGTCCACGATACAAGCGTTATTGTAGAAGCTAAGAACAGTACAAGCGAAAGAAACGTCACATTCAAAAACACCTCTCAGAATCTACATTAGCAGAGAGATCACAAAAACCGTCTAAACGTATTTTAGTAACTGTGCTGAAACGTCTCACATGGCATCCCGAAGCGTGTCTGAATGATGCGGGATTAAACCTAAAATCCTTAGAATTGATCTATTTGGCAACACAGCAAGTCTGGCACATCTGGTTTAAACAAACTGTTCAACCGCACTAAAAGCGAGCACCACAAACAGTACGCTGAAAGTCAGATGCCGCGAGACTCGGTGCCCAATAACATCTGACCTGTCCAAGGATCTGACACCCAAAAAATGGCCAAGTGAGCGCTTTAAGAAGTTTCTACAAACAGCGGATCCTCATTCCTACTGAAGTCAGGGATTTTCTTCCGAACCCCAAAGTATCCTAGAACAGATGTTAATGGATGTTCTAGAATGGATTAGTAAACATGTTCTCACCATATCTTTCTGATGTATATTTTAAGAGTTTGAATAATGTTAAATGCCACTTTAAAATAAAGCAAGCTGACATTCAGCTGTGACGCCTTGATGACTTATTTGAATTCTTTAGTTCACAGTTAAAAGATGCTACTAAAAATGGCCAAATCCAAATGAGGATCATCCTTCAATGTACTCCGAGTTTAAATAAAGCTTGATTGGTAGATTGTCATATAAACAAACAGAGTTAGGGAGCATTACCTTTGAAATGACTGTAGAGTTTAATTTTATCCCAATATTAGCATTTGTTTAGCTATCTTACTTATATATTAAGCCTTCCTTATGTGTGTCTGAGGTCTGAGTTTGCTTTTCTCTGCACTATGTAGATTTAGTGAGTCCGATATCATTAGTTCTGTTCCTCGTACCTGTGGGTCCTCCTGCAGGTGATGTGCTTCTGAATATCTGAAAGAGATTCGCATCATGTGACCCGTGCTTCAAACAGAACTAACAATCTGCATTAACACAGATAAAACCACGTACTTATCGTGTGCACAAACTGTATGTGATCCGTCTGCGAGTCGGTAATTTTGCTCTTCTCCTCTCCGACACTCTCGCCGAGGAAAAGTCCCTCCTGTTTCACACACAGAAGATGCCCTGATGCAAAGCTTAAGTCCACTTAAGATCTACTCAGGCAGGATTAAATGTACACGGGGTTCTAGGGTAATTTCCTCGTTTAGCGATTTTATTTGTGTCCGGATCGGCCATGTCGGTGTTTTTCTCTCTTCCCCTGAGAAAATGATATCTCATTCTCTTCATAATATTACATTTGCTCTATTCTTTTGGTCTACCTATTACTAGCAAACATATTAATTAGCATTAATACTATCTATAATTGAGAAGTCCAGATAGTCAGGATTACTATCACTAAATGGTGATCGGTCTATCCAGCCTACTTACTAATAAAAAAGTATTAAACTAGAACTCCGTATCTTTGCGTTGGACCAAACTCGGTTTATAAGCCGTATTAACACATATCCTAGGTATACGGACCAGGTGTACGGATCGACGTTAATTCTAGCGGTGTACGGATTGCTGTGAATGGTGCAGTTCACTTTGCCAGCACTCCACACACTGTAAACAATGCGCTTTAGATTACAGTTTTCTGGGCCAAGCTGGTCAAATTCGCGCTTTACGTGTAGATTAGGGTTTCCTCCACAGTTGCAAGCCGTTTGTTGTTCGTCAGTGACGTGTATTTGCAAAAACGCGAACGGAATCACTCAAGACCGTACGTAACACCGTTAAAACATCATTTACCCACGTTTAGAGTTACGCAAACGACTGGAAATTATTCTAAATAATAAAGTAAATTGCATTTACGTGTTAGTTACTCACCACATCGGAGTCAGTGTTTAAATGGTGGAACATTAACGAACTCAGGACCAATCCGGACATTCTCACTGTAGTGCTGTACTCCTCCATTATAGCGTTTTTAATATGGCTCAAACACCCGAATTAATGCTTCTTACTCAATCCTTCTCAGCACTGACAGGTTTTATATCTACATACAACATGCAGAATACATTATTATTTAATATATCACCGTATTATACAGTATTTAAATCGCTTTTGGTGTTACACTTCTCTAACTTTTCTGCACATGCATCCATGTCCACAACTGGAAGTCAAAATGGCACCACCTGGTGGCCTGGAGACACATCACGGCTGATGCTTAAATGCACAGTATATTTTTTCTAACAAATACAATTTACGAAATTATAAAAAGGACAGAATATATATGGATTGCAGAAATAATGTAAGACATTAACATATAGATGAACATAAATAGCGTAATTTTTGGCGAGTGCACCCTCGCGCCAGTTGTGATTCATCAAGCAGAACCCAGGATTCTGATGAGCATCTATTTCTCCCCCTTTGTTTTAACCCTTGTTATCTTATTTAGAGCTATGAGATATAGCTTATTAGAACACTGCACCAGTTGAGCAACCGTTATGAAAACTTTCACACCCAAATATAGCACAGAAATAAACACACTTTCACACATCAGAGGTACGAAAGGTACGAAGCATGGACTCTCACAATATCAGTATGCACATTTTAATGCAGAACATACTCGAAAGATGGACAAGTGTGTTTTATAAGGTGTCAGAACTTAATGGTTCATTTTAAAGGAGTAGAATCTTGATCACATTTAAGTTGTGTTCCGTGCAGAGATTGTACCTAATATAAACCGTGCTTGGCGATCTGAGGAAAGGGCAGGGGTCAATAAAAAATATTGCATAATGCACACGCTACAGTCCAGTCTGTAAAACATGAGTGCGTTACAGAATATAAGTCTTTTCGAAACGATTTTTGCACGCGCTTGTGGTTTTATTTGCTTATTGCGTGAGATATGCATTGCAGCGCCAGTACAGCTTCTTATGCAACTTTGCATCAAACGCCATGTGGATAACTGGTAAATCTCCACTACCAAGAACAGAACAGCTATTCTTGAGCAGGCATGTGTAATCTGAGGAGTTTGTGGGTTATTAATAAAGTATAAAAACATTAAGAATAATAACGACGCGATCCTGAGCCGCAGCCTGCTCAAGTGCACAGAAAGGGAACATGAGAAGGGCGATACCATGTCTGATGAAAGAGGGGGAGGCGCTGGTCTACCGAGTTGAGGAAAATGTTGTAATGTCGAACTTGAACTTTGTGACCAGTCACTAAAACTTGAGTAGAATTGTGAATTCGGAGCCAAAACGCAATGACAGCGGGTTTAAACGACTGGAATGAAGGATGACAATCATTTGGGTGAGTGAGTGTTCACTTTTTGGGCTGAACTATTTATTTATCGCTGTGGTGTTTAGCTCTTTTATGGCGGTTCGTCTTATCAGGCGATAAGCACGAAATAACCATTAAAACTCTTCAGTTTACTCATTTTACACGTTGTAGTAGGCATCCTCCACTTGATATCTCACGAATAAAGTACTCAAAGTGGTCAAAAAAGTGGATCTGATTAAGCTTAAAGAGACAAACTTTGAGAGCTCGAGTACAGTTTCTTGAATATTACAGTATTAAGGAACATCGGTTGGTTGTTATCACAATAAAACAGTTAACACAAACTAGAACGTTTAAACCATATAAAGATAACGTATAAAAGTTCAGAATGTAAGCTAATGTATTCATGGCCCTGTTGTAATGCATAAAACGTTATTTAACATCTCGGTACAATTTTGGTAATCATTAAATGACTGGCTTGTAAGCAAATGAAATGTCAGGTGATGCAACCATGCGTTAATAATAGCTAAATAATACCGTTTACAATGATAAACTAACCACTTTAGTGTTCAAGTTGACACTGTTAGACGTCTGTAAAGTTAATTTAATCCATTTTAATACTATTGCATATCATTTAAAACTTGAATACGTAAACAAACCACCACAAACATCATCATTTAGCAGTTGTTCAGTCACAGCCAGTCATGTCAAGTCAATGTCGGATTTATTTCTACAACACTTTTAAAAACGGAGCACCGTCTCAGAGCAGCTTACAAATATCTAGGTCCACAGCACCAGCTGAGGGTGAGACTGGCAAGGAGAAACTCTCTAAATGTAATGACGATGAAACCTTTGGAGGACCAGAACTCAAAAATTAACCCAACATCTCTGGGCAGCCTTAAATTTATAAGAATAAATAGGTTAAATATACAGAGGCGAAACAGAACATAATAAAATAGAGAATGTAAGAGAGTCTCTGGAACTTAGTTTAGTGTCTGGGAAGTTTAGGTGGCATGGCATCCTCAGTCAACAGGAAGAAGGGAACAGCTGATGGTAGAGCTTGGAGAGAAAACAGAATATGTAGTTAGGCATGTTAATTACACAGAGTCTATTAACAGAAAACAGATGTGTTGTCCATACAGAAATAAACCTCACTTACGCTTTGTGTGGAAGCCTGGATGTTTTCTTTTCTGCAGTTCTCAACCGTGGGATGCATATTTACTCGTTATGCCCCGAAAACAACACTTTCGTTTTCAGTCCAGAGGAAAAAAAAAAAATATTTTTGACAGATAAAAAGCTTAAAGAGCCAAGATAAACACAGATAGTAAACAAACAGAGCTTATGGAACAAAGTCACACTGAAAGCTTCAATGGTACTTCAAGGGAGAGAGATTATTTTAATAATTGATGTCGGTAGTGGAACAGGGGCCTAATGGAACGTAATCATCTGTTCTAATCAGCAAGCCGGAACACTTTCTTGTAACTACAGCCTTGGTTGATCATACTCACTCACAGATCATATTCTCTACTCAAATCGTGAGTGAGCAGGTGACAGCGAGCGAATGGGAGTGAAGCCCATGATGCTGCTCAGCTCTCGCCAAATAGAAGTGAGCAGGGCTAGGTTGGGCATGTGAGGGAGTGAGAAGGTGTGAAGAACACTTTAAAGAATCAATTTAGTGATAACAAAACTGAGAAAGTAATTAAAAACACTGTTTGCTTGGCTGTCCTGTACAACAACAAGCAACAACCATGAAAATGTCGGCTGTGTGAACCGTGTCTCCAGAGACGTTTGACACAAGATCTTGATCACTGCTCATATAATTTCTATTTCTGTGCCTAACTAGTACATACAGGTGTATTGATTAGAGATAAATATAACAATTAGAACGTAATATGGTTTATTTAACGTCGTGCAGGTGAGCTGATATTGGCGAGCTCCAGCAAAGGCTGACCGAAGCCTGGAGAAACGATGGAGGTTTCTTACTGGACCATGGCCTTTGTGGTCCTCCAGCTGTGGTTATGTGCAGTTTTGGGGTTCATCGTGTGTCCTGCTATGTTAGGGGTCTCCCTGGGCTTCACCGACCTCTACATCCGAGTGCTGGTCAAAATTCTGGAGGTAAAACCTGAGAACAAACAGTGGGATGATTTACACACACCAGGTTTTAGTATTATGTTTATGTTTAGGTTTTATATTATGTTTATGTTACTGAGCCTTGATTTGTGTGTGTATATATGAGTATATATACATATATATGCACCAAAATATTCCATATATATATAAAGGGTGTTTTCATAAGAAACCTGCGTGCAAACGATACGTAAATGTGTCAGAGATGATGAGTGACTAAAATGACTGATACTTTTGTTTGAAGGCAAAAATTGACAGACAGAATTTGGAACAACACAGAAGATCAGCCAGATGAACCAGGGACTCAACGAGTGAATGTGAACCAGTTTATATAGTTATAGTTTAGAGAGAATATACAGGTAACAAAGGAGTACTACTGACAATAGGACAGGTAGATACACTTAAACACTATTTACAGTTTGGTACAAATAAGTACAAAATAAGTCTCTAACCACATCAACCAGTCAGAACAGAATCTATTCCAAACGGGAGCTAATGAGCAAGCGAACACAGGGTTGCCAGATCCCACAAGAGAAACGAGCAACCAGGTTTATGCAAATAAGCCCAAAAGAAGCAAATTGGCTAAAAAAATGAGAAAGTGATCACTTGATCTGCTAATAAAAAATAAAAATAAAATTATATTTGATTGTAACTTTAGAGCATGAACAAAACCAACTTGTACAAATATTGGAGAGAGAGAGGGGGGATCAGGGAGCAAACCCAAACAAGCAAGTACAGTTGAGAAACAAAAGCCTGCCACCAGCTACGACCAATATTTGTAAGTGACTTTATTGAAAAACAAGCCCAAATTGGCTTTGAATATGCAGACCTGGCAACCATGACACGATTGAAGAAATTCCGCACTTAAACTCCCACCTCTGCTCGTGGATCTGCAGAGTTGATTGGCTGTTTAAAGTTAAAACACAGATTTTTATTTCCTCTTATCCACATATTATGGGCCCAGTGAATTCCAGGACCCTCCTGCAACCTTGACCAGGATAAACAGGCGATGCTTTAAAATGTGATGCGTTCTAAATGCACTTGCCCAGGAACGATAAAGAAGAACTGACTTGCGAAATGTAGAAACCAATCAAACCTACTATCATGCTGCCTTCATGTGACCACAGTATGTGGTATATGCGTGTGACACGGCACCCTGAGGCATGTGGTGCTTTTACCACGTCTGGGCTGAAACCGGGGTAACTCTAGCCTCCATAAGGCCTTTTCACAGCCAGTAAGATTTTTGTGCGAGAAAAAAAACGTGATTTTTAACGTAGTGGGACGTTCACAATGACTGTGCCATGTTTTTTGTCTAAACTCTCTGAAAACTCTCTGCTTTTGCTTTCTTTAATTTCCCTTCTCTTAATGTGTAGGAGATGAACAGACACTTAGATAAATAATCAGACGCTTGCATCCAGTCTCTGTGAGCTTTATCTCCATCATTCTCCAGCCTTTCCGTTCTATTCCACCAGATCTTTTCTTTAATATCCATGTTTTTAGAGGCAGCCTTTTGCTCGTTCTATAAGGTCCCAAAGAGCTGTTCTGCCCGGCGACCGAGCTCTGATTGGTCGTCCTGATTTTAACCACGCAGAAATATCGTTTTCTTTATTGTGTAAAAATCGGACTTGGTGTGGAAAGGCCCTTATAGGAGGAACGCTGTGTACACTCGGCCCGTGCTCACGCTGTGCCATACGTGCCGTGGTAACCCTCTGTACGCTGCGTGTGAGGTTTTGTGTTAAAGGTCACCTGAAAATAAACTTGGTGTTTTGGGCAGTGGGCCACTCGGAGGATCCAGAGGGGGCAGAAGGAGCAGCCTGAACTCCCGGCTCATCTACCCAGCGGTAAGAGCTTTTTACACCCAGCACAGAATTAATATATGCAGTACCACTTGGGATATGATGTGTGGTTGAGAGGCATTGTGGGTAATGTAGTGAAAGCACACGTGATCCATGTTGCTGCTACTCTAAAGAAATCTAAAGCAGAACATAATAGGAACGACTGAAATTACGAATAAAAACCCGATTCTGAGTCATCTTTGCTTTTTATTTGTTGCGTAAATATTTATTTTCATGTAAATAACGCAAAAGATGAGTTTTTCACGCAAGTGAGAACGCCTTTACTTAAATCCTGACCTAAATTGTTTAATTGTTTTATTGTATGCTTTGTTTCCTCTTTAAGAATACGTTATATTGTCTTGCGCTAGGACAAGAGAATCTCTGGCAGAAAAATTCACTATTTTTAAGCTATTTCTGCACATATATTTAGAAAAATATCTGCTTTTTAAACAAAACGGTATTTTTGCACTCTACACACTGTACATTCTTACACATTTTCATTCTTCTACGTCTTAGAAAAAGTACTGGAACACAAATCTGCACACGACCCAAAGCACTGGGACACAAACCCGAAGGTGGCCAAAAGTATTAGGACACAAACTCAGACATGGCCAAAGGTATTAGAACGCAAACTCAAACATACCCAAAAGTATAAGGACGCTAACTCAAATGTGGCTAAAAATATTGGGACACAAACAAACTCACGTGGACAAAAGTATTGGGACACAAACCTGCACGCGACCCAAAGTATTGGGACACAAACCCAAAGGTGGCTAAAAGTATTAGGATGCAAACTCAAACATGGCCAAAAGTATTGGGACACGCACCCACATGCGGCCAAAAGTACTGGGACGCAAACCCGTACACATCCATAAGTATTGGGACACATACCCGCAAATGGTCAAAAATATTGGGACACACACACGCACACGGCCAAAAGTACTGGGACACAAGCCACATTATTTCTACTTGCCACATTTCAAGCACTGTTGTAGTGGAAATGCAGATCTAGTTTTACCTTTACGATGCTTTTAGGAAACGGAGTCCAATGAATGAATCCTGATGTCATGCCACAGTTGCTTCATGATTTCATCATTTTAGCCTGACAGCTGGGATTTATATGTGAACTTTACCCCGTTTGAGAAATGTTAGCTCAGGACAATATCAAACCTCAGGCCTTAACAACATATCATAGTAAAATCGCCTGATCTGGATCTGATCAGGAATAATCCAGAAGGACGACGGCTCTATGGAAGAAGAGATCGGGGAGCTGCGGCGCTCGCAACCCAAGCCTCCGACCGGAGGAGACTTCACCCTCTGTGACGCCTTCTACTTCTGTAAGAAGGGCATCGAGAGCATCGTGGAGGACGAAGTCACTCAGCGCTTCACCTCAGAAGAGATGGCGTCCTGGAACCTCCTGACTCGCACCAACAACAACTTCCGCTACATCAGCGTGCGCGTGACCATCATATGGGGTCTGGGCGTGTTCATCCGGTACTGTATCCTCCTCCCGCTCAGGTGAGGGAGCAAATAAACAGCCAGGATTATCTCTGAGCACAGCGTCATCAGCCACACCAAATGTAATGTCTTATTGCTTTAAAATAGGTGAGGGTTTGGATGGAGGTCCAAAAATAAGAACAAATGAAAGACCGGCAGTAATGATGGATGAATAAACTGATGGATATAGGAATAGATGGTAGTCTCAACCTCCTTGGTCTCGGTGTAAGGTGGATTTTTTTTCGAGAGCAGTCTGAGGTAATGTTAATTATAAAATGAACTTTTATGGATCGTTACAGTCGTATGAAAAAGCACCCCTGATAATTTTCATGATTTTTCTTTATAAATCATTGGTTGTCCAGCTCAGCAATTTCAGGTAAATATATCATATAGCAGATGAACACCGTGATACTTGAGAAGTGAAATTAAGTTTATAGGTTTTACAGAAAGTGTGCAGTAATTATTCAAACAAAAATTAGGCAGGTGCATCCCAAATTGGGCACCCTTGTCATTTGAATACCTTTAGCACTACTTATTGGAACACAAAATTTGCTTTGTAAGCTCATTGAACCCTTGATCTACATACACAAGTGAATCCAACTATGAGAAAGTGTTAAGGTGGCCAATTGGAAGTTTTTTCTCCTCTTTGCATCTTCTCTGAAGAGTGGCAACATGGGAGGCCTCAAAACAACTCTCAAATGGCCTGAAAAACAAGGTTGTTCAACATCATGGTTCAGGGGAAAGGGAAAAGCTCTCTCAGAGATTTCAGCTGGCAGTTTCCACTGTGAGGAACATAGTGAGGCAATGGAAGACCACAGGCACAGTTCTAGTTAAGGAACTCCCTCCGAAAGTGGCAGACCAAGAAAAATCTCAGATAGGCAGAGGCGAAGGATGGTGAGAACAGTCATAGTCAAGCCACAGACCACCTCCCAAAGGACCTACTACCTCATCTTGCTGCAGATGGTGCCACTGTTCATCGTTCAACTATACAGCGCACTTTGCACAAGGAGAGGCTGTATGGGAGAGTAATGCAGAAGAAGCCTTTTCTGCAGACACGCCACAAACAGAGTCACTTGAGGTGTGCTACAGCAACATTTGGACAATCCAGCTCCATTTTGGAATAAAGTGCTGTGTACTGATGAAAAAAAATGGAGTTATTTGGACATAAACAAGGAGCGGAAAAGAAGAACACAGCATCCCAAGACAAAACATTGCTACCCACAGTAAAATTTGGTGGCGGTTCCATCATGCTGTGGGGACTGTGTGGCCAGTTGCAGGGTACACTAGGGGAATCTTGTTAAAGTTGAGGGTCGCATGGATTCAGTTAATATCTCCAGATTCTTGAGAACAAAGTTCAAGAATCAGTGACAAAGTTGCCACGAGGCCAACGACCCCAAACCCTGCTCAAATCTACTAAGGCCATTCATGCAGAGGAAACAGTACAACGTTCTGGAATGGCCATCTCAGTCCCCAGACATGAATATTACTGAAAAAATGTGGGCTGGTCCATGCTCCTAGGAGGGAAACCATCAAAACCTTGGACCTGAACTGGAGATGTTTCTAAAGCGGCGAAGAATGGTCCAAAGCACCTTCGCACCAGGAATCCAGACTGGAAGCTGTAGGAAGCGTTTAGGGCTGGTTATTCTACCAAAAGTAAACTTGAGGATCTACTAAAATATTGATGTAATTTTTCTGTTGGGGTGCCCAAAATTTATGCACCTGCCTAATTTTGTTTGAATAATTACTGCACACTTTCTGTAAATCCTATAAACTTCATTTCACTTCTCAAATATCACTGTGTTCATCTGCTATATGATATATTTAACTCAAGTTGCTGATCTGAACAACCAATGATTTATAAACTAAAATCATGAAAATTATCAGGGGTGCCCAAACGTTTTCATACAACTGTATAAAGTAAATAAGTCAGTCCTTCCTCTGCATGCCTAAATAAAATCTGCACTCTGATTGGCTAACGGAAAAACACGTTCCTGCTCTGCTCACTCAGGATCCTATCAGTGAACATGATTTATTTAGAATAGAATTGTCTCGGGTTAAGATTGTAAGAGTGCATCTCCACCTTTTTGCTCGCTTTACTTGATGATGATGTTTTCATGTTTAATAACAAAAGTGTTTAGAATGGACGTTGTTTATAGTCAGGTGGCTTTGTGGTGATTCTGATTAAGTCTGAGAGAAGAAGGGAAACAGAATCATCACCATCATTTCCTTCCAAAAGTTACATTACCTTAGTTTGACTAAGACTATAATATTATAATAATTAATAATTGTAGGCTATATATTATGTAATGTTATATTGCACCAAATACATATTGAAATGTAATAGTATTTATAATATATGTCACTTGTAATGAATGTGAAGTGACTTACAAACTCATTCATTTTAATCAAAAAATTGACTCCCGTCTGACTACAGCACACGGATAAGCTGGTGGATGGATGATGTTTTGTTCTGTGTGCATAAACAGAGTGACTCTGGCTGCTATTGGACTGAGCTGGCTGGTGATCGGAACCTCACTCGTGGGCTTGTTGCCCAGCAGCAGGTATTTCCTCCTGATATACCTGTCTCAGGAGAATGTTTAGCTCATTCTCTAAATGTGAAGACCTGAAATGTAAGGAAGTATTTGTATTAATTTTAGCGTGAAGGACTGGATCAGCGATCTGATTCACCTGACCTGCTACAGGATCTGTGCTAGAGGTCTGTCAGCCACCATCCACTACCACAACAAGTGAGGAACAGCTCCACCTTCCTTCCTTCCTTCCTTCCCTTAAGTCCTACCGTGTGTTAGTAGAGCAGACAGAGTCATGTGTACGATTGCAGAGAGAACCGTCCGAAGAAAGGAGGAATCTGCGTAGCGAATCACACGTCCCCCATCGACATCGTCATCCTGGCGAACGACGGCTGTTACGCTATGGTGAGTTTTAATCACAACACTGTAAGATGAACGCGTGCAGCATGTGGTTTTGTTTCTGATTTGTCTTGTTGATAAATGCTGGACATCCCTGATGAAGATGTCGTCTTGAAGGCAGCTTATGTTGCTCTAAAATCTCATTAATGCTGCATCACAGAAGCGGAAATGAGAAGCCGACGCCCCTTCTGGACATGGTTAACATAAGGCTTCTTTTAGCACAGTAACGTTTTAAGTGGTATCTGTGAATGTAACTCTGTATTGTAGAGCTTGATAAAGGTTTGATAAAGGAATCCCTTGCCCATGTGGTTCTATCAGCTGTTGATGAATGCCGGTTCTTGATGCAGTGCCGTCTGAGGGAGCGGAGATCACCCCTCTTCAGTTTAGGCTTTTAGGAAATTCCTTCAGATTAACATTTGTTGACAACCTGGAGATCCTCTGATCATCTTTGCTCACAATCACCTGTTGAAATCACATCGTTATTGAGTTTCTTACCTCTTTACTAGCCCTAAAAAATTGTTTTGGAATGTGCTGCAGGCCTGAAACGCAGGAATGGATGTTTATTAACAAATGAAATGAAGTCGGCCAGAAAAAAAATCATGAAATATCTCGGGTTCATACCGTCTGCGACGAAATAAAAGTGAAAGGGAATGTCATCTCTTCCTCTTATAGGTGGGTCAGGTTCACGGAGGCATGTTGGGGGTCATACAGAGGGCCATGGTGCGATCCTGCCCTCACGTCTGGTTCGAGAGGTCGGAGATGAAAGATCGCCACGCGGTGGCCAGAAGGTGACAAAACAAATCAAAACAGGCTGATCGAGCTGTGTGTTAGATGTCACATGATGCACAGATGTACACGCACACACACTGTACGTGTCTTGTTACTCTGTATGGCACACACACCAACACACACACACATACCACAGAACAATATAGTTTGTGTTTCCTTTTTGTTCACAGACTCCGAGATCACGTTGCTGATAAAACCAAGCTGCCCATTCTCATTTTTCCAGAGGGTAAATACTTCAGTTAAGCTTTTCATCTATCGTTTGCAAGTCTGATGTATCTGTTAGACACTTTTATGTCATTTCTTACATAGATCATAACGTTTTTACGCAACATTTTACCGAAAAAAACCGTCGAAAATATTAGATTAGATTAGATTCAACTTTATTGTCACTGTGCAGAGTACGAATACAAAGCCAATGAAATGCAGTTAGCATTTAACCAGAAGTGCAATACAGTATTGTTTACAATAAATACAGAGTTATTTACATAATTGCTACAGTAGTGATAAGCATATACAGAAAGTATATACAAGGAGTGTAACATATGTACATATATGTAAAATGTGCAAATGAGTAGACTGCTGTACATTGTTTGCAGCATATATACAGATCATTTGTGCAAGGTAGTGCAAATGTTAAGAATAGCACAGATGCAAAACGTACAGAATAGTGCAGTAATGAGTGCAGTTTGCTTTTGATGAAGCATTTAGCAGGGTTACCACCTCATGGAAGAAACTCTTCCTTAACCTGCTGGTGCGGGAACGTAGGCTTCTGTAACGCCTGCCAGATGGAAGGAGGGTGAACAGTCTGTGGTTGGGGTGGTAGACATCCTTGATGATGCTACTAAACCTGCTCAGACAGCGCTTGTGGTAAATGGACTCAATGGTGTGTAATGGGGCACTGATGATCTGTTGGGCAGTTTTTACCACCCGCTGGAGTGCTGCCCCGTCTGATGCAGAGCAGTTGCCATACCATATAGAGATGCAGTTTGTGAGAATGCTCTCAATGGTACAGTAGTAAAAGTCCACCAATATCCTGGGTAGTAGAGGCGCTGTTGTGCCTTTTTTACCAGGATAGAGGACTTAAGTGACCAGCTGAGATCATCAGAGATGTGGGTGCCAAGGAACTAGAAACTTGACACTCTCTCTATGACGTCTCCATTGATGAGGATGGGTTGGTGTGAGAGGCACTTACTCCGTCTGATGTCCACGATGATCTCCTTGGTCTTCAGGGTGTTAAGTGCCAGGTTATTGTTGGTACACCACAGAGCTAAGTGATGAACCTCCTCCCTGTAGGCCGTCTCATCATCGTCTCTGATCAGACCTACCACTGTGGTATCATCTGCGAACTTTATTATGCTGTTGGAGTCATAAACAGGAATGCAATCATGGGTGAACAGGGAGTACAGAAGAGGGCTCAGCACGCAGCCCTGTGGCACGCCAGTGTTCAGGGTAATGGAGGAAGAGGTGAGGTTACCCAACCTAACAGACTGAGGTCTGTTGGTCAGAAAGACCATTGTCCAGTTGCAGAGGGTTGGAGTTATACCAAGCTGGCTGAGCTTGGAGATCAGCCTTGAGGGTATCACAGTGTTGAATGTTGAACTAAAATCAATGAACAGCATTCTAACGTACGTGTTGTGGTTATCCAGGTGGGTTAGTGCAGAATGGAGTGTAGGCGAACTGGTGTGGGTCCAGTGTAGCAGGTAAGCAGGACTTCAAGTGAGAGAGAACCAATTTCTCAAAGCACTTGGCGATGATGGGGGTGAGCGCAACAGGGCGGAAATCATTAAGGGCCTTGGCAGTGGAGTGCTTAGGCACTGGTACGATGGTGGCTGTCTTGAATCTACTAGGGACCATTCCATGGGCCAGGGACAGATTGAAGATGTCTGTGAAGACTCCAGCCAGCTGTACTGCACAGGCTCTAAACACGAGACCAGGTATTCCATCAGGCCCAGCTGCTTTCCGTGTGTTCACTTTGCATAAAGCAGAGCAGACATCCAAGGTGCTGAATGTTGGGGGTTGTTCATCAGGTGATGTTGCTACTTTGATTATAGGATCCTGATTTTCCCTGTCAAAGCGAGCGTAGAAGTGGTTAAGCTCATCAGGGAGGGTGGCAGAGCTGGATTGAGGCGCACTGCAGGATGGTTTGATGTTCGTGATTGCTTGTATTCCATGCCACATGCGTCGGGAGTCAGAGGAGTTGAAGTTCTCTTCAATCCTCTGCTTGTAGCAGTGTTTAGCCTGGGAAATTCCTCTTCTCAGGTCAGCCCTGGCAGAACTGTAAGCGACACGGTCTCCAGACCTGAAGGCTGTATCTCTTGCCTTGAGTAGGAGACGAACCTCTCTGTTCATCCAGGGCTTCTGATTGGGGAAAGTTTTGATGAAACTTTGGAAGTACTGATCTCGATCAAATATGAGATTTGTTTTATACCGACAGCAGATGTTCAGTCCGATGCTGGTACGCCTGGTCAGGCGCTTTCTGCACCTTTAAAGATGATGCACTGGGGTTGATTTATGGTCTCAGGTCTTAAATGTGTGCTGGGGCGGCAATCTTGGATCCTTGAGCAAGGCCCTTAATGGCCACAAGAGCTTAGAGCGAAAAAGATTCAGTTAGAAGTTGTGAGAGCGTCTGCTCAGTGCTGTAACCATAAAAGTCTTGTTAGCAATTCATTAAAACCAGTTGACATATGTAATATTTAGTATTTTGTGTCCAGACTTTGACAGCGTGCCACCTTTCTAACTGCAGATAAAATAAAAACAGTGGTCATTGTGTGAATGATTACAAGTAAAAGCAGTAGGTTCTGTGTATACGCGAATCAAAATGATTTGACATGAAATGGCTCCTTTCAATCAGCAAGTACACATTAAAAAACAGATTCTTTTTGGCTGAACTTGATGTATTTTCTGTTCCTCTTCACATCAGGAACCTGCATCAATAACACATCGGTCATGATGTTCAAAAAGGGAAGCTTTGAGATCGGAGGCATGATTTATCCCGTCGCAATAAAGGTAACAGTAGAAGCGTATTTAACCCCTAGAGGACTGGGGTTGTTTACTTTGGATTTGCACATATATAAAACTCACTATATCAACGCACTGTTCCCAAAATCGGACAATTTAAAAGTTTATTATTTAAAAGTTTTCTGTCATTAAATTCACAAGCGCACATAACCGAGCTTTTTAAGGGATTTAAAAGGCGTGTAATAAGGGTGTGGCCGGTGACCTGTACCGGTTTATTTTAATCATCTTAACGTTTAACAATCCTCTCAGTACGACCCTCAGTTCGGAGACGCTTTCTGGAACAGCGCCAAGTACAACATGGTGAGCTACCTGCTGAGGATGATGACCAGCTGGGCCATAGTGTGCAACGTCTGGTACCTTCCACCCATGAGACAGCAGGTATGAGGAGTGATGGAGAAAACGCAGTGACGTTATACAGCGGTACCTCGGTTCTGGTCCTTCATTCGTCCCAGAAGGCCTGATGAGCACCGAGTAAATTTTTTCCCATACGGAATAATGTAAATGAATGAATGGGTTCCTGATCCCCAGAAAATCCCCCTGTTTAAGGCATTATCAGCATTAATGGAGCTGTATTGTACAGGAGCTCCTGATTTATGATGGGGATGTGTTCAACAAATCCATCCTAAGATAAGTAGATCATGAACTGATGAGTGTAATAGAGTCTGTGCTGTATCATAGAGGAGCCGATTCCACATTAACACTTACACTAACCTACAGCGACCCAACATCATTACCACAAAGCTCATTTATAATAAAGGGATGAAAAATCTCAGGTCATTTAGTGAGGCATGGATTGAAAGTGAAAAGTTAAACACTTACTCTATTGGTGAACTCTATTTAGTTCATGTTTTCCTTTCGCTTGGCTGTCATTACTAACCTTCTTAGGATCCATGGAGATTTATTTGCACAAAGAATGCCGTACTATAGATGTAACAATAAAGAATAACACCATACACACAGAGCTATTGTGAATCTGAATCATTCTGTACTGAATCGTGAATCATGAATCATGTGGGGCCTGAAACGAGTCGCACGGTTCGGCTAGTACAAGTTTAAGCAAACGAGGAGAGCCAGGACAAATTTTTATAGTCGAGCTGCGTTGAGAATCGAATTCGACGCTAATAATTCACCCCTATAATTCACGAATCTGACCTAAATAAACAAACTTTGTGTGTATTTTAAACGCAAACTAAAAACCCTACCTCACTTAAAACCTGCCTGCGTTTTTAGGACGGGGAAGACGCAGTTCACTTCGCCAACAGAGTCAAATCAGCCATAGCCAGGCAGGGAGGACTGGTGGATCTGTCCTGGTGAGAGTTTACTCGTTTCTTTTCTACGTCAAACTTGCTGTGTCCTGTATAAACGTCCCAGTGAGTGTTCGCCATGTTTCATCACTGGTGTGTCTGCAGTAGTTGAACCTCAAAGGAAATGTGTACGATCTGAGAGTTTTAAGCGTTGCTGTTGCAGGGACGGAGGACTGAAGAGAGAGAAAGTGAAGCAGTCATATAAAGAAGAGCAGCAGAAGATGTACAGCTCTATGGTGGTGGGACAGAACGGAGGAGAAAACGTCGTTCCTCATCCAGAAACTCCAGACTCGGACTGAAATCCAGAATTTGGATCAAACATTTCTTTCCTTTCTGAATGAACTCGAGTCATTTCTGTTTGGTTTGTTTGTTGTTAATAAATGTTTTTTAAACAGTTCTGAGAGATGAAGTCACATGAAGTCATGCAATAAATCAAATCAATGACACGTTTGTGGTGACACCCAAAGGGCATGTTCAGTCTGTAATAAAAATGAAGCGCTTCTATGATAGTCTAAAGAATAAATAATCTGACTCGTCTTGTTTTTTAATAATATAAAAGCAAGGCGAGTTTATTTACACAGTCCCCATTACGTTCTGTGATACACGATGCCATAGTCACACATTAGATTAGATCCTTTGCACAGAGTGATTTACTTTACATTGTGGGGGTGTTGTTGTTTTTATTTACTTACAAGTAGGGGTGTGCGATATGGTAAAAATATTCTATCACATAAGATAATTAAAGACATTTTCGTGATGCACGATATGTATCACGATACATGTGATCGCAGGCAAAATGCATCAGTAGCGACAGCCTCTTAAAAACAAACATTTCGAATGTTATCCCATATTAAGTAAAGTCTAAATGCCCTTTACCGAGGGGCCTGACCCAACCCCATACCATGACAGAGCCTGGCTTGTGGACTTGTTCCTCATGCCAGCCTGGATGGTCCTTTTCATCTTTGGTCCGGAGTCCATTTTTCTTCCTCTCTGGGCTTGGAGGCATCTGGGATGGACAGATCTTTTTTGGACCAAAGACGAATGAAAGGACCATCCAGACTATTATGAGGAACACGTCCAAAAGCCAGGCTCTGTCATGCACCTTAATCAAACAAACACCAACAATGCTATTCATCATAAGAAGAACAGCTACACGGGAATATGCCATAAATAAAAGCTACTACAGTAACTGACAGTTAAATGAGACTTTGCGTGGATTTTCTAACCTAATATAACGTATATGAATTCGAACGTGTGGCTAATTAACTTTCCACTTCACTTCGCAATGGCAGCTCTTTAGCACTCGCATATCGGTCCGTTTTCACCAAAAATGTTTGTTTCTACTTTATGCAAACACTGACACTTTTTAGCAAAATGTAATTTCTTTACACCACTACAGTTCCAGCACAAAATGATACGCAGACGTTACCTTATCTGAGCCCTTTCTTGTAAGTCAGAGCTGTTAAAGGCGTGAAGTGCTGTCTGTAGGAAATCTGAAGTGAAATGATGGGAAATCTGAAGGGTTGCCAGATCCCTGTAAAACATCGGCCCAAAAGAAGCGAATTTTACCAAAACGATTGGAATAACCGGACCTGGCAACCATGGAACGCTGACGGATCCTAACGTTGCACAAATCTAATGAGTGGAATATGTTTATTTAGCTGTACTACGATCTTCTTAAACAATAACATTCATTAAAACCCAATAGGAAAACATTTAGTGCAATACTGCAGTGCACAATACAGTCATTCTCATCTACGTATATTTTATAAAACCAAAAATGAAAACGAAAGGAGCGTCATCATGTTCATATTCTGTTTCTATTTTCTGTCAACAGGTGTCGCAAGAATTCACTCGTACTAGTTTTCTGTCATTCGGACGTGAATTAGATGTATATAAGACATAATTTTATTTCCTATTATAATTCTTAAAACCTTGGTTGAACAGACGTTGATCGGATGTATATATATATATATATATATATATATATATATATATATATATATATATATATATATATATATGATGATATATACCACAAGGCAGTTCAATATTATTTTACATAGGGATAAAATATAGGTGTATAAAATATATTTAGGTGTATAAAGTCAGGTCATGCTATGGGGTCAGTCAGGGCCCTTGGTAAAGGGTCATTTCCACTTCTGTGATGCAGCATTAATGCAACATGAGCTGCCTTCAGGACACACATCTTTATCAGGGACGTCCAGCATTTATCAACAAGACAAAACACAAAACAAAACTACATGCTGCACACGTTACAAAGGCACGGCTGTGGAAGAAGAGGGTACGGGTACTGGACTGGCCCGCCTGCAGTCCTGACCTGCCCCCAGTAGAGAATGTGTGGAGAATTTAGAAACGAAAAATATAACAACAACGACCCTGTTCTGTTACACACTTTAAGACGTGTTTGAAGGAAAAACAGAACAAAATAAGACTTCAAACACTAAATCACTTGGTATCCTCGGTGCCAAAACGCCTTTTAAGTGCTGTGCGAAGGAACGGCAACGTTACAAAGTGGTAAATGCTTTAATGTCCGCAATTTTTTTTGAATGTGTTGCAGATCTGAAATGCAGGGATGGATGTTTGGACTTGCTATGTTTGCAGTGATGTATTTAGGAATAGTCAACAGGCAAAAGTTAATTACTCTCAATTATAAAGACAATAAATGACCTTGTATTCCACATTAAATATTGTCTATTTATTTTAACAGTATTGCAGTTATTTTCTAAAAAAAGAAGACAATATAAAAACAAAAACAAAAAATACAACAAAGCATAAAAACAGATTTAAAATTACACTTACAAATGTACATGCATTACTGAAATTATTCAAAATGACATTTATGTTAGATAAAATCTGTGTAACATAATTAGATCTCTTTAGATGTGATTAATTTATACAGAAATAGGAAGTACTGTTGCACCCACATGCACAAATTTATTTCTGTCGCTTTTAGAAACTTAATATTGTTAAGGAGCCAACTGTTTTGTGTTGCGTTTTTTAGTTATAACACAAAATCCTGAGACCTTATTTAATTTTACAAAATTGAGGAACTCACGTGTGAGCTTGCTGTGCTTTCGTTGAACCACCAGAGGTCGCTGTAAACCAAGAAAAGAAAACAACAGCCTGCGCGAGGAGACTGCGATCTGCAGAGACATGCAAATGTTCGAGCAAATCTGGTTAATGATTAAAGTTTAGTTTATACTGTATTCTAAATAAAGGTGAAGATTACAGAGACTTGGCAGGGAACGAATTAAATATGAAATTTCTGCACAATTGAATGGGTCATTATGAAATGAGCTGTTTGATTAGATCGTGTACATTGCTGCATTTTACAGGTTTAATCGGTGAAAGTTCAAACTCTAATTATGAAATTATTATATATTACAATTATTTACAATTATTATCTTCCTTTCAAAACGGTTTATGACATGTATGACATTTAACAATAATGTTACAATTATAACCGTAATAATAATAATAATAATAATAATAATAATAATAATAATAATAATAATAATAATAATACGCTTTTAAATTAGTTTTCATAGATACTTTAAAAATAAAATATAAGAACAAATATGGATATAAATCTGAATCCCATTGAATTAACCTATCAAAGAGGGCCTACATTTATTCCTGCCCCCTACGGTTACCGGTTTTCCACCGTAACTTCACACGAGTCATTTTTTGGACGTTTTATTTACCTAAAAATCCGGCTTTAAAATCACTGCTCTGGCAACTCATTGAGCAGACGATAAATAAATAAAACAAACTGAAATCGTTGAAATTTTTTATAAACAAACATTTTTGCTTCCACGTTTTATTTCCATAATAAAGTACAAGATATAAAAAATATAAAAGTGCACAATATAGCACAATTTTTTTCTGGATCCATTAGCACTTACTTTCTACAAAATTTTAATATATTATTATTTTGTACTATTGCACTGTTTTCGTTAAAAGTGACCACCTCACTGTCCAACAGCTTTTTTTTCCTCTCAAAATATTGCCACATTGTTCTTTATTTTACTTAATGTAACCAGTTTATTCTTTAAGCATTCATTCAATTTTTCTCCAAATTAATTTCTTTTTTCCTCTAATATTACTACTTTTTTTTAATTTAAATATTACCGCTTTTACCTTAAAATATCATTACTTTCTCAAAATATTACCACTACAATGAAAATATTTTTACTTTTTTATCAACTGTTGTGATTCCATTCCCTATATACCATGTAAAAGTTATTCTCAAAGTTTTCACTTCCAATGCTTGTTAGCTTATCTTTATATTTATAACTTTAGTTTAAACCTGAAGAAACATCTAAAATTTTGTGTAAGGCACATTTGAAGCCGACACTGCACTGCCTATTCTGACCAGCAGGGGCGACAGATAGGTGTATCGCAGGCCGGCTTGTCACGTGTTGAAGACTACATTTCCCAGAGTGCTCTGGGGTTGATCTGCCCCAATGGTTAACACCTACCTGTGAAAGCGTGTAAGGCTGAACAATGCCATCATTCAACGCGTCTGTAGTTTCACTGAGGGCTCGAATGGAAATTAAAGAAAAAAGATTAAAGGTAAAAAAGTAAAAGAGAAGCTTGAAAAAAGAGAGAAGAAAAATGAGAAAGTGAACAGACAACAGTTTTTATTGTCACTAAGAAAACCTGATAGACAAACTAAGATGATGAAAGATTATTATATTTAAAAAGCAAAAATAAGAGCAGAGGAACATATTGTGTTAAAAGCAGAATAAACAAAGAATCTTGTTTACTAGCATTTGACATTTGACATATGCCTTGAGGAGATGTGAGGAGCAGTAAGTAAATATGAAGAGCGTTGAAACATTGTGAGGAGCCTTGTGAAGAGCAGTACAGAGATGTGAAGAAGAGTAAGGAGATGTAAGGAACCTTGAGGAGATGTGAGGAGCCTTTAAACACTGTGAGAAGCAGTAATGAGATGTGAGGAGATGTGATCTTCAGATCTCCTCAAGGCTCCTTACCGTTCCTCACAACACATTACTCATCTTCGCATCTCCTTACTGCTTCTCACATCGCCTCAGGCCTCCTCATGATATTCTAAAGGACCTCATGTCTCTTTAATGCTCCTCACATCTCCTCAAGACTCTTCACATCTCATCATCGCTTCTCACGTCTCCTTACTGCTGCTCACATCTCCTCAAGTTTCCTCACATCTCCTCAAGACTCCTTACTGCTCCTTATGGAGTATTTGAGGAGATATGAGGAGTAGGAAGAAAATGTTGGGACCTTGGAGGAGATGTGAGGAGCAGTAAGGAGATGTGAAGATTGTTGAAGCATCTTGTGGACCCTTGAGAAAATTTTAGAAGACTTGAGGGATGTGAGGAGCCTTGAGGAGATGCAAAAAGTCCTGAAGCACCATGAGAAGACTTGAGAAGATGTAGGGAACCTTGAGGAGATGTAAGAAGCTTTTGAGGAGATGTGAGGTGAAGTAAGATAAGGAGATAAGGAACCTTGAGGAACCTTAAAACAGCGTGAATAGCAGTGAGGAGCCATAAGGAGCTGTGAGGAGGCGTGAGGAGATGTGAAAAGTCTTGAAACACCCCAATGAGCAGTAAGGAATGTGAGGACCAATTAGGAGATGTGAGGAGCCTTGAAACTCCATGAGGGGACTTGAGAAAATGTAAGGAACCTTGAGGAGATGTGACAAGCTTTTGGGAAGGTGTGAGATGCAGTAAGGAGATTGGAGAGTGAGGAGCCTTGAAACACCATGAGGAGCTGTGGGGAAAAATGAAAGGGCTGCAAGGAGCCATGAGGAGCCATGAGGAGCCGTGAGGAGGCACGAGGAGCCATGAGGAGCCGTGAGGAGCCATCAAGAGCCGTAAGGAGGCATGAGAAGCCGTGAGGAGGCATGAGGAGCCATGAGGAGGCGTGAGGAGGCAGACTGAGGTGATCCGAGTGAAGAGTGTAACATGTTTACTGTGACGGTTTAATAAAGAAGCATCCAGTGTGAAATGGCAGCGACTTCTTCTCGGGCACAGAGGGATGAAGCTCTGGTGGCGGGCGGCTCAGACTCAGACGCTGGGCTTTAATAACAATCCCGCCACTTAAATTGTTTGAGCAGAAATGTTTGTTCTCTCCTAACAGGATTGTGAATTATTAATCGACCCCCGAAGCCGGATTTCTAACCCGATTGTGGAGGTGGGATCGCGAGCGAGCGATGCTCCAGCACACCATTTACTCTGATGTATGTGTCTGCACATCTTTATATCCAATTTAATGGGATTCGGATAGATTCTGAAGCGACATCATAAAAGGCATGCGTCTGACCCCGGCAGGCCTCAGCCCTCCAGGACTCTCTGTATGATTGCTCGGCATGTCTCGCTGATTTTCATTAGATTTCGTTTCTTAGCCCGGTCTGATCTATACAAATGTAATGCCGGTACACTCAGTAAATATGAATAAACCGCTGAATTAGATCATTTTCCCGGAGAATGGAGTTCACCCCGAACATCATTTTATGCCCGCGTCTGAGTGCCTTACCTAATCAGGAGGGTAAACGACCTCGCTCTGCCTCGGACCCGCCGTTCGTTCAAGGGAAATGCTTTTTAAATACATTGTTCCACCATTCATCCTGCCGCACTAATGCGGGACACGGCCAGGTCTGAGCGGCGAGACTCTCCCAGAGACGAATCGATCCAGAAGGATCTCAGCAAACACCACATCTCTCACCAGCACCACTGCACCTTCAGAGGTCTTATTACTCGAACCCTAACCCTTTATATTCATCATCTGGAGTCAGTCTGAACTAAATGACGCTCCTAATGCTCTTGATAATCGTTTCCACTCGGAAAGAGTACAGCCTTCAGCTTAGTGCCTAACATCCAGTGCTGTATTTAAAGTACAGTGTAACCTCGCTATCCGAATGTATCTTGCCATAGTTTGGATAGAGTCCATTCTCATTAGATCTTATGGGAAAACCCTACCTCGTTCCAGCACCTGTACCTTGTTTAAAACTTTTATTGATGTCGGTGTGATTAAAAAACTAAGTCGTGGTAGACCCGTATGACCATACGCTTCAACACACCTGCAAATTCAGCCACTTCCTTCACTCTATGCCCCTTAGCATGCCCAATTGGCATCGCTCCTTTTTGCCGATCATTAATCTGCCTTATGACACATTGTCCACACATCGAATGAGACACTCACTGTACTGTACCACCTCTTCTCAATCTGATTCCCGTCACACATGCCGCAGGACTTTATAGCCAGATCATTCTCGTGTAGCGCCATCTGCAGGAACCTGAAGTAATTACCACCTTAAACATGAAAGGTGACTCATATTTTTTGTCCAGGGAGCTCATTATGTTCATAAATATTTTCTCTTTATTTAAACTATTACTGTTCCCTTTTTGAGTCTTGAACCACCCAAGATTTGTTCCTTATAAGTTTTTCCTTTCCGCTGTCACCCCAGGCTTGCTCAGGTATTGCTGTGGGCCGAGATTTTAGTAAAGCTGCCTTGAGACAATGCTCCGTTATAAAAAGCGTTTAAAAGTATTATTTAATGACTTGAACCTGAATCAGCAGTTGAATCTGCTTCATGTTTTATGTTTCCATACACCATTTCTACAGTTGGTGGTCTGCATTTGATCAAAACATGCTCCTCATAACCCTAAAAAAACATTTAGTTCATAAATTGTTCCCAAATCTATCCGATTCCCAATCTATTGCTGTAAGTGTGTGTTATTTGCATTATTTGATCAGTTCAAAGGAACCAGATCACTGGATGCTGATGTTGGCAGCTTCTCTGTGTAATGGGTTCCTTTTTCCTTGCCGCTGTCGCTCTAGGCCTGCTCAGTTTGGGTTGTGGGCCTAGATTTCTCTAAAGCTGCTTTGAGACAATGTCAAGACAAGGACAATCTATCGATAGATATAAATTCACCAATAGCAGAACAGGTAAAAATGAAATCACATGTATTATCAGCTACAGACTGAACCATGTTATTTTTTCTATTGCTGGTTGGAAGTACAGCAGCTTCAGCTTCGATCTCCGCCATTAGACCCTTTATCAAGGCCCTTAACCCGCCAGAGTGCCAGAGTCGGTCGGGATAAGAGCATCTGCTAAAATATTACTCAGTTTTAAGTAAAGTTTCACCATTGCTTCATTTTTACCCATATATTTTATCAGCATATGCATAAAACATGTGAAGTTCACTCTCTTCAAAAGCTGTGTAAGTTCTCTTTATTCAAACATGCCAAACATTTGCCTGTACTGTACTGTACTGTTCTGGACTGGTAGGTGTGTGATTAAAGGCTTGTTTGTTGGACCTGCTCCTGACTGTACTGTACTGCCAGGCTCCAGGAGAGGGAAACATAACACCGGCTCATTTGCAGCCGATCCTGATTAACATAACTTAATGAAACGGACTGTAATTGGGCTTCATCGATCTTTTTTTTTTTCTTTTTGATTGAGCCACGATGGAGTTCCAACTTCTCTCGGTACGGAGCTGATTGATTTGCGGCGAGATTCAGAGACCATTCAGCTCGGGAAATAATTATGTACTTATTTAGTTATCACTCACTTCACTATTATATTTTTGATGTAATTGCACATTTTTTGTAACGCTTTCCTTAATGAACATTATTTACAGGTGTTTCTCATGACGGGTGCAGTGTAGCCTGGGGGTCTATGATTCCTGATCTATTATTGTGGTTATAGGTTAGTTAGAACTATTTATTATAGTTTTATGGCTAATTAATGAAACACATTAACTACAGTATAATGGTTTGAGGTTTGAATCATTAACACTTTATTAAAACATTAGAGATCTGCCACACAGGACTGGCATTAAAAATATAAAACGTTAATTATAAACTGACCTTTTTTTGGATCATTATAAACAGAATCAATCAGTCCTTTCTCTACATACCTAAATAAACTCTGCACTCTGATTGGCTAACAGGGAAAAACGAGGCCCTGCTCTTCTCCTTCAGGAACCAGTCAGTGATCATGTTTTCTTTGGAACAGTCTGACCTTAAGATTGTACAGCAAAATCTGGAATTATTATGAAGATGTTTCACATTCAATAATATAAATGGACAGAATGGATGTTGTTTATATTCAGGTGACTTTATGTGGTGATTCTGATTCAGTTGTAGAGAAGAAGGGAAACCAAATCATCCCTTAGTTTAAGACTCTAAAATAAGAATAATAATTTATTATAATTTTAGGCTATATATTAGTTAATGTTATATTTTACAAAATACAGTTTAATCTCGCCCATGTCTTTTTCATGGCTATTTTTGGCGAGAGGTGAGTTTGGTGGCTTAACGATGTTACAGAAAACTAGACAAAGTGACATCATACCAGATGCTGACATAATGTTATTGTACAATCATCTTTATAATGTACATAAACATGTACATACATGTACAGTCTCTATGCATTTAAGCAAATTTGAGAAATAATCTGTGATTGACGATTGTTTCTATATATCTGAAACTGAAAGAGAAAGGAACGTTTAAAATGCAGATTTAGGATATAACCAAAATTATATAATGTACTTGGCTGTCGGGTTCAAATAAGAAAAATACGATTTTTTAAGGTTATTCTGGCTACTGTGCATGCGCATGCCGCCACTACAAAGGGGCCGAGACTCCGACACGTTTACTAATATGCTGATTGGTTCTTTCTAATGGCGGGGCGGGGCTTCTGTACTACAGTCCCATCTATATTTAAACCAGTGCCCGGTGTCCTTCTTATATAATGTCACTGATAGCAGACAGGGGCTGTATAACATCCAGCGTTACAAGATTAAAGTAGGATTAAAGCGCCACCTACTGACGGTCTGAAACATTGCGGCTTAGTGGGGTAGAACTTCATTATTGGCAGGACATTTGTCACATTATAAGCTTGGCAAGAGGTGAGGTTGACGGCTTTTGAGGTAAACTGCATGGAGGCAAATCCGTCCTGCCATCACAGGTGGAGAGAGATGAGTTTGATGAGATAATCAGGGTGAGATAATGAAGTTTGATGAAATTTGCATTTTATGAAATTTAATATTATGTATCAATATAGATCATGGATAATGAATGAGAATATATGTGAAGTGAATTGCAAACCCATTTTTCCATTTTTATTCATGTATGATAAAGATTTTTTAATCTGGTCTCGATCTCAGCCACTGCCGGTCTCCATCTTGACTCGGACTCGACTACTAAAAGTCTTGGTCTTGACTCAGACTCGGCTCTAACTCTATCTGAGGTCTAACTATCAGCGCAGGGTACCAGTCCATCGCAGGGCATGGGACACTTCAGAGATGCAAATCCCATGATGATGTCAGAATGCACACCTTTAGAAGGTGGGAAGAAAGTGGAGTGCCCAAAGGCAACCCAGACAGACCTGGGCAAAGTTTAGACTGGGAATCGAACCATGGGTCTCTGGAGCAGTGTATAACAACATAACTTAGAAGGAGAAAACCATTTTTAAGGTCTTTATCTCTACCTGACTTTAATTAGGGTCTATAAGTTACAAAACATCTTGAGAGGCGCTCAAACTTTTGCACACCTTTTCATTTCTATACCAGCATCTAATTCAGCTCGGTTCATTTCCCGGATCTTCCGTGAGATTAAACGGAAAGTCCGGTAAGGCAGAAGTTTTGGAACGACTTGATCTAACGTTTGTATTGTGGTGGTTTTTTTGTGAAAATCACAAGCAGTGAAGTAATCGCGCCCGAGGCAGCCGGTCATAACCAGTCGCCGCACTCAGACGGATTTCTGCTTTTATTGACACGGAGGAAGAATTTCACCTTGAATCCGAGCGGCGCGCTCTTCAGCGTTCCAGCCGTTTCACCCCCGGCGCTGTGATTGCTTTTGTTTTCGGGTCACCACATATCCATCGCTCCAACTTTTCCAATTTGTCAGGACTCGTTATAGGTAGACACCGGGCGTGCTCTGCGGAAACAAACACACATCTCACACCGCGAGGAAAAAAGATGTGGAGGTCTGCGGAGGAATCGGAGACGTTCCGCGGAATTCACTCCATCAAATCAATCCAAGTTCATCAAATAAATAATGACATCACGGCTGCGCTCCATTAATGGAAAATTATCTCTCCTTGTGATTAATTGCGTTAAACTTATGAAGCAGCCTGTTTTTTTTTCTTTCTTTCTTTCTTTCTTTGTCCGAATCAAAGGGAGGAAATGATGGATGGGGGCGCGTGATGAATGAAGAAAGCATCCGAACTAAATTGAATGTGTACTCATCCGTTCTCTCCTCACAACTAATGATAAATTGAGCATGTCGCGCCGAACAATGCGCGCAGACGCTTAAATCTGATCCGCGTTTGAACGCAGGAAGGCTGAGCTGTGGTTTTTAATATTTCTCGCTCATTAGAGGCTAATTACTCACGTTCAGGACGGCACTGCGTTCGAAATACATGAAGGAAGAGTTACCGATGCCCAAGTTCAGGTTTTGGATTGACTCCTTCTTCATGAAACATGTTAACTGTGAGTTACACTAAGTTCTAGATCCGGAAACATAAGCAGAAGGTCCAGATGTACAAGTGCACAAGAGCAGAAGCAGCTCAGATCCCAGCAGGAAAGAGACTACAGACAGAGGTTTGGAACAAAAAGAAAAGGTTAAATGGGATAAAGAACCCATACACCGGGACAGTTTACAAAATCTACTGGCTTTAAAAATGGATTTAAATTTGTTAGATGAAGCTCTTAATGAGCAGCCTGATGGTTCCAATGAGCCGAGATTCATCAACCTTAATTATAACCGAGGATTTGGATTTAAGCTGGAAAAGCAGAGAAACAAAAACAGTCCGTCCATTAAACCAGAGGTCCTGGGCTCTAAATGGAGTCTCAGCTCGACTGAAGATCAGTTTGAGTCCCATCAGCAGAAATGCTGGAGCAGCTTCTAGCTGGGTTTGGTTTGATGGATCAGCAGAAATGTTACAGGAGAGTTATACAGCATCAGCAGCTCCACCGGTTCCAGCAGCTCCTTCTTTCTGATTTCCTTTACGTCGTTTGCTGGTGTTAAACTCGGCGTCTCTCATTAAACACCCTCCCCGGCTGATCGGAGCTTCATTCATGGATCTGTTAAGCCTGGCTCTGATTATCCCGACCGAGCTGCTGATGATCTAGAACTCCGACTCTAACATTTCTGACTCAGAACATTCACATTTCTTTCTTCTGTCTTTCTTTCTTTCTTTCTTTCTTTCTTTGTGTCTTTCTACTGTTCTTTCTCGCTTTGTTTTCTTTAGCATTCACGGCTATCTTTCTTTCTTTTTTCTTTCTTTCTTTCAATGGTTCGTTCTGACTTTCTTTCTTTCTATTTGTCTTTCTTACTTTCATTCTACTGTTCTTCCTCTCTTTTTTCTTTAGAACTCATGGCTTTCTTTCTTTATATTTTTCTTTCTTTCTTTATATTTATTTTTCTTTCCACTGTTTGTTTTCTTTACAATTCATGGCTTTCTTTCTTTCTTTCACAGTATTCTATTTAGCCTTTCTTTCTTTCCTTCTTTCTATTGTTTTTTTCTCTTTGTTTTCTTTAGCATTCATGGCTATCTTTCTTTCTTTTTTCTTTCTTTCTTTTTATGGTTCTTTCTGTCGTTCTTTTTTTCTTTCCAGTTTTCTTTCTTACTTTGTTCTACTGTTCTTTCTCTCTTTTTTTCTTTAGAGTTCATGGCTTTTTTATTTCTTTATATTTTTCTTTCTTTCTTTCTTTAAATTTCTTTTTCTTTTTTTTGTTTGTTTTCTTTACAATTCATGGCTTTCTTTCTTTCTTTCTTTCGTTGTGTCTTTCTACTGTTCTTTCTCTCATTGTTTTCTTTAGCATTCATGGCTATCTTTCTTTCTTTTTTCTTTCTTTTTATGGTTCTTTCTGTCGTTCTTTTTTTCTTTCCAGTTTTCTTTCTTACTTTTGTTCTGCTGTTCTTTCTCTCTTTTTTTCTTTAGAGTTCATGGCTTTTTTCTTTCTTTATATTTTTCTTTCTTTCTTTATATTTCTTTTTCTTTCCATTGTTTGTTTTCTTTACAATTCATGGCTTTCTTTATTTCTTTCTTTCTTTCTTTCTTTATTTCACAGTATTCTATTTAGCCTTTCTTTCTTTCTTTCTTTCTTTCTATTGTTCTTTCTCTCTTTGTTTTCTTTAGCATTCATGGCTATCTTTCTTTCTTTCTTTTTTCTTTCTTTCTTTTTATGGTTCTTTCTGTCATTCTTTTTTTCTTTCCATTTTTCTTTCTTGCTTTTGTTCTACTGTTCTTTCTCTCTTTTTTTCTTTAGAGTTCATGGCTTTTTTCTTTTTTTATATTTTTCTTTCTTTTTTTCTTTCTTTCTTTAAATTTCTTTTTCTTTCTACTGTTTGTTTTCTTTAGAATTCACGGCTTTCTTTCTTCCTTTCTTTCTTTCTTTATTTCGTTGTGTCTTTCTACTGTTCTTTCTCTCTTTGTTTTCTTTAGCATTCATGGCTATCTTTCTTTCTTTTTTCATTCTTTCTTTCTCTCTATGGTTCTTTGTGTCATTTTTTCTTTCTTTCTATTTTTCTTTCTTTCTCTAGCTTCACCTAACTAATTTAGAATCACTAATGGAGGAATTTAAATGATAACAGATCCTGTGCTTTGGTTCTAACACCGGGTCTCACTGATTTTGTTTGGTTGGTAGAATAGTGGATCTCAGTAACAGCCTGCCTTAGAAATCAGACCCATTTTATTTAGTGAATGGAAATAAACTTTATTTATTACTAAATGAAAGCTTATCAATCGATATATTTGTGTTTATTTTCTGTATAATAAACAGTTGTTGGGAAACCCTGTTACTCGACGGTTAGGACTGAAGGCCGCAGTCTTTCGTTTCTCTTTATCGTGGAATCAAATGGCGATGACGGAACTGTGCTAAAATCTTAATAATACTCTCTTAATTAAGGTTGTGTTTGCAGTCTGTGCTGTGTGTTATGAATAATTCCTCCATCTGTGAGCTGCTGAAATGTTCATGGAATGTAGAGAACATCGTGGAGTTCACTTTCTTTGTCTCTCACACTTTACGAAGTTCCGGGGGATTCGAGGGTAAAGTTCGACGTGGCTCTGGGGTTTAGTGCAGAATTAAAACATGGCATTTAATAGTTTCTCAAACCCTCTACGATCTACGTCTCTCAGCAGTAGCAGCGTGAGCGTGGCATCGCTATCCGGAGCATCACGGGAAAATTGTAATGGCAGTCACACGTCGGGAGAGAAACGCTCGGATATTGCAATGCAAAGTTCAATTTCATTTTCTCCAAAGAGGGAAGAAAGCGAAGCTGAAAATATCAGCTCAGCGGAGCGGCACGCGTACAAGTTCACCCAGAAATGAGTATTTTCTCTAATTTGTCGACGCGTGCTGGGCGTCGGCGCCCCGAGACAATGTTGATGGATGATGTTTTAATGCTGCCGAATGTTATTTTTACTGAACAGGGAAAACTATAAATTCTTACTTCATCGGCGATGATGGCGCCCTATGCGTGAGAGCGTGGCGCGGCCGCGTCGCCCATGAATAATCGCCCCCTCGCAGGCAGATGTTACTGCGCGGAAAAGCAATTCTTCGGATAAGATTTGCAGAAGATTAATTGTCTACAGCTGTTTCATGGCCCAGTGCAATCTTAATACATTTATGATAAGTTTAAAAGCGTGCCCGATGCAAGCGCCCGTCTGCCTGTGCCAGCTTTTATTCCTACATCTGGATTCATAGATTCAGATCCTCCGTCATATTCATTACAGCCTTTATCCCGGCGATGGAGGGCCTGTTATTGTTCGAGCGCCGCTCAAACCCTTCGCTCATCCTCTCTTTCTTTCTCGTTTTTTTCTTCCCCCCGATTTTTATTCAGATCTGCGCAAATGACTTGGATCCGTTTGTCAGGTCTCGGGGTGGAAATTGAAAGTGACCCGCCGTGACCCTCGCCTATTAATCGTGCCAAATTGCGGCATATGCACGCTCCGGATGAGGCCGGCGGCGCCGGGAGTCCTTAATGAAGGAGATATGACCCAGGTGGCTTCCCGCACTCGCACTAGTTAAGAACAATCGCAGTGTTACGACCCAAACCAGGGGTCTTTTGCATTCTCCCATTCAGCAGTAATCATTTCCCCCGGCCTGGTCATATGCCAAATGTTCAGCAGGCAGACTGGGTTATTTAAAGCTCCCGCGCCAACAGATACGCCGGCTATGGCATGAGGAATGAATCCCAAAAGGATTTCTCAGGATTTTTTATATTACACGTTACATTACATTAAAGAAATGCTCATTATTTATTATCACAAAAGTAAAATGACTGCTACGTAAAAAATAGTCCACCTGCTGAGCACCGACTGATCCTAGAGATTATCAGAAGCTCCGCCTCAGCTGAGTGAATTCCTCAGAGTGGGCTATACTGCGTCAGGACATCAGCAAGATGTGACAAAGTTGGTCCTAAGAAGATCTGTGATACGGATGGGTCTGAGCACATTCCCCGTCCCCACTGGGTGATGGTCCATCCCAGATCCTCCGAGCCCAGAGAAGCCGACGCCGCTTCTGGACATGGTTATAACATAAGGCTTTTTTTTAGCACAGTAACGTTTTAAGTGGTATCTGTGAATGTAACTCTGTATTGTAGAGCTTGATAAAGGTTTGATAAAGGAATCCCTTGTCCATGTGGTTCTATCAGCTATTGATGAAGGACGGTTCTTGATGCAGTGCCGTCTGAGGGAGCGGAGATCACCCCTCTCCAGTTTAGGCTGTTTAGGAAATTCCTCCAGATTCCTTGAATGGTTTAATGATATTATGCATTGTAGAGGGAGAAATATATAAATCCCTTCCAGTCTTTCTTTGAGGAACATTGTTTTTAAACATTTCACATTTTCTCACACATTCGTTGATGAACTGGAGATCTTCTGATCCTCTTTTCTCCTCATTACTCATTAAATTGTTCCATCCCAACTATTTTTGGAATGTGTTGCAGGCCTGAAATGCAGGAATGGATGTTTTTTACCAAATGCAATGAAGTTGATCAAACATGGAATCTCTTGAGTTCATACCGTCTGCAATGAAATAAACGCAAAAGTAAATGCAAGAGACTCTGCTTCATTTTTTATTTGCATTTTCCATACCGTCCTAATATCTTCTGATTTGGGGATTGTTACAGTAATTGTGATTTCAGCCTCTAAGCTAGATTATTGTAAATTGTATTTATTGCGTATTTATTTTCGAGATCAGCTGTGCGTGATCATGATGGCACTCCACCCCCTGCAATCTGCTGCTCCACCTTCAGGTCTGCGAGCGAACAGATAGCTGTCATGTATGAAAAATAGGAAGCCTCTTTAACAAATGTCTCATTCTCTGCAGATTATTTACTTTTAATGGCTGTGGGATGAGAAAAGCACTTAATATGTGGTCACCGAGGCCGTGATGTATGGGACCGGTGCAGCAATGGTGGCACCGCCGCTTTGCTCTTCTCTAATAAATCTATCAGCGCTGGGAGATTCTGCACGGCTTCTAACGAATTATGTTATAAAATCCTGATTCCGCCCTCAGGAAGGCTCTGAATCGGAATAGATCTCACCTTTTATTGCTTTTCACCAGAGCTAGTGCGCGCTTAACGAAGAGGAGAATAAAAGACAAAATAAAAAAGAGCAAGCGCTTCTTTAGTCATTTGCCATGATTCTAGAATCTTACAACTGATTTTTGACCAGTTAACAGATTTTTACAAGTTGTAGTTCTTGGTATTTGAATCAGTGAGTCGTTTGTTTAACGAGTCTTTTTAGTTTTTTAATTATTGAGTCTTTTATTAAAAAATTCTCTCTACTTCAGCTTGTCAGTCTTTCAATCAGTGAGTCATTTTTATTGTGTCAGTGTTTGAATCAGTGAATCGTTTGTTTAATGATTCTCTCTAACTTTTAAATCAGTGAGTGTTTTATGTAAAAATTCTCTGTAGTTTAGTGTGTGTTTGAATCATTGAGTCGTTTGTATAAGATTATCTCTATTTAAGTGTGGTATTATTTGAATCAGTGAATCGTTAATTTAAAGATTTTCTCTGCTCAGATTGTCAGAGTTTGAATCAGTGAGTTGTTTGTTTAAAGATTCTCACTAGTTCAATGTATAAGTGTTTGAATCAGTGAGTCATTTATTTAAAGATTCTCTCATTTAGTTTGTCAGTGTTTGAATCATTGAGTATTCTGTATAAGATTTTCTCTACTTAAATGTGTCAGAATTTGAATCAGTGAGTCATTTGTTTAAAGAATCTCTCTCATTCTTTGTGTCAATATTGTCTCTACTTCAGTGTGTGATTATTTGAATCAGTGAATCATTTTGTCAATAAAGAGACTTGCTCCTTTGTTGTTCAGTGACTTGATTGGAATCAGTGAATCCTTCTCTCTGATGTAATGACTCTCTTTCGGGTCTGAGTGTTGGACTGGGCTGTATTATTTTAATTGTTTAGAAGCAATTTTGTCTGTATTTTACTTTATAAATTTGAATAAAATTAAACGTGAGACATAACGAATAATTTAACTGAACTGATGCAAATGTCTCAGATCACTGGAATGGCTCTAAAATAATAAAATTGAAATAAATTAAAAGTATTTATTTAGTTTGTTTTTGTTTTCCTTATACCTAATACACAATTTAAAAAAGATATTTCATTTTTCTAAATATTTGTGTAAGGTCTAGTGACTTTGTCACTGCACCAAAAACTTGGTTGGGGAATTCGGATGCACTGGAGCTCAAGCTTCTTCAAAACATGATAATCAACTGTTTTCTGGTCTCAGAACTTAATTAACTTGTTAATAGTTCATTAAAATGAACAGACTATGTCAGTGGAATTGAAACATGACGCCATGTCACTGACCCTCCTTTGATATGTGTGTGTTAAATAAATATTGTTGGTGTTTTTTGTTCTAATTAATTTTGACCAAATGCTGTTCTCAATTTATTAGGCTGAATTAAGGCAGCATCTGCTCGGTTCGTTTGTCCAGGCTGGACTTGGGCCCAGTATGATAATGTATTTGTTGTGAATTATTGTGGGTTTACACAGCCTGCTCGTGTGTAGCAGTGCTATTAATATTCAGCGCCATAATATTTCGCTTTCAATCCGTTCATGATTAACGTGCGATCATTTGGCGTTGTTATTAATATCCTACGGGGTAACGCTAATATCAGCCCAAATCCCACATAAAGGCGATGAGACGGCGTCCGTCATTTGTCTTATTTAAATAGCAAACGATAACACCTTGCTTCAATTCATGAACAGATTCATATTGCTCGGGGTTTAAGTGCTGACTAATCAGAGCAATTTCACGAAAGCTTAATCAAAATCCCAAAATCTGCCATCCATCTTCCTAAAGGAGTTTCAGCGGACGATTTGCAATTTAAATGTCCGTCCCGCTTTTATCTTTCTCTCCTCACCTCTAGAAATGATCCACGCTCGTCATTCATCAGCCGCGTGTCACCGCTAATTACGCTGAATGGAAGGCCTTAGGTGTCTTCACGAGCGAAAAAGTTTCACTGCCGATTGTGAAAATCACTTCGCTCTTTTTTTAAAAGGTGGTTTTACACCAAAACACACGCTGATAAAATCCATCTCATCAGCAGTGTGTCGTTTAAGAGGAGAGGTGACTAATAAACTCCGACTCACACCTCAAAGCAGAGGATTAAAGCCAGACAATGTTTATCTAAACTCAGAACTGCAGCTTCCAAATTCAAAATCTGGACAAACCGAGGATGCCACGGCACCAAAACGAGGATTTGGATTTAAGCTGGAAAGGCAGAGAAATGAAAAAGGTCAGTAGAGTAGATCAAAGGTCCTGATCTCTTAATCGATTCACAGTGAAACTGAAGATCAGTTTGAGTCCCATCACCAGAAATGCTGGATCAGCTTCTAGCTGGGTTTGGTTTGATGGATCAGTCAGAAATGTTATGGGAGAGTTATACAGCATCAGCAGCTCCACCGGTTCCAGCAGCTCCTTCTTTCTGATTTCCTTCACGCCGTTTGCCGGTGTTAAACTCGGCGTCTCTAATTAAACACCATCCCCAGCTGATCTGAGCTTCATTCATGGATCTGTTAAGCCCGGCTCTGATTAACCCGACCGAGCTGCTGATGATCTAGAACATTCACATTAAGAGCTTCAGCTCTTCTTTATAACATTTAAGGGTTTTCCTTGCCACTGTTACCCTAGGCTTGCTCAATCAGGGCTATGACTCTTGATATTGATAAAACTGCTTTGAGACAATTCTCCATTGTAAAAGAGATTATAGCAGTTTATCCTTAAAGTCTTACACTTTTTTAAGGGAAAAAGCTTTAAATTTGTACATTTGCCATAAATAGAACTAAAAACTAATATAATGCTCCAATTAAAATTCTATAAGAGCGGGACTGATTGTAGAGGAGGAACCAGAGCTGTGCTTGGTGCATGTTTGCGTGTAGAAGGTTCTGATCTCGTGCCACTTGTTGGTATAGATAAAGATGGATGGGTGCCAGGCTGTGCTCTCTCTAAATGAGAAAGGTGGCTTTGAGGTGGCCCACCTTCTCATCATCCTTTTAATAACCTGTAATGCCATCACGCGTCTGATTTATGACCTCGGAACAAAATAAATGGGGCAAACAGATAAACATATAAATGATTAAAAAAGGCGGGGTCCACCCGGACGCCCCGGCACGGATCGAGCAAAAGGCCTGTACTTAAGATCACCCCATTACAGGGAGCAATTTGTGCTCGATTGACTCGAGACAGTTTCTTCTCAGGTGCGGAAATTGTCTCACTTCGGAGATGAGATGTTGATTCGGTAGGGCCGTGGCCAGAGCAAACACGACATCGCATATCCGGGACGAGACCCGATGAGACGAGATGAGAGATATCAGAGATGGCTGATCCTTTTCATCCCACTCCGAGTCCCGCGGCTGAGGATAACAGAGACGTTTGGAGAATTCGCAGCTGGTATTATCTGGCGCTGTGATGCTCTGACAGGCCAGGATCCTTCACTGCCACTCAGGTCTATCAACGTCAGGACAGGGCTCAGTGTCAGAGCCGCAGATTCAGATTAAACACCCAAAGTCATTACACCAAATAATATTGACCTTCTCAGATACGACAGGAGATTTTTTGTTCCCTCTTTACGGAATCCAGCTGTTTATACTGGGGATGTGACTGCATGGATTAGCACATTTAATAAGAGTACAAAATAAAAGTCAGGCTGCTCTGGTAATGGAATAGCTACTTCTGTTTTTGTTCTGCTCAACTTCATATCATTTGTTAATAAACATCCATTCCTGCATTTCAGGCCGGCGACACATTCCTGAAAGAAAGACTGGAAGGGATTTATATATTTCTCCCTCTACAGAGCATAATATCATTAAATGATTCAAGGAATTTCCTAAACAGCCTACACTGAAGAGGGGTGATCTCCGCTCCCTCAGCTGGCACTGCATCAAGAACCATCATTCATCAATAGCTGATAGAACCACACGGACAAGGGATTCCTTTATCAAACCTTTATCAAGCTCTACAATACAGAGTTACATTCACAGATACCACTTAAAACGTTACTGTGTTAAAAAGAAGCCTTATGTTATAACCATGGCCAGAAGCGGCTCGGCTTCTCTGGGCTCGGAGGATCTGGGATGGACCATCATACAGTGGGAACGAGGATTGTGCTCAGACCCATCAGTATAACAGATCTTTTTTGGGACTGTTATGAGGAACAAGTCCAAAAGCCAGGCTCTGTCATGGTATGGGGTCGGTCAGGGCCCTTGGTAAAGGTCATTTCCACTTCTGTTAGACAACATTAATGCAGAAAAGTACCCTGAGATTTTAGAGCAACATAAGCTGCCTTCAAGACGACATCTTTATCAGGGACGTCTAGCATTTATCAACAAGACAAAACACAGAACAAAAACACACTTTAAGATGTGTTTGCAGGAAGAACGGAACAAAATAACACGGGGTCTGATGCTACACATGGCATCAGTGATTGTTAATAGACTCTGTGCTCTTAATCAATAACTAATGACATTTCATGTTTTCTCTTCGAGCTGTGTTCCTGTACCAGTTCCTGCCCCACACATGATGTTCCTGATGGTCCTCCCAAGGTTTCTTCCTCATAACACTTAGGGAGTTTTTCCTTGCCACTGTCGCCCTAGGCTTGCTCAATTTGGGATTGGATGTAGATATTAGGAGATAATCTAAAATTGTAAAGCTGCTTTGAGACAATGCTCCATTGTAAAAAGCGCTATATAAATGGATTTGACTTGACTTGACTTGAAACATTAAATCCCTTGATGCCAAAATGTCTTTTAAGTGTTGTGAGAAGGAACAGAAACATTACAAAGTGGTAAATGCTTTACTGTCCCAACTTTTTTTGGAATGTGTTGCAGGCCTGAAATGCAGGAATGGCTGTTTTTTAATGAATGAAATGAAATGAAAGTCAAAGTCAATGTAAGAAACACTGTGTGTTTTTTCCATACTGTCTCAACTCTTTCTGGTTTGGGGTTGTACTTGATTCCACTAGTACTGGTCCCCTTGGTACCTAAAGAATTCATCCTGTTGTGCAACAAAGGAACCGGAGGAGATTCCAGATGCATCTTGTGTTTGCTCTCACTGTAGTCTGACCTAAGAGCCTCCTCCCTCAGGAGATCAGTGGGCAAAATGGCCCAAATTGGGGAGAAAAATGGCCATAATAAGGTAAAAGGAAAGAAGAGTTTGGATCTGATAGAGACATGTTAACTGAAGCCTAACTGCATTAATTGTATAGTTTTAACCAGTCGAAGGACGAGACGGTCTGAAGTTACCATGTTATTCATGAGTTCTGCTCAAACACGGTTAAAGCATGAGGTGGAACATCTGCAGAGGGCCGTGGTCCATGCGCCCGTGGCCCTGTGTGTGTGGACCGTCTCACACCTGGCTGCTGTCAGAGCGGGTGCAGTTATTCACCATCTCATCAGCACTTAGCTTTTTTCAATTTCAGGCCCGGGGAAGTTACAGCTCTTTGTACAAGCGCCTGAAGTAATTGAATTTGCCGCAGAAATGGCCGGCTGGAAAATTTCATTTTCTTGCCCATATCGGCGGCGTACGAGGCGCGGGCAGACGGGGCACCTCCCCTCTCCAGCCTCCTCTCTCCAAACTTATCTTATCTCTCCCCCATCTTCCCATTACGGTCCATCTCTCCCTCTCTCTCCATCTGTCTTTCTCGAGCAGGAGAAGGACTTTACGCCGCTGTCTTTTTCACTCTCTCTCTCTCTCTCTCTCTCTCTCTCTCTCTCTCATCTCCTCAATCCCTCTCTCAGTCTGCAGGGCACGTCGCTCCTCAGAGGGGACGGCCTGGATCCCGGCTCGTGCCTCGTCCAAATCCTCGGCCTACGATAATCTCCGTGAGCACGGGGGGCTTGTCACCGCGCCTGTTTTTGCCCTAAATGCTTTGCACAAATAATGGTTTTCAGAATGAGCATTAACAGGCTTGATTACACGAAATGGCCCTTTTAATTTACAGCGGGCCGCTATTGATCACAGGAGTGCAGATTAAAGCGTTCAATGAAGCCGGTGATGAGGTATTAAGCAGCCCAAGCCCCCCGAGGGACGCGGGAGGATCCGAGAGAGCCGGGAGGAGGCGGGAGGAGGCAGGGGCGGCCGCCCGGGCCTGTGTACAGTTATTCCCCTGTAATGAAGTGCCTCTATGCGGCGGCATGAAGCACAGGCAGGAAAAATAGATTGGAGATGATGAGCTCTTCAAAGTCATTTCAGGCTCTCTCATTCCGCCTCATGCCCCGTGCCTCCCCTGCGCCCGCTCCCGTTCCTTCTCCCCAAAATGCCTTTAACGCCCCGGATTTACTTAGCTGGACCGATGCAATTTTTATGACCTTATTGCTTTTTTACCATGGTAATCGTTTTGAATCAATTTATCAATCTGAGGGAACCATCAGCCGTGTTGCCCTCAAAGATCAAGTCCAGGTCATTCCATCAATTCAGTGAGGTGCAGCCAGATGGAAAGTGACAAAAAATAAAAAAAGGGACTCTTCTACCCCCTACCACACGTACGCAGCTTTCTTTAAAAACGAGCTCAGGCTCCAACTGGATCATGTGTGCGACTTTATTCTGCAAATCATCAGGACTGGGACGGGAATAAAACAAATATTAGACATTAAATAACACCGGGTTAAAGGAAAAATAAATATTAGTAGAAATCGGTTTTTAAAAAGATGGCAACAACACTAGATCCTACTGTGACTCTGTTTACTGGACTAAATAATTTCTCTAAATAATTTCTCTACGTTATTATATTAAATATTTTATATATATATATACTATTACCTTACATTCTACAGTTTTATATTCTCTATTTATTATACTCTTCATAATATCCTATGTATTTAATTTATTATAGTCCATATATTATTCTAATATTATTTTATTTAGAATATTTTCTTTCTGTTTTTTGTTCTCGCTTTTCATTTTTATATTTAGCTCCTGTTTATTTAAACTATTGCTATAAACTCATTTTGGTAACTTAATATCATTCTTGGTCCCTTACAACATTTAGTGATATTTCCTTGCCACTGTTGCCCTAGGGTCACTCAGTTAGGGTTGTGGGTCTAGATATTTATAAAGCTGTTTTGAGAAAATGGTCTGTGAAAAAAAAGAGGTATAAAAATAAACCTGACTTGACTTGACATGACATGAATATATAAAATATTAGAGTTTGCATTTAATTCCACCTTAAAATATACTTAAATAACACAGGGATAAATTATAAATAAATATTATTAGAAAATGTGTTTTGATCTTTACCACTACTGTAGTCGTTAAATAGTTAAATCTCTTAAATGTTAATACAAGTTTTAAACACCTGATTCAGGATTAAACATATTTACTGAATTCAGAATGAGTTTGTTTTATAATGTATTAGAACATTAAACAGGTGAATTTCCAAAAAAAGTGAAAGCAATGCCAGAATAATTTATCATCAACCAAAAAGATTATTTCATTGTTTAATTTTAGTCTAACATAAATTCCTTTTAGTTTTACATTAGACTATATATACTGAGACCATATAAAATCAAAATTACGCATTAAAAATGAAAAGAAGAACAAATTAAGCAGATTTTCCCAGATACAGTAAATAAATGTCTATTTATTTTATAATTCAACTTGTTTTGTTGATAATCAGCTAAAGCGAGGATATTCCGTCCTCAGACGTGGGATAACAAGATAAACAATGTCTGATTCATTTCACACACCTTCAGTGTTGATCCCCAAAATCTTTGGAAAAAATTTAAATGCAGTTAAATGACTGAATCTCTGTTCATCATACATTTAAAAATTAAAATTAATCTAAAAATTATTCCTCATTAATAATATCGTGCCTTGTTTTATTGTTTTATTATGTTATTGTTAACTATAATCATTTAAAAAATGTTATGTGATTAATTCTAGTTCAGAAGGAGCCAAGTCAGAATTTAGCTTATGAAATTCTTAAAAATGAATACTATTTAATATCTGGCAACCCAAAGTGCCAAATATAAACACTGATATTTAATATTATATTATGTTCATGATTTAAAACCTCTCATACTCTCAAAGAATTACATCTCTCACTCCCATAACACACATACATACTGTATACACTGTACTCTAATGGGGGCACCCCTGGTCTGGGCTGGTCTGGTCTGGTCTGGACTACAGCCCATTGACAGACCCTGTTACCTGAGGGTGCCATGTGCCTTAACTCAGAGGCTTCTGGTGGGGAAGAAACTTGAGAGACCCAAAACAGATCCTGGGAGGCTGGGCCACTGTTGCTGCAGTGGGAGATGATCACTTGTCTGAGCTCCTCTCCCTCAGACACAGAAAATCGTGCCTGTATGTGGCGGTCCAGCTTGGGCACCCCCTACATTTTAATTAATGAAAAATAGGACAAAAATAAAATTTGGAGTCAGTAATAGTTTCTTGGGGAACACGGTAACACCTGTGCGGTGATTTTGTCGTCACTGTGTAATAATCGATGGTTATTTTTTCCTGCTTCCATGTCCGGCTGATTTAGAAACATTTTCCCGAGCACCGGGCTGTGTTTCAGGAACCGCGCTCGCGTTGTTGGATTTATTCGGTGCCTTTGAAAGTCTTTTAATTTGCCCATATTCCCTCGACGTTCCTTCTTTGTTTGGCTTGAACAAATGCCAATTAATGTTCCATTTCCCCAGGCAAATGGGATCCGAGCTCCCTAATGCAATTGTGATGAACGATCTGAAGCAGCTACTGTACGTCCAGTAATCGTAATGCAATAACGTGATAATGACAAAATAGCTTTTAGTGCCTGGCTTTTAAAAGGGGCCTGCGTTTGCCTCTGATTTAATTCCAAAAGCATCTATCAGTAGGGGGGCATTTAATTACCTCTCCTGGTATTAAGAGTTCTCCTCTAAGGGGTGTAGATCACTTTTAAACCTACTGGAAATAACAGCATATGGACGAAGGCCACTCAGTCACCATCAATACAATAAGACATAATAAATAAATAAAGACATCACGTTACAGATAAACAGGAGCATAGCTAAAATACTAAAATACAACAGTTATAGCTATGTGGTATAAAGCTATATAATGTATGATAACAATAATCATTTTTCACATTTTATCCCTGCTTTTCCTGGACAGAGCTGCAGGGGCTTAACTCTAGTAGGGGTCGCTGTTGTAGTGCCATGGGATGATCCCCATAACAAAACTCCCCTCCCTCAGAGTTGAGAAGATAAATTGCAGGTGCTGAATTATTGTTATTGTATTGTTATTGTTATTGTTTTATATTCCATCTTAAAATGAATGCATTAAATACCTACATGGATGTGGGGAGAACATACCAAACTGCACACAGACAACAACGTTTTGAACATATTCCTCCTCCTCTCCCTCTCGAATTTTACTGGCCAGCCAGAGGAATTTCAACTCGTCTGTCGAACCTATCACAAATAGTCATACGACAAAATGAGAACACCCAAAGGAAACCCTTAATCTTTTAAACATATTTAAACATGTGATCTTCATTTGTACAATATTGTGAGATGGAGGGATTAAAACTAAGCAAAACTCAAGAAATGTGTCACTATTGGTAAAGCTCAAATGTCCATTTTTATAAACGTGTTAAAAGAGAAAAAGGTTTTCGTTGGGTGTCCTTTTTTGTCACTACTGTACAGCTGAATGGTTTACAATAAAACCAAATATATAAAAACAAATAAAAAATACATAGCCTCAAACATAAATATGCCTGACATGACATCGAAACCTGAAAACTGTTTCAAATTACTGAAGTATGATTGATGTCACTGAATGCTGACGTTAGCTAGTGTGGTTGTTCTTTAGCTGAACACGTTCATCTGTTTAGGAAAGAACGATTCTCTTCTGTAACAGACATAAAACATAAACATTTTCATTCACAGCTGACAGAGCTTTAAGGTCAATTTCACCAGGCAGGTATATTTTTGCAAAATATGTACTAAATTCGAAAGGACTTTGTCACTCTCAAATTGTTCTGATAGGTTGCCAGATTTGTGCGTGTTGAAAGAGAAATCACGCAATCATGTTTCAGCAAATTCAAAAACTTCTCAATACCTAAAACATAAACATTTAATAAAAAATTGAGTCATTTTGTGTCACATCTCAATTCTAAATCTCAAATCAGAAATACCGAGTCAAACTCAAGTCTTGTATCGAGCCCCCCCATGAGTAACTACGTAAAGCTGTTCCCCCCAAAGTGCACACAAAGACCAAAAGAATAAAGTGATTCACTGAAAGTGATTCACTTTTTTCCAATGAGTGTTATGTTCCTTTTATTTAACATAATTAACAAATTGTCTCTTGACAAACTCAGAGCACATCAGACCAAACAAAGCCTCATGCACCCCCTGTGATGTTTGGCGCCCCCTAAGGGGGGGCTCCGACTCCAGGTTGCAAACCATGGTTCTAGACCATTTGAAGTTGGAGGCCAACCGGGGGCCAGTGGTTATGTTAAGGGGCCAGTCACTTTCTCCCTAAATGTGCATTGTTTGCATGGGTGATGTAACTCACCCCTCATTTGAAGGGGGGGGGGTGTAGGAGGGCCATCGGGGGGGGGGGGGGGAGCTTGTTGTCACTTGCCCTTTCTGCCCCACTGAACCGTCCCTGCTGTGCACAGGACACCTTCAGAGGTCCTTCTCAGGATATATGCAGATCCTGCTCTATTAACGGATGTAAATATATAGATAATAGATGCTCCGATGCCATGAGCTTCTCTATATAAATACAAAATCTTTTTCATCCCACATGCAGCTATCATAATGCTTTATTTTAAAAAACCCCGTCTAATCAGCACACTCCTTCACTGATCCCCTGACCTTTCTCCGCACAATGGAGCAATACATCTCTAAAAGGCCCACAAATCGGATCCTAATGAGCCTCTTTAAGGCTGTTTGAATTTCTAATGAATAACTCTGGCCACAAAAATAAACATGCTGCTATCGATCACACCACGAGGATTGGAATAATGGAATAAGGGCCGTGTGTTCCCTCTGCAGGACTCTGTGCTCTCTGTGTGTTATGACTGTACGCATGGGCTCAGATCAAAACCTCGCTCTGATATCCGAGACCTGCTCCCTCCAGGATCCACGAGTCCACGGTGCATTTCATCTAATTCCTGCTTCAGGACCAGCTGCTGCACGAGGTCACAGAAAATTATACAGCAATTAGGGTTTTATTAGCAAAACCAGGAAAGCAATGTTGAATAAATCATATTTAACAGTGCTGCTGTGTGTTTGGACTGATAACTTGAATTTATGTACAAATAGTTTATTTTATACAGTGCTTTATACAAGGAAACAACTAAATATTAAAAAGTAAGTAAATCATGAGTTAGTAATTCTAGTTTTTCTGCAAAAAAACAATGAAATAGTTTTTACGTCAACTATGCGGCAAAAATTAAACATAAAATTTGCCATGTTTTATGTTTCTTACAGTTTACGTTTAGAGATACAGTGACATCTTTAATATCTTAAACAAAACAATCAATAATAATAATAATAATAATAATAATAAATAAAATAATTATAAAATATAAAAAAATAATATTTTTAATACAAAAATTTAAGCAAAAAGTAAATAAATGTTAAATAATAATATGCAATAATAATAATTAAAAATAATAATAATAACAATAATAATAATTATTGTTATTATTATTGTTATTATTATTATTGTTTTTTTATTACAATAAGTAAATAACTGTAAAAAATATAAGTAATAATATAATCTAATTATTATTTATAATTTTTAATACATTTGTTTACATAATTCTTATTTAAAAAACAATAATAATAATAATTGTTTTATTGTTAATATTATTATTATTATTATTATTATTATTATTATTATATATTGTATATTGTATATTATATATACACGTATATACAGTTATATCTAATACTATATATACTTATACTATATCTATATATATATATATATAATATATATATATTATATTACGTATAGCTCCCCTATCTATTATACGCTCTATATATATATATATATATATATCTATCTCTCTCTCTCTCTCTCTCTCTCTCTCTCTCTCCGTCTATCTCTCTTCTCTCTCTCCTCTCTCTCTCTCTCTCTCTCTCTCTCTCTCTCTCTCCCCGTCTCTCTCTCTCTCTCTCTCTCTCTCTCTCTTATCTATATATATCTATATATATTATCATAAATTGTGCCGGATGATAAGGTCCCTGTATGCTGAGGACATCAGCTCAAGCTCAACATGAACGTCCCTGACCTCTTTAATTGCTCCACAGCCCTGGCATTTGCGATTTGATTGCTGATTACACCGCGTAATTTACTTGGGGTCACGGAAAGAAATGTTAAATGATATTTTCTACAATAAGCCTCGTGAATTTGGACCTGATCCCTGGATGAAAGAAGGCAGTGGAGCAGGTCATCGTATCCCACATGAATTCTGACTTAATGTATTGAAATCTTATGCAACATGTTTGAGTAACAGATGAGCACAGTCATGCCTGAGCTACGTGATTGATTATTCAATGGCACTACCTGGTAGTTTTTAGCTCATCCCTTTAAAGCGGCCCTGGGGGAGACATTGGGTCTCTTTAGGGTTGGATGTAATGAATATTTAAATTGCAGCTTACATGCGGCTTTGTTAAACGGCATGTTTACAGCTGTAGAATTTATATCCGGTCCTCATATGAGCAAACATATTTTAATGTACAAAAAAAATATCAATAACAGCAGGATTTATGAACGCACCGCAAGATAAAGCTTGTGAGCTCATATCTGTCACTGAAAGACATGAAAAGGGCTTTCGGGATTAATTTATACCCCTTGAATAAAACACAAATATGTCAAAATGCTTTTACATCCATTTTATTTAGCAACATCTGGCTGCATCCCAAACCACATACTACTGTACTAATGATTATTATTATATTGTCAAAATAATACAAAATATATCTATACAAAATTTTATTAAATATATATTGGACATAACATATTAAAAACATTTGAAGATTTTTCACAAACTGTTTACAATCTATTAGCTCATTGGCACATCATTATTTTATACAATATTGAAAATTTTAGTTAACATCTCTTAAGCCTTTTATATTTATACTGTGTATTGTTCATTTTGGGGTATTTTCTTGGCACACTCTGGGCCCCTTAATACCAACTAGCAGCATGGTTTAAACCCCACAGCCTACCTGAGTACTGTTGCTGACCATGTGCACCCTTTTATGTGTCCCATAGAGGATAACGCTCCATGTCCAGAAGTTAAAATCATCTCAAACTGGTACTCAAATGCCTCCACAATCACTGGCTCTCAATCCACTAGAGTCATGAGTCTCTTTCCTTCCAAGTTTTATCTTTTCATCGTCTCCCTGGGTTCACTGGGGCTGCAGACGTACTGTAAATGTCCGTAAAGCTTCTTTTTCGGCTGCTCTATTGTTATGAGAGTGCTGTATAAATTAATTGGACTTGAGTTTGCTTGATGCGTACAAAAACAAGACAAGGCAACAAAGGCAAGCCTGATTTTGGCAAACGGCAGATTGTCATCAGTCAGTAGCATGACTCAGCAGCATTGTGAGGTTTGGCTTTTTGGCTTTTATTATGTATCTTCACTTCCTAATTCAAAGGTAAAATAAAAATTTTGAAAAAAGGCATCAAGTAAAAGTCCAAGGAGATCGCAGGTGGACTTTGTATTATGATTAGTTACCCAGAAAAAGATCTTTCATATACCGTTTCTTGCAGAAATACATCAGTTTTTAAAGGGTCTGTTTCCCCTTTTTCTTTTATTTTAGTAAAGCACAAAACACGTTATAAAAACAGTTCTATATTAATATATATTTACATTCTGCAATAAAAAAAAACTGTTTTAATTTGTGCTCTGACACCGTTCGAGAGTATCAGGTTTTCTATACTCATGCGCGATTTGCTTAAATAAGGCAAAGTTTTTATTACCTGTTTTCTGAGATCCCATTCTTGTGCGTTCGAAATCTCTCGGATCCAAATGGAGCTTTCCATTGTTTAACACAGGTTAAGCAGGGTTGTTTGGGCTGGTTTTGCGACTCCGCCGTCCCTGTGCATTCCGCGATTAGAATAAATACCCGAGCGAGTAATCTCAGGCCTGTATGTCGAGGTTTAATCTTATAAAAACCTTGACCCGGGCCCTTTGTCCCACAGGAGCGGCTTACACGCAGAGATTAAATGCTTCTTCACATTAGTAATGTCAGCACAAAATGATTATCTTCTCTGAATAATTTATCCCCATGCAGAGCCTAATTTCCTTATCTTTCCCTTCTCTTTGCCTCTTTTAGTGCAGAGGAGACGGTAAATGGCTGTTAGTCTTCCGAAAACCTATGGATCGCCTTTGCCATCGATCAATTAAAAAACACTCGGCCCTGAGCCGCGACATGATTTATATCTTGTTAATAGAATTGTCTCGCTATATCCCTATATGGTTATACCGCTAGATTGCATTAGGCGTTTAGAGATGGGGACGGGGCTTCAGTAAGAGCCTCTGAACGCTCATGCTGCTCTTTCTGGGAAGGCTGGAGGTCAGGACTCGTGGAGGGTACAGGAGCAGTGCACAGTGAATCAGGTACACCCCGCCGTAACCTCTTTATTGCCCCGGCCGTCGCCCCCTGTGGTTTAAAAGAGCACCATCACCACACCGGCATCACCCAGCGAGATTGATGGGGTGTCACGGGGGAATTTTAGAAGGCATGACGGATAACAGAGCCACAGCATGATTAAATGGACCTGATTTTATAAAGACATCGCACAGATTCGAACCGGATGCATTTCGCTTTGACGTTAATCAGATGAAGTCGAACTAAATGCACCAATCAAAGAGCAAAAAGACATTTTGTGGGACGTGTGATGTATGATGTTATGATAATCCAGAAACGGACGAGATACGTAACAGACAAAAATAATACATAAACAATCGTTTGTCGTAACCTCGTCCTTTTTGTTGTGTAGCATTTGAAGTGGTGCAGAAGTTCACCAGAACAACCTGCCACTGTTGGACCTATCAGCAAGGACCTTAACCCACAATAGCTTGGATTCTAAAGGCAGCTGCACACCAAACGAGATGCCAAAATTATTATATTCGGACACATTTTTTCATCTCCAAACTATACAAACAGCAGACAAGACAAACAATACGCCTTCTTCAAGTACTGAAGACGTCCTTTTGCTGTTCCCAGAAAAATACAAATGCCGATATCGGGTACATACAATTTTCGAAAAAAGAAAGAAATAAAGGAGCACAGAGATTTTCAGTGTCTCATACAAGAGCGAGACACCATCATTAGATTTAGATCTATCCAATTACATATCAGGTTTAATCCTGTATTCAAAGCTAATGTATTAGTCATTATTAATAATATTCCTGGTATTTTATAAACACGGTCCCAAAGCTGAACATTTTATAAGCGAGTAAGACAGCTCTGTGGTTCTGAGAAGAGGAAACAACAGAGTCTTGTGCCAAATATGAAAATACAGGAGGCGCTTCATGAGGCGCAGGAGCGACACCGATTGGTCAGTGAGCTTTGTCGCCAGCGAGAGTTCTCAAAGTTACAAGTCAGTTGGTGAAATTTCTTCCCTCCTACATACTCCACCCTCAACTTGGTGGTTTTATTGAAGTGGAAGTGTTTAGGAACTACAAAGTGTCAGACCACGTAAAGTTAAAGAGCGGGGGCACCCAGTGCTAAGGAGCATAGTGCAGAAAAGATACCAACCAACACTCTGCCGCACCCAATAACTGCAGAGTTCCAAATCTCCTCTGGAAAATTAACATCAGCACTAAAACTGAGCACCGGGAGCTTCATGGCATGGGTTTAACCAATCACCCAGATGGGGTGGTGTAAAGCACAGCAACACTGGATTCTGGATCAATGAATCACGCTTCTCTATCTGGCAGTCTGATGGATGAGTCTGGGTTTGGTGAATGCCAGGAGAACATTACTCGCCTGACTGTAAAGTTGATAACGTTATGGGGCTGTTCATCAGGGCTTAGTTTTAGCGAAGGCTAATTTTAATGCTTCAGAATACCGAGACATTTTGGCCCTTTTCTGTTCCACAAAGTAAGGTCCATAAAGGCATGGTTGGGTAGCACAGAGTCCTGACTTCAACCCCATCGAACACATTTGGGATGAACCAGAATGGAGATTGTGAGCCAGGCCCTCTCGTCCAACATCACTGTCTGACCATTACTATGCTTTTCAGGATGAATGCCCACAGCCATGGTCCAAAATCTTGTAGAAAGCATTCCCAGAAGCTGCAAAGGTTGATCCTATGGATTTAGAATGGGAAGCCATAAAAGCTCCTGGAGGTCGAATATGGAGCTGTCCCAATACTTTTGTCCATATAGTGTAACTAAGCCCAATCCGGCCCAATCAGGAGGTCCCTGCGTTGGAGATCCAGCATTTTGCAAATTGGAAATAGATGTTTTAGTCTCGGTTTTCCCGAGCAAGGGATTTACCGGACACCTGTGACAAATTGATTGATACTGATTCATTTATGCAAACCAGCGCAAGAGGATCTAATCGAGGCATCAGTACGTGTAGCTGTAGAATAGAGCAGCTTCATGTAAACAACGTGTTTCTGGCGAATCAACAGATGTCTCCATCTGGCCAGGTTGCCCTCTGATCACACACACACACACACACACACACACACACACACACACACACACACACACACACACACACAATGTATACCCACATCGATCTCGGCACAGATCCATTGTGTCAGGATGATACACATTATTTACAAGTGGCTCAGCTATTTTTCACCTCACCTCTCTACAGAGGACAAATTAAACACGAGGAAAACGATGAGAAATCAAAACGATAAGCATCCAGCTTGACAAATTATGAGTGGCACAAAAGAAAATGACAAACGGCGGGCGCCGGGAGTTAACAAGCCGCGCCCGGTGTTATCTCGTCGCCGTGTTTATTGCAGTCAGGCCAGTTATTGGCCTCGCCGGCCCTGACGCTGACTGACAGCCTCTATTAAGGCGGCGTCCCTGCAGGCGGCAGATACATTACATAAAACAGTTATTGCTTTTCGCCGAGGTGAAATATCGCCCGCTAAATAGGCCACGCCATTATCGGACAAGGTTTGGGTACAAGGTTTTAATTTGAGAGACCGCTTTGTAACGCCGGTCACAATTGACACGCGATTGTGTGCATATCGGTGAATTGATGGCGCGTCTCTCCGGGGCTTTGTCTGCTTTTAATGTGTTTGCCGAGGTCGAACACGGATTTTATCTCTCCACTCTCCTCCCCTCTCCTCTCTTTTACTCGTTCCATATCGGGGCCCTGGCGCTCTGGAGTGGTCCTGAGCTCTCATCTGGCTAGGAGATAAGACGTTCCTCGCCAGCAGTGCGACAAAAGGCCGTTGCTCTTTTTTGTGTCTGAGGCTGAATTACGAGCGTGAAATGGCCCCCGAATGCCACTCTAATAATGATGTATTTATTCGTAACAGGACTGTCTTGCCCGCCTCCGCGGGGGCATCTGCGCTCTCCGGGGTGGGTGTCACGTCCCCGCTTTGTGCACTGCATATTAAAAGCTTTATGGAAGCAATTAAATGTGTGCTTAATGGCAACGAGCTGGCAGAATGAATGTACAATTGAATTAGCGCTTATGATACGCTGCATTACAAGATGAAGTAAACGCAATTACCTCAGGCGCCTTCTCCCTTGCCTTCCCATCGGGTCTTGGCGGCGTGACACGACTTAATTAGCCCTTTTCCTCACGTACTCCGAGGCGCTGATTTCATTTTCACACAGGATGAAACATCCTTAATTCTCCCCATGTCGTTTCGGGATGAGAGATATCACAAATGACCGGAAGCAACATCAGAAAAGCTGCTAAACATCACGGTTAAAATGTTCAAACTTAATTATTATTCATCTTAAATCTCCTACGTATTGACAGAAGGAAAGTAATCCTGTCAGGGTAGGTCATTTTAGCAAGCTGGTTAGTGTTTACTATCATTTTTACTTCATATAAACTCAAATCTTCTCTGAAGTCCTGTCAGGTTAGCTCGTACTAGCTAATATTTCCATGAATATGACTCCATCAGTTAACTAGCTAGTGCTAAACTCGAAATCCTGTCAGGTTAGGAATTTTCGTCTTGCTAATGTTAACAATAATTAATAGTTATGTACATTCTTCTCAGTATTTAGCAAGCTGACTCAATGCAATGGAAGCAAGAAGCAATGGCTAAATCCTCTGAGAAACCCTGTCAGATTAGCTCATATTAGCTAAAATGCTAATGCTAACCGGGTAGCAGCATGCGACATTTGCTCTGTTACATTTACACAAGTGAGTTTTGTGTACAAAAGGGCACTCCTTAGAGCAAATTTTATTTAAAGTGAGTAAATTCCTAAAGGGAAACGTTTACTTTTTATCTGTGCTCATATTAGCAAAATTGCCTAGCGTTAGCACCAATTACGCATTTAAATGAGTATATGACCAAAACATTTAAAAGATTATTTCATGTCATATTTATTAAAAATTAAATAAATAAAATAATAATAATAATAATAATAATAATAATAATCACATAAAAAAGTCAGCTAGCTAATATGAGCTAACCTGACAGGATTCGTCTGAATATTTTAATCATATGCTCATTTAGAGAATAATTATTGATGCTAACACTAGGCAGCTTTCTAAAATGAGCTAACCTGACAAAATTTTATAGTCATATTCATAAATAATTATAATCATCACTGCTAAGACTAGCCATAAAGCTAATATGTGATATCTGACAGGATTTACAAGACTATTTCTTGTCATTTTAATTAAAGATGATGATAACCACATAACAAAGGTCAGCTAGCTAATATGAGCTAACCTGACAGGATTCATCTGAATATTTTAATCATATGCTCATTTATAGAATAATTATTGATGCTAACACTAGGCAGCTTTCTAAAATGAGCTAACCTGACCGGATTTTATAGTCATATTCATAATTAATTATAATCATCACTGCTAAAACTAGTCAGAAAGCTAACATGATACCTGACAGGATTTACAAGACTATTTATTAATAAAAGATAATAACCACATAACAAAGGTAAGCTAGCTTATATGAGTTAACCCAACAGGAATTGTCAGAGGATTTTAAGTCAAACTCATGTAAGATGAGTAGGTAGGTTTGTTAATATGAGATAACCTGACAGGAATTGTCATCATTTTTTGGTCATATACTCATTTAAAATTATAATTGGTGCTAACACTTGACAGTTTTGTTAATATGAGCTAACCTGACAGGAATTTATAGTCATATTCATAAATGATTGTAATAATCACTGCTAAGACTAGCCATAAAGCTAATATGTGATACTTGACAGGATTTACAAGGTTATATCATATGATATTAAAGAAAGAACAATATCACATAACAAAAGTCAGCTAGCTAATATGAGCTAACCTGACAGGAATTTAGTCAAACTCATTAAAGATCATATTCACTGCTGCTAACATTAGCCAACATATGAGCTATCAAAGCTGGCTAGTGTTGCAGCAATAACTGTAATCTTAAATGAGTGTGATTTTAAATCTTTTGATAATTCCTGTCAGGTATCACATGTTAGCTTTATGCTTAGTGTTAGGTGAGCTTGTGTTAGAAGAAGCTTTTTTCCCCATTTTCTTAGATAACATGCTTTTTTATAGTGTTGACTGACACAACATGGTTTGAGATCATTAGCATTTGAATTAGCATTCAGTTTACATAATGCTGACTCACTCTTAGCCTTGTAGCTTCAGTAAAACCTGACAGAACCTAACCAAACGTGACTCTGCTGATTCAGGCAAAAGGAAAACATCATAGTGGACGTTTCAGCTCAGAATTGACTATGATATATGTGAGCTAAACGTTTTCAGTCTGTGCTATTCGGCGCTAACGGTGACTGATAAAAGTGTAGATTCCTGTTTGATAAGGATATGAAATGTCACAACATGGGAGGAAGAAAGATCTATTGCACAAACACTTTGGAGAAGTGGGACTGACCTAAAGGTCATCGTTAGATCTGAGAAAGTATTGAAATAATGCATCACCTCTGTCAAGACAAACACTGCACAATGCACTACATGTGTTTGGTGTCAAGCAATAGATAAATAGGACACAAACCTGCAAGTGGCCAAAAGTATTGGGACACAAACCCACATGTGGCCAAAAGTATTGGGACACAAACCCACATCTGGCCAAAAATATTAGGACACAAACCCACATGTGAACAAAAGTATTGGGACACAAAATTGAATGTTGCCAAAAGTATTGGGACACAAACTCACATGGCTAAAAATATTGGGACACAAACCCACATGTGGCCAAAATATTGGGACACAAACCAACAAGTGGCAAAAATATTGGGACACAAAGGCACACCTGGCCAAAAGTATTGGAACACAAAATCACATGTTGCCAAACGTATTGGGACACAAACCCACATGTGGACAAAATTATTGGGACACAAACTCACACCTGGCCAGGAGCATTGGGACGGTCTTAAAGAGGGTTAGTCAGCTGGAGTGTAGTGTGGAGGAACTTAACCTCATGCATGACTTATTGCCCAACATCGGTGCCGATCCTGACCTCATTATCGTGGTCGTATCTTGATGGGGGTCAATCTGTGCCAACATCTAGTTGAAAGCCTTTTAGAGGAGCAGCAAAATGACTCCATATTAATGCAACCCTTGGTTCTTGAGAGCCCCATCGTGAGAGTGTTCAGTTCTCCGGGAGAATCGTTGAGATCAGAGATGCTGACGACGGTGTCCTTGCAGATTGACTGTTCACTTCTTCAACTTTGCCCATTAACCTGAGTGCAGTGGGCAGTTTGCACTGCTGTCGGGCTTCAACGGCGCATTTATCGTACCCTTCCGACAGACTAATGGAACCCAGTTAAGGTGTGTTAACAATTTTCCTATCGATTAATGACGGCAAATCATAGCCAGACTGGACTCGGTCTGTGAGATTTAGTGGCTTTTAAGGTAGTAGCGACGAATATAATGCCTTCGAAAGAGCTTCTGCGCATGAGATATATGACACCTGCTACATTAAGCTACATTAAGCTTTAATACGTCTTCATTACTGGCAGGCCGCCGGACCCCTTCAAGGTTGAAATAGAGATCCACCTTTCATTATGCCACCCATCATCGCCGCTGCGCCGAGATATCAAATAATAATGGAACTGCTCAGACAGTTCTGCCCGACTTGTTAATGTTAATCGATGTATTAAATATTAAGGATTTCCAGAACGGCTGGCAACCCGCTCGCCCAGGACCCGCAATTACGGCAAACTTTTCTCTCATGCGTAATTAAATAAAGTAGAGCGTAATCGTCGGCCTCATCACCTCTCTACTCTGACCTCCAGTAAAGACGTCGACTGAGGAGCCGCTGATTTATCTGGCGCAGTTCACATGCCGCAAACTTCTCACGGGTACAGAGCAAACACAGCACGTATTTATTCTGCTTATTGAATTACAGACATCAAATTAATTAGCAGGCACTTGGGTGCAGGAAAAGTATTGGGACACAAATCTGCATGTGGACAAAAGTATTGGGACACAAACCCACATGTGGATAAAAGCATTGAGACACAAATCCACATGTGAACAAAAGTATTAGTACACAAACCCACATGTGGATAAAAATATTGAGACACAAACCCACATGGCCACAAGTATGGAGACACAAACCCACGTGTGAACAAAAGTAATGGGACACAATCTTACATGTGGATAAAAGTATTGGGACACAAACCTACATGTGGATAAAAGTATTGAGACACAAACCCACATGTGGATAAAAGTATTGAGACACAAACCCACATGGCCACAGGTATGGAGACAAACCCACATGTGAACAAAAGTATTGGGACACAAACCCACATGTGAACAAAAGTATTGGGACACAAACCCACATGTGAACAAAACTATTGGGACACAAACCCGCATATGAACAAAAGTATTAGGACACAAACCCACATGTGGACAAAAAAATTGGGACCCAAACCCACATGTGAACAAAAGTATTGAGACACAAATCCGCACCTGGTCAAATGTATTGAGACACAAAATCACACATGGCCAAAAGCATTGGGACATAAACCCACTTGTGGCCAAAAGTATTTGGTCACAAACCCACATGTGAACAAAAGTATTGGGACACAAACCCGCATATGAACAAAAGTATTAGGACACAAACCCACATGTGGACAAAAGTATTGGGACACAAACCCGCATGTGAACAAAGTATTAGGACACAAACCCACATGTGAACAAAAGTATTGGGACACAAACCCACATGTGAACAAAAGTATTGGGTCACAAACCCACATGGCCAAAGGTATGGAGACACACACCCACATGTGAACAAAAGTATTAAAACACAAACCTGCACCTGGTCAAATGTATTGGGACAAAAAAAATACATGGCCAAAAATCCCTGGACACAAACCCACGTGTGGATAGGCACTCGGGTGGCACCACTGCAGGAAAACAGGTTTGAGTCGCATTAGTGCCTTCTGGACATATCTGAGGGCTGGTATGCTGGTCCCTGCTGACACCATACTGCACCTGGGAGAGACTCAGGACCCCCCACGACCCTAGCCAGGATAAAGCAGGGTTAAATCTGTGGAATGCTTGTCCTGATCAGGGTCGTTGGAGGGTCTATCTCGGAATTCACTGGGCACAGGCAGCGGTACACCTAGTTCAATGCAGCATTATGTAACCGTATCACCCGGCTCCAGGTTCGAAACCAGATACTTAAGAACTGATGTTTCTCAATGTAGCTTTTTATCCTGACCACATGGTGCAGGTGAGGCTTTACCCTGTCACAGGGCTGGGTAGGGTTCGCTGTTGCAGCACCTGGGGATCCTGCCATCGTCCAGCCTACCCTAATTCAAACAAAACCAAACCATACCGGTGTCTGACCGGAAGGTAACGCTGATACTAGGGCTGGGCATTGTTTGGATTTTATTCAAATTCCGAATCTGCTTATTGATTAAATCCAGTTGATTGGAAATGATTTGGATAGGCACACACCTGTCTATATAAGGTCCCACAGTTGACTGCATGTCAGAGCGCAAACACCAAGCATGAAGTCAAAGGAATTGTCTGTAGACCTCCGAGACAAAATTGTCTCGAAGGCACAAATCTGGGGAAGGATACAGAAAAATTTCTGCTGTTTTGAAGGTCCCAATGAGCACAGTGGCCTCCATCATTCGTAAATGGAAGAAGTTTGGAACCACCAGGACTCTTCCTAGAGCTGGCCGACCGTCTAAATTGAGCGATCGGGGGAGAAGGGCCTTGGTCAGGGAGGTGACCAAGAACCCGATGGTCACTCTGTCAGAGCTCCAGCGTTCCTCCGTGGAGAGAGGAGAACCTTGCAGAAGGACAACCATCTCTGCAGCAATCCACCAATCAGGCCTGTATGGCAGAGTGGCCAGGCGAAAGCCACTCCTTAGTAAAAGGCACACCGGCAGCACGTCTGAATTGCCAAAAGGACCTGAAGGACTATTCAGAACAAGAGAAACAAAAAATCTATGTTCTATGCGACAAAGATTGAACTCTTGGTGTGAATGCCAGGCGTCATGTTTGGAGAAAACCAGGCACTGCTCATCACGAGGCCAATACCATCCCTACAGTCAAGCATGGTGGTGGCAGCATCATGCTATGGGGATGTTTTTCAGCAGCAGGAACTGGCAGACTAGTCAGTATAGAGGGAAAGATGAATGCAGCAATGTACAGAGACATCCTGGATGAAAACCTGCTCCAGAGCGCTCTTGACCTCAGACTGGGGCGACGGTTCATTTTTCAGCAGGACCACGACCCGAAGCACACAGCCAAGATCTCAAAGGAGTGGCTTCAGGACCACTCTGTGAATGTCCTGGAGTGACCCAGCCAGAGCCCAGACTTGAATCTGATCTGAAAATGGCTGTGCACAGACGTCTCCCATCAAACCTGATGGAGCTTCAGAGGTACTGCAAAGAAGAAGGCAAAAACGGCCGAAAGAGAGGGGGCCAATGCGGGGGGGCAGAAGAGGACAAAAAGACGGGAGGCGGGAGGGGCGGCCAAAGGGGGGGGACAAAGGAGGAAGGCAAAGGGGGGGAAGACGGAGGGAAAGAGAGGGAGGGGGGGGGTTTGTTTTTTAATTTTAATACATTTTCAAAACTCTCAAGAAAACTTTTTTCACATGGTCATAATGGGGTATTTTGTGTAAAATTTTGAGGAAAGAGATTAATTTAATGCAATTTGGAATAAGGCTGTAACGTAACAAAATGTGGAAAAAGTGAAGCGCTGTGAATACTTTCCGGATGCACTGTGTACATATATATATATATATATATTTCAACTCGTTGCTAACAAGTGAGAGTCTCTACTGCTGAAATCATGAACCTGAATGAAAAAATAATCATCCTTTCAATGTTCTACGCAAAAACATAAAGCTGACCAATTGCGTCTCACTATTTGATTTTTATTTGCTGATCTTGTTACATCTTTCACAATGATGGTCAATTATACAAACTTATAGATGCACTATTTAGGTACGGTTTTGATATTTCTTAGTAAATAAGCCAAGTTTCAAATGAAAAGCTAAAATAATGGGGACACAGACAGGAAAAGCCTTTTAAGCAAAATAAAAATCTTCTACACATTTCATATACGTTAAATTATAAATCGACGTTTCCACAAGGAAATTAATCCAAATCCATGCTTGACAAATGTGAGTTTTTACAACTTCCTACGATAATGAATTATTTTCCACCACACTTACTTGCCTGACGCTGCTACAGAGTCCTTTCTATCGAGATTCAAAAGTTTTTGTAGTCCACGTAGTTGAAAACCTGTCAATATAAAAACAACCCATTAAAATTGATTGAGAAATGTAGATTATTGTGCTTGTAAACCAGAAAAAACGCAGCTCCTCTGTTTACTTGTAAGTGTTTATGGGCTGGTCTTGCCTGGACCAATATGGCAGACGTGTCGACATATCACAGCAGCATCTAAGTATATTATGTCTATGGTTAAGACACCCAATGCAGGGAAAACCTTTAATATACCATTAACAAGCCAATTAAGACCTTACCAAAAACACTAGGGGATCAGCTACAAATGTGTCCGGACTTCTGCCAAATTTTAAGCCTATTGTTTCCATTTGCAGAAATGTTATATTCAAGTCTGTTGCCTTCCAATATTTTGTTGGACCAGTGCTCAAAAACATGCAGCTTCTTAAAAAAATGTCAAATACTTGCTGTATCTCAACAGAAGCAAATGCATAACGAATTACAAAATGCTTGTGTTTGCTTTTGTTATGCTAATTATTATTGATTAACTAGCCGCAATGTTTTTGTTACACAAAGTTTTTGTGTTCTGTACAATCTCTTGTGTCGCCACAAAAACACTCGTGGTGTGCACACAGCTCCGGAACTTAAACATTAAACAGCACAGCCTGAAATCATGTTGGATTCCTAAACGTCGCACACGAGGCAGCACAAATAAATGCGGCACAGCGAGCCAGGGTCGGCTGCCCTTGCCTGGCGCCCACCGCAGGCCGGCCGCTGTATAGAAAGAAAACACGTTCCCCCTGCAGGACGCCCGAGCGAGGCCCAGTCCTGTGTTTCTCTTTCCCCCCAGTCGGTGCAAACGACTCGGCCCTGCCTTTTTGTTTCTCCGAGCTTTCGTACTGTCAAAATAGTGACAAATCAACTCCAGGACAGGGTGGTCACCGAATCCACCGTCACACATCGCAGAGGCAAAGATAAAACTTTGTGATGCATGAAAATGAAAAAAGACCAGTATTTTTGCTCTTCATTTATGTGTATTTATTAGGTCAATCATCCATCCCACAAAAAAGCACATAAATAATAGTTTAACAAATACGTTTCTACAAATGAAGCTTGGAGTTTAAGATGATTTGAGTTTTGTTTTTTATGGAGTGTTATCCTGCTGGACGTAGCCATCAGAATGGCACACTGCGATGGCACACTGTGGGCATAACGGGACGCACATTGTCAGCAACAATACTCAGGTAGGCTGTGGGGTTTAAAAGATGCCCAGCTGGTATTAAGCAGCAGAAACTGAGACTCTTCAGATTTTTTTTCCAATCTATCATTCAGTATTGTGAAACACCTGGTGTAATCTGCTGCTGTAGCCCACCTGCTTCAAGGTTTGACATGTAACCAGTGGTTATTTGAGTTACTGTTTCCTTGCTATCTTTATCAGCTCAAACCAGTCAATTTTCTCCTCTTTTCACCATTTCGCCCTCACTGGATATTCTCTCTTTTTCAAACCATTCTCTGTAAAACCTACAGATGGCGCTGTGTGTGAAAATCCCAGCAGTTTCTGAAAAACCCAGAGCAACCTTCTACGGAAAATAAATCTGATCAAGCAGATCCCACACTGATCTGCCGAATGCTGTAAATCTGTTATTTTCAAATTTGAATCCACACGTCTGCAGCCGTTGTGCAAACTGCGCACTGTTTAATACCTGCTCTAACATGCTATTAATTAAGACATTAAAGATAAGACACTCAAGACGATTTTTTGTATATTTTAATAAAGCATACTGCTGGGGATAAATACATTCATGAGCTTTTATCCTGCAAGAAATTGGCCATCAACTTTCTATTGAAGAAAGATTTGATCTGTTACTAATAAGACAGACTTAAGAAAGATTTGAGCTCCAATGATGTCTAGGCTGATCGTAAGGAAAACGCGCGCTGCTTTTATTTCTCTCCATACTATTCTTATATCTCGTCTCCGTATTAAAATACTTGAGCGAGACCTGGAGTAGAATATCTTCAGGGCTGAGACATTCAGGACTCAGAGCAGCACTGCAACAATTATTGATGACAAAAATTCTCCATTTGTCGTGCCGTGGCACTTTTACAGTCCGTAATGTGGAATTGTTGCCAATATCCTGCCTGGAGCAGATGGGCAAGTCAGCAAGATGGATCAGATGCCACATAAATTGGCGAGTGGCAGCGAAGGCGAGGCGTGCCACAGCTATCTGTGCTTTATAGACCAGAGCGGCGAGGAATGCTGCCAAAAGCAACATCTCAAACTGTTTATCCAGATTATTCCCTGTTCAGCACGGCGAGGAATAAATTCACATCATATTCTCCCCGTTGTCTGCGCCGCCGCCACATAAAAGGGAGAACTGATCACCGTGTAATTGCTGAATAGAAAAACACTTTCGGCGCATCCGCCCAAAGCAATTGTTCCAGAATGTTCTCTTTATTTCCCATTTGAAATGCTTTTTTCGTTCACGTGCAAAAACAAAGAAAGCCACGAACATTCGCTGAGCTATAAAATTGCGATTAGGCACCAAAAAAATTAAACACGCTGCCTTATGCAAAAGTTTGGTTGCCCCTGGTCAACAAGTAGAAGTTAAAACAACCTCTGCAGGGAACGAACAGAAATTTGTGAGTTTTATTCAATTGCAGACAGAATGAACCCAAGGTATTTCAAGATTCTCTTCTGATAAACACCCAGTCCTTCATTTCAGGCCTGCAACACATTCCAAAAAAGGTTTGAGGGCAATTTAGGGCTAGTAATGAGGTGAAAACTAAATAATGATTTGATTTCAAACAGGTGATTAATCTAGGTAATCATGATTTGTTACAAAAGTCTTTGAGGAGTAAAGATGATCAGCAGATCTCCAGTTTATCAACAAATGTGTAAGAAAATGTGAAATGTTTAAAAACAATGTTCCTCAAAAAAAAAAATATATAAAAGGGATTTCTGTATTTCTCCCTCTACAGACCATATCATTAAAACGATTCAAGAAATCTGGAGGGCAAAGGGTACAAGCCTAAACTGAAGAGGGGTGATCTCCACTCCCTCAGACAGCGCTGCATCAAGAACCGTCCTTCATCAATAGCTGATAGAACCACATGGACCAGGGATTCCTTTATCAAACCTTTATCAAGCTCTACAATACAGAGTTACATTCACAAATACCTCTTAAAACGTTACTGTGCTAAACAGAAGCCTTATGTTATAACCATGTCCAGAAACGTCTCTGATCTGGGATGGACCATCACCCAGTGGAGACGGGTATCACGCTCAGACCCATCAGTATCACAGATCTTTTTTTTGGAAGACCAAAGATGAAAGACGTGATCCGATTGTGACCCCATCACAAGCCTATCTGCGTCCGACAGACCCAGCGTCCGATCTCGTTCCGTCCTGTGTTGCCGCCGCCACAATTGACTTGTCATGTATTTCACAGCTAATTAGGCCTTTACAAACGAGACCCGATAAGAACGTTGCTAAATTGACCATAAATGCTACCATTCAATCAGACACAATGGCCTGCCCAGCGGCAGTAATCAGGATTAATTAGCGTGGCTTTATTACGACGCGGGAGAGCCGGGAGAAGTTCGAGAGAGGGAGCAGCCCATTATGTTTCACCGCGGGTGGGTTTTTGTCGCGGACCGCCCTGGATAAATAGACGAGTCAGAGGTGAGAGTGTCAGCTTTTCATGAGCTTATCTCGCGTCGCAACCCACCCAGGAGGATGTTCAGCGGGTCTAAGGGACGCAGATACACCACCAACTACATCCTAGGAGAAGATAAGACCCAGGGAGGGTGGGAATTTCCTGGGTCATGAAGATTTGATTACGGCATGAGAAAAAGTAGGCAGTTTCTGAAGCAGGACGTCTTTTATTGAGGGTAAGAGGTACAGATCCATGAGACTGAGGGTACAGAATGGATTCAACAACATGAATCATCTGCAAAAATCATATAAATGACCTTATAGTCTTTATCCAACTACAGACATCGACAACAGAATCAAAGCATTTTCAGATAAGAGGAACCAAAATATACAAAAAAGCTTTGTTTTTTTAATAAATAAACGCTCCTAAATCTCTCAGAACTAGACATAATATTCAGTCATGCAGTGAATCCTGATATATAACCCAAACTATAGTTATCATCGACTCTCTGAAACACTCTCACTGCATTTTACAAACAAACTGCAGCTTCAATGATTTATTACACCAGTTCTGCTTTTAAACTCCACTACTTAATTTAAAAATACGTATCCAAACCTTTTAATAACCTCTTATATTCATGACAGAAATAGAATTCAGCGTCCCTGGGACATGGATAATCCTCTAGTGTCTGAGATTAATAAAAACAGTCTAACAGTCTGCGTTAAGAAAAGTGTTAGAAAGACTTTTACATTATAAAAAAAAGCCCAAGTAAATGACCCAAGTAAAAAATGCAGAGATGGTAAAGAGGTACTTAAGTATTGTTAGGTATCTGTTCTTTACTTGATTATTGCTGTAACTTAATTCTTTTTACTTTTACTTACCACATTACAAAAGACAAATCTGTACTTACTAACAATATTTGCAAAACAGGCTCACTAGTTTTCATGAATGTATTCATTTTTCTGTTATCTATCTTTTTTATTTCGGCGATTCGAGGCGCAACTATCGTGAGGGTGCGAGACCCGAAAATGACACAATTATTTTTAACCTTAAATCTATTAAAAACGCTAAACGGGCTCGCCTGTATTCGGGCTGTATTCATCACAGAAATGTGTGGAAGAAGAATACTAAGAATTATAAGAAGAAGTTTGATTGATAACAATATAATGAATAGATTCATAAAAGTTAAAGTAACAAGGCTGTTTTGAAACCATAGTGAGTAAAAAGTACAGATTTTTCTGTAAAAGTATGTAGTTACAGAAATAATCAATTTTGTATATATATATTTTGTATACGCCATAAGGATCTGTCCCTTGGTAATTGGATCAGGTCTTTAATCCTGAACTCCGTTGTAACAACAATTTCAAAAAGAAATAAATAACATCTTTGCGTGATATATAATATCAGTCTTGAAAACATTACCGGTAAGAACGACCCTGTACTATTCTTATTTCATCCAAGCTGGCATCGCCTCTGTTCTCTATTCATTCCGTTCCATGCTGAACCCTCCATGTTCCTCCGGTTGCCCCTCTCTGTCTTTTCGTATTAGTCTTGCCCGTGCCACCAGCTGCGGGTCCACACACTGTGTGATTACTTGTGGCTTCGCTAGTTTTGCCGGATTAAGATCCACTCTCCCTAATCGAGTCGAGCTCTCCTGCGCCGGCCCATGACAATCAGACGGGCTGGCGTGAGATCTGTCCCGGGGGGGAAGCGCCTGCGCCCGGCTGTGCCCTCCTCTACACACCTATCACGCGGCGTGTCTCTCACAATTGTGTGGACGTGGCACGGCGCTACTCTGTCCTCGCCATCCCATCCTTGTACCAGACCCTTTTCTGTCTCTCAGGTGGCACAGCTTTCTGGTCTTGACTTTCTGGTTTGTCCAGCATGTAGGAGGGTCTGGTGCAAGAAGAAGAAGTGCCCAAAAGCAGGTTCACAAATGGGCCAACTGCCTGGCACAGGAGCGACCGAGAGCCAGGACCTGGGTTCTGTCTTGCCGGAGGAGTTTCTAAAGGGCAAAGGTTGCTCTACACAACGTGGGTGGCAGCCTAATTGGTGTTGATGGTGTGGCATCACTGTCCTCTGATCGCTGTCTGAAGTTTGGTATGTTCCCCACATGTTCAATACACTGATAAAAAGCATGCCAGCTGGTGTACTGGCAATAAATGACCTCATCTCCCCAAAGAGTTTCTGCGACAGGCCCAGAACCTCCAAAATCCCACTTTAGCAACAAACACTTGTAGGTAATAATTTGGGAGGACCTGCCCCCTGTGGAGATCCCCTCAGAACTACATTCGTTCCAGGGCCTTTTCTGGTTTGCATTCGAACAGCCAGTAGGAACAGCGAAGGGATTTTATTCCCTACACCGATTTTCAACTGGGTCAAAAGTACATACTCAAAATGTACAATACTTTTAGATGCTTCTTTCTTACCTACTTTCTTTCTTTCGTAATTTCTCAGTATTCTTTTTAGTCTTTATTTATGTACTTATTTATTTCTCAGTATTCTTTTTAGCCTTTCTTTCTTTCCTTCTTTTGTCTTTTAGCATTTATGTCTTTCTTCCTTTCGCTATTTCTTCCTTCCTTCCTGGCTTCCTTTTTCGTTCTTTCTTTATTTGTCTTTCTTTCTTTCTTTCTGTCATTCATTCTTTCTCTTTTTTTCCTTCCTACTTTCTTTATTTTCTCTTTATCATTTCTTTCTTTCTTTCCTCCTTCTTTCTTTCATTTTTATTTCTTTCCTTGTTTCTTTCATTTTCTTTCTTTTTTCATTTGTTTATTTGATCTTCCGTCCTTCCTTCCTTCGTTTTTATTTATTCCCTTATTTCTTTTTTCATTTCTTCTTCCTTCCTTCCATCCTCGTCTTTCTTTCTTTTATCTTTCTTTCTTTCCTTTTTTTCATTGTTTCTTTCTTTCTGTCTGTCTTTCTTTTTGTCTTTTTTTCTTTTTCTTTTTTCCTTCTTTCATTCTTTCTTTATTTCATTTGTTCATTAAAGATTAAAGATTCCTACATCATACATGAAACAAAAAACAAGGCACAGCATAAATAAACCAGACTGAAGTTTGACCCAAGGGTGGCAGAAGTACACAAATTCTTTACTTAAGCAAAATTACTACTAATCTGATAAACATGCTAAATGTACTTAAAGTAAAAAAGCAAAAATATTTCTTTATAAAGCCCAACACTAATCCTTTCTAACTCTGATTTTGAAGCAGGACGTCTTTTATCGAGGGTAACAGCGTACCACATGAAACATCTGCAAAAAAATCCCATAAATGACCTTTAGCTAAAACATTCTCAGACACGAGAAACCAAAATATATAAAATACTTTGGATATTTTAATGAATGCTCCTAAATCTCTCATAGACTCTAGACATAATGTTCAGTAATGCAGTAAATCCTGATATTTAACTAAAACTACAGTTAGCATCAACTGTCTGAAACACTCTCGCTGCATTTTACCAATAACCTGCAGCTTCAGAGATTTTTTACACCAGTTCTGCTTTTAAACTTCACTACAATACTTAGTTTACAAATACCTATGCAGAACTTTTATTATACCTCTTATATTCATGACAGAAATAGAATTCAGCGTCTCAGGGACATGGATAATCCTCTAGTGTCTGATTAATAGAAATAAAGTGTATAAGGTTATTTTGGGGAGAAGAATGCATTATGGTGAAAGTTAAAAAGGGTGAGAAAGACTTTATAAGTTTTATACTCCTTCAAAATGTGCCAAGTATAAACCTAGGATTCTGATTGGTGCTTCATTAGGTGCCTGACTAGAATTGCCTAAATAAAAAACAAAAATAAATAGGTAGATAAAATAGATAAATAAACAGAGTCATAAAAGGTCAAGTAAACGTTTTGAAACGTAGTAAAAAGTACAGATTTCACTTTTGGAATGTACTAAGTAAAAGCAAAAAGTACTAAGTTGGAGAAATAATCAAGTACAGATACCTAAAAAACTGTACTTACCACCTCTTAGCATTAACAAGCAGTTGCCATGGCAACCCTCAGTCCCACCTTTTCAGGTTGTTGTTGTGTGAGTTGAAGTTTTTGGTAGTTTGTGCTTAGAGCTGATAATAAAACTGTAAAGCACTCTAGCTGTTGGAGTGTAGCTTGTTTACGGAATCCTAATCCGATCTCCAGAGCGATAATCGGATTCTCCGCTACAGGATCAGAGGCTGTGCTTCACGGGAGAACGGCAACCCGCGTGCATTTTCTCCTCCGTTTGCGTCAGCCGGTTCGTCCTTGGTTCCGCTCGCGCCGAAGGACGATCCGATCGACTGACGCTGCACTTCCGCTCCACACCGGGCCTGCCAAGCTTCGGCGCTCGCTCCGAGACCGAGTTGATGAAGAAAAGTAATCAATGGAGTGAAGAATGATGAAGAAATAAAAGTGGGTGATAAAAAAGGAATAAGAGAAATAAGGGCGTGCTTTGTGCGCTAGACGTGACAGAATCTTAACGCGTTTTTCTGACGGGACGCCATAAATGTTGGTTTTATGGCTTGAGCCTTTCTGCTTTTTCAAAAATCATGCCTGAATCAATAACTCTTCATATCTGAGCGCCGTGTCTTGGTGTACATATTGTTAAAAGATTGCTCCAAACGAGCGCCGCCGCACCCTCTGTTTCCTCCTCGATTGATTTATTTCTCCTTATTAATGAACTTTGGTGCAGTTCCACTTGTCAGGCCGGTCTGCAGGGGTCAATAAACCCGAGGAAACTTGATGTTAGTGGATCCGGCTTAAGTGATTCTGTCGTGCTAACGATTCAATACATCAGGACAGATGTCAGGCGCTTATAATATGTTGATTCACCGACTCTAATCTGCATAAGCGCCGGAGCCGCAGGACCCGAACCCCCGCCGAGCCCCGAGATTTATCACGACCTGCTGAAAACTCTGCTTTTTCTAAATATTTGATCTAACAGACAGAGGCGGGGGAACCGAGCCTCCTGCTGAACGATAAATAAATCAGGTCTGGATCGGTGATACTATGATGTTATGAGAGCAGGTTTGAGACACTGGTGCCCGAATAAATGCACAAAATCGTCTGGAAAGGATTCACAAAGCGTTGGAGTTTGAATCCAGGCAAAAGTGCATTAATGATGTCCGGGCATCGATGCTGGGAAAAGGCGTCAGCTGCAGGTCCAACTCCAGTTCATCCCAAAGATGTTCCAAAAGGTCAACTTCATTCCGTTCATAAATAAACATCCATTCCTGCACTGCAGACCTGCAACACATTCCCCATTCCCCTCACAACACTTAAAAGACGTTTTGGCACCGAGCATACCAAGTGATTTAGTGTTTCAGGTATTATTTGGTTTCATTTTTTCCTCCGAGCCCAGAGAAGACGACGCCGCTTCTGGACATGGTTATAATGTCTAAGGCTTCTATAAGGCTTCTTTTAGCACAGTAACGTTTTAAGTGGTATTTGTGAATGTAACTCTGTATTGTAGAGCTTGATAAAGGTTTGATAAAGGAATCCCTTGCCCATGTGGTTCTATCAGCTATTGATGAATGACGGTTCTTGATGCAGTGCCGTCTGAGGGAGTGGATATCACCCTTCTTCAGTTTAGGCTTTTTAGGAAATTCCTCCAGATTCTTTGAATCATTTAATGATATTATGCCCTGTAGAAGGAGAAATATATAAATCCCTTCCAATCTTTCTTTGAGGAAACAGAAAGAAACCAGAAAAAAACATGAAATATCTCAGGTTCAAACACCCGTATCCACCAAAAGCGGGCGTCCCAGTACTTTTGGTCACGCAGCATAAGTGCTGATGGTACGGTGTAACACTAAAGGTGACTAAATTGCTGGCTGCAGCTTTCTGGCTCCTGCAGGAAATCGGTGCGATGGATTGGCAGTGTGAGATGTAGTTGTGGATGGCAGAGGTCAGTGTATTGTGTATCTGTGCAGTCAATAATAAAGTTAGGACGTTTGCCTGCTGAAAGTTAATGAGCGATCGCAAAGACCTTGGGAAGCCATTTGCATCGTGGCATCGGCTGCCCGCTCCATGCTAAAGGAGCCGGGGGAGGTCGAGTCATCGCAGTGCCACGACACACAACACACACAACACACAGCGTTCATGAATCCGTCACTTAATGTCTGTACGCAAACAAGAATGCAAAACAATTTCAGGATTATATCCTCTCACCAGCTGTCTGTGTCTGGGCAAAGTTTGGCATGTTCTCCACACGCCTATGACGCGGATATGTCGTTTGAATCCCTGCGTATCCTCTGCAGCCTGAGTTGGGCATAAAGACTGTGAATGTGTGCAGTAATTGTGTTCTTATTGCTCTCATAAAAGAACGCAGCTGCTACTGTTCAGCTTTGGGTTATAGTCGAGCTTTTATGTTTTTTAATGTGTGTGTGTGTGTGTGTGTGTGTGTGTGTGTGTGTGTGTGTGTGTATTCTTGATACCATTCATCGATGTGTTTGTGAATCAATGAGAAACAGCATATACAGTACTCCGGAATACACACAAATGTGTAAATGTGAGACAGAACTTGTGCGGTTGGCTCTCACACTTTTCAGACTTGCATATTTTGCACTTCGGGTCGTAAACAGATTGCCCAGCCATTTAGGATTTATTCCTCGACTGGAACGGGTTCAGCTTGTACGTCTGAAGTCGCGTTGCGGCCCGTTTGGAGGAAGCGAGTCTGATTACGTGACCCGGCCGTGTCACAGCACGCCATTATGATAAAGAGATGTTTGTCGACTTTAAGTGGGTGCTGAATATTCGGATTAACTCTGCACCTTTTGCTCCCGCAGCCGATTGTTCCAGCACGATCTCTAAAAGCTCAGAGATCAAACCAAAGGCGTTCACACTCCAAATTAAGGTTTTTTCAAGTCTGGTTGTAGAGCTTCTGTTTCCAGGCCACACTGCAGATGCATGGACTGAAGGTTTTCAGACAACATAAGCACCAAACTCTACCATAGTATTTTGTGTATTTTTGACCATGGACTCTACTGTTTGATGGGATTGAAACTAAACTCTGGTAGGTTTAAACCTGAGTAATGTTTAGGCTCAGGTTGCTCAATAGATGAATTATATCTTGAACACTGGTTTTTGTTTAAACCTGAGCTCTGAGGTTTGGTTCAGATTCTGGTTTCTATCAATGTTTGCTTAAACTTCAGGTTTAATCCTGAGACCTAGTTACCATCTGTGTGGGTTTGCTTGTGAGCTAGGTTGGCTGGATCCTGAGTTTATAACTGGTTGGAGTTGGAGCCCTTGTTCTGGTTTCTATCTGATTGGGGTTTAGTCCTGAGCTCTGACCCCTGTCTAGGTTTTTTAGGGGTTTGGCTCATGTTCAGGTGGAGTTTAATCCTGGCTTTAATTCAGGTTACTCCCTGGCTTTACTTTCTGTGTTTAGTCTAGGGTTAGTTAAAGCTGAGCTTTGCTTAAAACTCTGGTTATTGTCTGTTTGAGCTTCGGTTTTTAATCCTAATCTCTGGTTTCTTTCTGGATTGATTTGATCCTGCTCTGGTTTAATCCTGAGGTGTAAGTTATCTTAAGCCTAAGATCTCTTTCAGTCTCTGATTAGTGGTTGGAGTTTGATCCTGGTTTAACCCTGAGCTCTGGTTACTGTCTAGCTGGGTTTGATCCCGAGCAATCCTGAGCTTCCATTGCTGCCTAGGTGGGTTTGATCTTAAGTTTTGGTCACTGTAAAGATGGAGTTTGGCATGTTCTCCCAGCATCCGTGAGGGTTTCTTCAAGTATTCTGGTTTATTTCTACCTTGCAGGACTTGTGTTTGTATCTGCAGAACTTTTATATGCATATATTTCTGTTCATTAGCCAAAATGTACAAAATAAATAAATAAATGAAATAAGAATAAGTTTTTAATCCTGTTTTTTCCTAATGCTAAACCCTTGCAGAGCAGAGCTTGAAGATTTCATTCCTTTAGCCTGGTGTCATTTTACAGAGCAGCAATACAACATCATGGTGTGTAACAGATTGCTCCTCATCGCACAAACAACACTTCCAATTCGGATGTGCCACCGTGGTGCCACCCGGAGCTTTATTACAGTCACCCGCCAGGCTTTTTTCTCTCTCCTCTTTTTAATATCTGCGTACAGACAGAAGTGGACGCTGCGCCGTTCTGACAAGAGACAAATGTTTCATTCAAATGTTGCTTTCGCATATTGTGCTAGAAGTAATGAATTCTGGTGCTCGGGCGCCCGGTTCACCGTGTCAGGCCCGCGCAGGGTGGAACCGGGTTCCGGCAGCAAAATTAAATTTAATGTTGCAGCAGGCGGCGGAAAGGTGCATAAATCAAGGCTTTTGATTTGCATGGAGTGTGCTGAACCGCCCCGTCCTATGCAAAAATAAACCGAGCGCTGAATATGATGTCAGGCAGGGAACAAAGTAATCGGAGGATTCCCAATGAACGTCAACAAGAGGCGCGACGACTTTAATTCGTTACGCTGCTCCTGTGTCAGGCGTTTTATTAAAAAATCCAGCTTACATCACCTCTTTTCAATCGGAAAAGCAGCCGAGCGCAAGCGGATTTTCACTTTTTATCAGGTTCAGACCGAACAGGAGTAAAGAAAGGTCTTAAGAAACACATTTTTAATAATTAGGAGTATGAGTGTGCAATGTGGTTTTTATCAATAAAGATAATTAGACTATACTTTGGCAGTGTATATCTTGCGTCTAAAATATTCAAAAGCTGTTTGAAAGCATCTCTCTCAACCATCTGAACTGGTCTTTCATGATGTCTTGCTTTCTGGTGCTTTTCTTCTTAGTAAGGTCAGTCCTCTAAGACTTGCTGAGTGTGTTTTTGTGCTTTTGCTTGTTTAAATCTCTCATGGACATCTGACTCCTAAAGTTTGTCCTGACATTCATGTTCTACACGATGGTGAGTTCACAGATGGTGAAATAAGATCATTGTTGAGCTGTCTTTACCAGCAACAGATGTCCAACATGCACTCACTGACAAAAATATAACAAATCCAGATAGAAATGTGGGATTTCTGCAAAACTCTGGCAGTTCTGTCTCATGCAGATATATAAATGATCACAGGTGTGGTCTGATTAGACACTGTGTCTTTCCACAAGAGGGCATAATAGTGCTTTCCTATAAAACGCTGCCCTATAAAAAGGATCTCAGAGGCTACTTTTGGTGAGAGATGGTTCACTCGAAGTGAAGTCCAGTTGACAGACTTTGAGAGGGGACAGATCATTGGACTGAGAGAAGCAGGAGGTGGTTAGGTCTGGGCCGTTCTAACCTAGCTGGTAGGAGGTGTTGGGAGCAGTGGTTTTATGGGGGCACACACACAGGCTCCGGATGGCCCAGACAGACCCCCAGTAGAGAGGATCATTTGATCCACTGACAAGCACGAGCAGCTCCCACAGTTTGGTTATCCACCATCCAGACACAGGCGGCACCTTCACTACACACCCCTGTCTCTGCCCAGACCATTTCTAGAAGCTCAGCAGAAGGAAATTTGTTGTCACAGCACCCACTATGTGTCCTACCATCACCTTCGTTTGCCGTGGTGTTGCGAACGAGAAACCTGGACTGCTACGGACTGGACCGTATCATCTTTAGTGATGAATCCAGGTTCTGTTTGGGATCTGACGATGGTCGGGTTTGAGTATGGAGGCCTCGTGGTGACCTCAATTTACTGTGGAGCAACACACTGCCCAAACTGCTGGTGTGATGATCTGGGGGGCCATCGCATACGACAGTCGGTCACCCCTAGTAGTGACCTGTTTACCTCCGTGATCAACCATATCTCATTTAGTATCCAGGCTAGAGGCGGCCTAACAGGGTAACTAGACCCTCCTTTCAATTGTACAGTTTTCCCCATTGAACTTATCCTATCACCCTAACAATCACTTGACCTAAACCCTATTAAGCATTTATGGGGCACTTTCAGATTCAGAGAAACCCGAGCATTCATTAACATCAAAGTATGCTCGTTGGAATAATATGAAATCAAGCTGGATAACGTGGATAATCAGATTTTACACAAATTTGTAGAGTTCATGCCACTCCGGTGTCTGCTGTCATTACAGCAAAAGGGGGAACATACCAAATACTAATCCATCCATCAGACCAGCCACGTTCAAAGTCACTTAAATCACCTTTCTTCCCAGTTCTGATGCTCAGTTTGAATTTTAACGTGTGATTAATTAACTGCCTCCTTGTCTTTTTAGCAGTATATAATGAGATTAAGATCTAAATATCCAGCGTCAGTATTTGCAGCATCACCCGTTGTACTGTAAGGTGAAGCGCTTCTGCAGTCTCATTAGAATCAGCTCTGATCAATACTGAGTGAATTAGAGAGCTGCTGATCTATCTGCTCCTCATTATTGCACTCACCCTCTAATTTAAGATGCATGGTGAGAAAATATAACCAGCCTCTTATTTATCAATGGTGTGTACATACCCATACACTTTATTCCATCAGTCTTATTGCTGGGGTAATTTAGGGCTAGTGATGAGGTAAAAAAGTATATAGTTGTGATTTCAAACAGCTGATTACAGATAAACATGATTTGGTACAAAAGCTTTGAGGAGTAAAGATGATCAGAGGATCTCCAGTTTATCAACAAATGTGTGAGAAAATGACTGAAATGTTCAAAAACAATGTTCTTCAAAGAAAGATGGGAAGGGATTTATATATTTCTCCCTCTACAGAGCATAATATCATTAAACGATTCAAGGAATCTCCAGGAATTAATGTATTAATGCATAAAAGTACACAAATCAGAAAAGGTTAGGACTTAAATATATAAATCCCTTCCAATCTTTCTTTGAGGAACATTGATTTTAAACATTTCAGTCATTTTCTTACACATTTGTTGATCAACTGGAGATCCTCTGATCATCTTTCCTCCTCAAAGACTCAGGTTTTCCTGGATGCTGCTTTTGGACCAAATCATGATTGTAATCACGTTTGAAATCACATAATTTTTTTGTATTTTACCTCATTATTAGCCCTAAATTGGCCCTGTCCTGGTTTTAAATGTGTTGTAGGCTTGAAATGCAGAAATGGATGTTTATTACCATATGAAATATCTTGGGTTCATACTGTCTGCAATGAAATAAAAGTCAAAGGACATGTAAGGAACACTGCATCATTTTTTTGCATGTTATTTGGCGCTGGAGAAGTGTTTTACCGCTGCTCACGAAATGATTTTAAACCAACACTGACTACGTCCCCATTCTAAGGACCACTTCCCGTGATGTAGTGTCTTCTCTTGTGCCTTAAATGTGTCCGCCGCTTTCATTCCATCACCCTAAGAGAACGTCATCTGTACGAAAAACACAAATTCATCAGAATATATGGCTCTTAATGTAAAAGCCCATTATCTTTCCTGTCTGTTTTATTGAGTTTGGAGATGGGAGCGGTGCTCGGAGGGATCACAGGGTGAGCGCGTGGTCACCTGGACCCAGCTCGGACGCTCAGCTCCCGCTCGCTTAAAAGCCTTTTCGGGGAATTTGTTAAAAAAATGGCCAGACTTTTCATCCTGTTGGTGAAGAGGACCAACTTCTCTTTAGATTATCTTTATCGCTTTAACTATGGGGTGAGGCGATACACCTGAACCTGCTGCCGGCACTCTGCGGCATAAAGGATAATCCCATAATTCCCTTAGTCATCGCCAAGACACGCTGTCCATATAGATACAGGCACATTTAGGGTTTGGTATGTTCTTCCGTGTTTATTTGTCCTGGCATTCCAGTGTGTGGATTGGCTTCTTGGATTTGTATTGGACTCACTCACTGTTTTTCCATACCTGCTTAATCCAGGACAAGGCTGGCATGGGGTGGCAGGGAGGGTTGGCAAACCCGCAGGACAGGGCACAATACGTGAACCACCTCTAGACACACACTGTGCGCAGAGACACACACTCTCACGCTCTGACACATTTTGTATTGTGTAAGGAAAACCCACATAGATACAGGGAGAACATGCAAACTCCACACAGACCAGACTTTACATGTTGGCACAGTGGTTAGTTCTGTCAGATCACAGCTCTAGAAACTCAGGTTCGAATCCAAACCTGTCCCCATCTGTGTGGAGTTTGCATGTTCTCCTCTTTGGGTTCTTCCAGGTACTACGGTTTTCTCCCACACCATATATCAGGTCAGTTGGCGTCTCTGAAGTGCCCCACGTCTGTCCTGTTCAGAACAGCACTGTTCTGAGTCTGTTCCCGCCTTGCACCCTGTGCTACTGGCCTTAATTGATGCTTAATTGGATTGAATTGATGGGACCTGAACCCTCAACCTGCTGCTCACCAATTTTAGCCACTAAGGGACCATTCAGAAAATGAAAACCTATCACTGGACCAGGGGCGCCTAAACTTTTGCACGTGTTGTTTGTGGTGAGGGTGAAGGTATGAGCGAGGATAAAGCCATGGTAGAAAATACAGCGTCAGGATGTGAATGTGCTTGGTTGGCCAAAGCGAACAGATGCCACTTTGACATTCTGTTCTCAATTAATGGCGAGTCTTAATCTGGAACGTTCCGCAATAAATAAGTAATTTATCGCTCATGCTCTTTATCGTTCAGCGGAGTCTCGTGTGTCGGCGCGATTTTATGCGGAACGCTGCAAGAGGAGAATCAGAGCGACCATCTGCAGCGAGAAACAGCAACTATTAACGTCCATATGGCCGAGCAGAGCCGCGTAGCTCCAACGCAAACGACTCACTGAAGTGACGCTATTAAATGCTTTATGGTTGTCGTATCAAAACTATGTTGTGGAATGATTTAAGGGCCTGAGGCCAATGAAATATTTTTGTGAGGTGCAAATACAGATCTGTTTTCCAGCTAGATCTGCAAAATTGAACTTCTCGGAAAGCTAGAAGGACGAAAATATCTCATCAGCCAATCACACAGCGCAGTTAGGCGTGTAGACATGATCCAGACGAGCCGCAGCATCAAACCCAGCACCAGAGTGGGTAAGAAAGGAAATTTAACTGACTTTGAAGGTGGCATGGTTGTTGGTGCTGATCTAGTGGGATTTTCACACACAGCGTCATCTCTAGGTTTTACAGAGAATGGTCTGTAAAATAGAAAATATCCAGTGAAAAGAGGAGAATGCAGACTGAGGTAACAGTAACTCAAACAACCACTCGTTACAACCGACACATGCAGAAGAGCATCTCTGAACACATAGCACAAACATGAACCTTGAAGCATGTGGGCTACAGCAGCAACGAGTGACACTCTTGTCAGCTAAGAACAGGAAACTAAAGCTACAATCCACATGGGTTCACCAAAATTGGATGATAGAAGATTGGAAGAATGTTGCCTGGACTGATGAGTCTTAACTTCTGCTGAGACGTTTGTTGTGATGCTATCATGGATATATGGACCAAAATCTCTGAGGAACGTTTCCAGGACCTTGTTGAATCCATAACATGAAGAATTAAGGCAGTCCTGAAAGAATAAGGGAGTCCAAATATGATGAGTTTTAAAAACAATACGAATAAAATGTCTGATGTACATACCAACAGTTAGCTTAATTATTAAACCATGTAAACATACATAATAAATTAATTATTCATAAAATATGTTGTGGCAGAAATCTCAAGGAGTTTACACAATTTATTAAGGTCAAAGTCAGCTAAGCAGCTTTACAATTTCTAATATCTTCTATTATCTAAGGCCAATCCCTAGCCTAGGGCGATAGTGGCAAGGAAAATCTCCCTAAACGTTATAAGGAAGAAACCTTGGGAGATCCAAGACTCAAAAAGAGACCTTAGATTTATTAGTCTTTATTCCTATATGTAAATATCCAATGCACTTTGTGGCCACTAGAGGCGTTGTAGTTTCTTTGCAGAAATCTTAAATGCTGTTCAATTTGAAATGATGATATTACCCAAACTATTATTCAGACTTTGGGACTTTTGATAAAATCCTTGTACCAGTAAATGATTAGATCTGAGGTCTGAGCTGGACATGACGGGATGTGTGTGTGTGTGTGTAGCATTGTGCCGTGTTGTGTGTTTGCTCTCGATGTGTACTTGTGAAGCTGGGACAATGTCAGGAAGAAGGCCGTGTGAGAAAACCACACAAGGCTGCAAACACACAAATCAATCGCAGTGCAGAAAGAGGGCGAGAGCGAGAGAGAAATGCTGACAGGACGAGCGAAAACGGGAGGAAAATAAGCACCTCCAACTTGCAAATAAAAAAGAAAAGTAATCAATCATGTTCGAGGGCTTTTCACTCCAGTGTGGAGCGGCGACAGAATGAAACGGGACCAGACTAGAATATGCAAAGCGCCCGGCCGAGTTTGGGATAAAGACGCTCGCTCGGGCATTGGCATTCCGCCGGACGAGGCAGAGAAGCTGGTAAAGGTTCACAATCACAAACACTAATTAATCACCCGGCCAGCCGCTATTAATCATATATTAATGAGATGGTGTCTTTGCTTTGGCCGGGCCGGGATCGGCCCCCGTCCTCGGACACAGGAACCGTTCCGAGACTCCATTAATCTTCCAGCAGCTTCCTCGTACAATGCCGGTTCTATTGAGGGAAAGCAAATAGTGAGAACATTTACACTGTCCGAGTCTCAGGCCTCTTTAATCACAGCGGATACACACAGAGAGGGGACGGGTCCATTCAGCTTCACACCATCATAAAGGTGAAAATGAAGCTGATTCAGATTTAAGCTTCTTTAAACGCAGGGGGCAGAATGTGTGTCCTGTACAATGAACCGAACACTTTAAGTGTTTTCCTGTGAAATTCCATAAGCATGACGTTTTTCTCATTTAAACAGTCCAATTTAAAGCACAATTATTCGTCCATGTATGAAGGAAAAAATAATATCTGTGACAGAATTCGTAAGGGCTTCAGATGATTAAAATAGGTTAATTTAACACTAACATGATTAAACGACTTTTGCTTGCTCGTATTTGACACTTTCTTCTGTCAGGGTGGCCAGCTGGTTTGGACCCAGGTATCCAGGAGTAATACTGGCTTTGCCCTGTAGGATGTTCCCTTAAATAAAGCACCCAGATAGAAATGAGGGATTGCTGCAAAACTCAGGCAGATATGTAAACTGTTACAGGTGTGGTCTGATTAGATGCTGGGTCTGACCACAAGAGGGAGCAAAACTGCTTCCCCTGTAGCACTGCCCTATAAAAAGGCTCTCAGAGGGTAGTGTACCTCTTGGTGAGAGAAAGACACTTTGCCCAGTTGACAGACCACACTGACCCTAGCTCTTGTCCAGTTTAAATAACAAGTCAGTCAGGTGCAGCTTGTAATGTAATGTGACTCCTGGGTAATGTAGCCTTCTTTGACTGTGCAGAGTGCCTCTGCCGCCCTCTGGTGGTGCTTTTGGACGCCGCTGGCAATCTGACAGTATAATCTTCAACAGAATGCATTTTTACCAAAAGTACACACCCCTTTTCCATAAAAGATGGGACGTTTTGTTCAAAGTCATGTGTTTAATAATTATCACACACATACAGAGGCCGATCTGCATCAGCCCTGTGTCTGTATATCTCGTGTACACACGTAGCTATCCATCAGCGGTGCGTCTGACCCCGGCGGCGGCTCGGCACAAATGTTTATCACACTTTGGGCGTTTATAAACTGAGGGAGTGCATTAAAGGCAGGAAGTGTCAGTGCATGCTGATGGAAGGAGCTGCTCTGCTTTGCCAGCTTTATGCAGATGAGCAGAGAGGTCAGGCTGGACTATACACTCTCCTCTACATCCAGCACATACTAATCACACCGCACCCCACACACACACTCCAAACACACACACACTGGTTTACACAACACTCAACACACACCATGTGTGAAATTCTTCACTCAGACGTTCTTTTTGTTTTTATTAGGGTATGAGTCCGAGTCTCGGTGGTTCCTCCCAGCCAGTTTAGCTGTAACCTGGCACAGGCATGCATGGCCGTGTCTGAGGGAGGATGGGCCAGATGGGTAGATCATCCCTCAGCACTGGCCATTCAAGAACTGGCATCCTGTCCAGCATTAGGGCTAGGTCCCACACCTAGTCGACTTCCAATCCACATATGATGCCCGACCTGACTGGAAAGCATTGCCGGGATTTGGACCAGAGTCCCTGGCTTGGTGAACAAGCCTATATATGAATGTGGCTGCTCCCATTGAGGAGTCACAGAAGCCACATACATTACAAGCTGCATTACAAGAGCTAGGGTCAGTGTGGTTTCTTTATATGAGGTGCTGCCGGTAAACGGTTTGATTGTTTGTGAGTCTGTGAAAAAGGACTAAAGAAAATATACATACATGCGAAAAGAAAATATTAAATTAGATCATATTATAGAGGAAAGTAGGGCAGTTGATTGAAATCAATGGAGTCAATTGTTTGATGGCTCCCCAGATCCTCACACCAGCAGCTGGGGCAGTGCATCACTCCACAGCAAAGGCAGGATATATGCAGGCTTACAACTGGCACCCCCAGTGGCTGGCATCTTTCTCGACCTTCACTCGACTTTCACGTTTCAAGTGCCAACCAGGATTGAACCCTGGTCCCCTGACACTGCCGTTCCTATATAGCTTCTGTGACATTTGCATTATGTGATCTGGACGTTGTTCAAACCATGTATTGTGTAGATCGTGCGAGATGATCAGGAGGGTTCGGAGGCTGGACGAAACCGCTTTCATCTTTTCTCAATAGAGCTTATAAAAGCGTATGAATCCATAATACCGCGACTGCACCCTGCTAAGAGCTAATAAACACAGCCATGCTAATGACGTGAAGCCGACGGCTCCCTTGGCGCAGGACGCCTGCTGTTTAATTAGCGTTTAAAAAGTCGTTGGCTAGCTGCACACGCTGTTCCGCTTTTTTAAAAACCAACAATGACGAGTCTGTTGAGAGTTCAGGCGTCGGCGTTACAAATCAAATTCCCCGCCGCGCCCTTTGGGAATGAGGAACGACTTAGTCAGCAGCAGGAGACGCCCCCACACTAAGCTTTCATCTCTCTACTTATTCAAATATCTGCTTTTTTAAATGTACTCCATTTAAAAGAATGCAAAGTTCTATCCTGTAGAACAGCCAACTGATATTCAGCCACTGTTATTCACAGACAGGATAAAGCCCCAGAACATACTGGAACCTCCATGGACCCAACCTCTCAATTAAATAACATGGAGACTATAAGGAATAAAAGAGGGAATTTAATTTAAAAAGAAATAAGAGAATTAAAATGGAGAATATAAAAAAAAAAACTATATAAAAAACTATATAATAACAAGAATATAATAACACAGAGTATAAAAAAAAATGATTATACAAAAATACAATTCAATAAAATGGAGAATATAATGAATAAAAATAAAAGCATAATAAAATATAATTTAATTAAAAAAGCAAAATATAATAGAATGGAGAATATAAAAAAATTCTCTATTTTATTACACTCCCTAAAAAAATAAGGAGTGTAATAAAATAGAGAATTGAATATAAAAGGAATTATAATAAAATCGAGAATATAATAAATAACAGAAAATCTAATAAAAATTAATTATAATAAATAAAATTTTATTCAATTAAATATATAATATAATTAATAAATCAGAAATAATAATTAAATAGAGAATTTAATAAAATAAATTATATTATATAAAATAGAATTAAATACAACTGAAAAATATAATGAATAAAAAAAGAGAATAATAAAATACAAAATTTCATAATAAAGTAAAATATAATAGAATGGAGACTTTAATAAAAAAGAAAATATAATATCATAAAATGGAGACTATAATAAATAACATACAGAGTAAAATAAAAAATAAAATATAATTAAATAAAATGAATAATATCATAAAATAACATAATATCATAAAATAACATAAAATTAAGACGATATGGAATACATTAACAAAATATAATCTAAAAAGAAATTATAATAAAATAGAGAATATAATAAAAATAATATACAATATCAAAAAATGGAGAGTATAATAAAAAAATAAAATTTATTGATTAAATAGAATTAAATAATAAATACAATGAAGACTATAATGAATAAAATCACACCAGCAGAGTATAATAAAATAGAGAACAAAAATATAATGGTGAATATAATTAAAAATATGATGAACAAAGTAGAGAATATAATAAAATAATGAATTTAATAAAAATAAAGAAAATAGAATGGAGAATATTATATAATATAAAGAAACTACGATATCAAAACATTATAATAAGATAACAAAATAACAGTTTAATAAATAAATCTATAATAAATACAAAATAATATAATAAAATTGAAAATATAAGAAATTAAATAGTGAATATAATAAAAAAGAAATATAATACTTTAAAAAATAAAATATTAAATGGAGAACAGGATATGAGCCAGACTGGCTCAGCAGCACAAACCAGCGCTCCAACAGGGACCCACTCCAGGTTGTCTCCCAGGGTCTGGTCAAAGATAGGGACTGGGACGGACTGAAACTGGCCCAGTATTGGACAGATATTCTTCTCCATGGTCGTTTGCAGAACAGTCATGAACCAAATTGGATAAACTCTAATGATGTTTGCATATGAGCTGAATAATAATAATAATAATAATAATAATAATAATGATGATGATGATGATGATGATGTACTTACATATTTACATTGGAATAATTTTACAATTCTACCAGATGTAAATCCATTTCCTTCAGCGACTGACCTCTGAACTGTGATCTGTAATAACAGGTCCGTGCTTGGACGGGGTAAAGAGGCGACCCTGTGGGTAGAGAAGTAGCATTTAATGGAGGATCCTCTCTCTAATGGGATACACTTTGTCTGTAATAAACCCCCAAAATGATGAGTGGGGACGTTCCTGCTGCTCCGGCCTGATGATGTTCTAGACTACATTACCACAAGGGCTGACAGAGACAGATCGTCTGCATGTGCCCCCGTAGTAGGGGCTCAGGGGGGTCGATGGCTAACGTAAGGTGTCCCCATCAACCTTTGGGCTAGTGAAGAGATTAAATGGAGATACAGAGGTGAAGAGTCCCGTCCTCCTAACCCTGAGTCTGGTTCTAATCACGATGCTGTAATTATCTCCATTAATGCTCTAATTAAGCATTTATTAGTGGATTTATGGTTATCAGTTCGTGCATTTATGATGAGATCCACTGGTGAATTGAATACAAGTTTTACAAGGAACTGTACATCCTCATTTTATGAGAAAATAAAAGTTAGGTTTCATCCCAAAGCCATAACAAGAAAAACAACCAAGCAAAAAGTAAAAGTCAGATTTATTTCAATACCACTTTTAATAATGGAGCATTATCTCCAAGCAACTTTATGAATATCTCCATCCACAGCCCTAATTCAGCAAACCAAGGGCGACAGTGGCAAGGAGAAACTCCTTAAATGTCATAAGGAAGAAACCTTGGAAAAAACAAGACACAAAAAGGGACCAAACCTCCTTACAACCTAGCTATTATACATAAGAATTACATTAAATTACCTAAATAATACATTTATAATAATAGTCATTTAAATACACACAAGGTAAACAGAATAATTAAAGTACAGGATATGATAAAACACAAAACATAATAAATAAAATATAATTAAATAATATTGAGAGTATAATAAAATAAAGAATTTAATCAAACAAAATAAAAAATATAATAAAATAGAGAATATAATGAAAAAGAAAAATAATAAATTTGAGAATGTAATGAATAAAACTGAGACCATAATAGAAAAAAAATGTAACAAATTAAAGGAAAATCTAATATTATAAAATGAAGACTAAATTAATAGTCTTAATAGAGTATAATAAAATATAGAATTTACTAAAAAGAAATATAAGTAAATATATTTAATATAATAAAGGAAAATATAAAATAAAAGAGATTTTAATAAAAAGAAAATGTAATAAAATGGAGAAAATAATAGAAAATATTATTAAATGGAGAATATAATAAATAAAATAGGAAATATAATGAAAAAAGAAAATATAATAAAAAAGAAAATAATAAAATAAAGCTAGTAATAATAAGAAGACGAAGAAGAAGAAGAAGAAGAAGAAAGAAAGAAAGTAACTATAATAAAATATACCATAATAAAATGAAGAATATTACAAATAAAATAGAAATATATATTACTATAGAGAACATAATAAAATAGTTCACAATATCTCTTACTGATTTCCTAGAGGTGTATAGTAAATTACGAAAGCTCCATTCATCAAGGGAGATTTTATTTTATTTTTTTCTAGGATTAGTCTGAGTTGTGTAGCTGCTTGGTATGTGAGCAGGGTGCATATGACTTCATAAGCTTATTCATGAAGAAAATTGTTATCATGAATAAAGATCATGACAGTATAAAGACAATCCTCTATTTTTAGGAGTTTAAAGGGTGATTCTTTGTGGTTCAAGCCTAGCTTCATCACATTCTTCCTCCTGTTGGGTATCAGTACCAGCTTTTGGCTCAGGCAGAGGATGTGGAACCCCGTGCCAGCTTTAGTCGTCTGATGTTTACATAATAAATGTTAGCATTGAGAGAGAAGATGATTTAATCACAGAGTATGGACGATGCTAAACTCTAAGCCTCGTAGATCCAGTATAAAGCGTGTCGCTTGTGGTACGTGTGTATTTTTGGGCTGCTTTAAGCATTTGTGATGATGTTATTGCGGGGCGGCGGGTTCACCCCGGCTCCAGCTCCCTCACTGTGCAGGAATGACTCAGGCATGTTTGTGGAGCGCTCAGAAGAAGCTCGTAGCTGTGTGGTAATGTCAACGCTAATGTTATGATTAGCCGGGCCGAGGGCCTTTGATGACACGGTTAATGAGAAGTCTTGGGGTCCGACCCAGCGGGGTGAAGCCGAGACCTCCCACATCAAACGTGCAGTCCGCTGGCCCGCCGTCCACCCACATCCCCGTCTCAGCACATCGCTCTGGAAACATCGCCTTTCTCTAGAGAAATTCCTCATTTCTGAGCACGTCCGGCCCACGGGGGGATTCAGGGGTGGATTCAGGGGTGCACCACAAAATCTGCTCTACTTACGAAAGCATTCAACCCAAGAAATTATTTTATTAGGGTGAAATCATGAGCAGAAGGCTAATCGTAACACACGTATAGCATCGGTGGCTCGGCAGCTTAGCTTTAAGATTATTAGCCACAAGGTTAAGGGCTCAAGTCTCATAAAACTGCCACCACTGGGCCCCCGAGCCGGGCCCTAAATCCCTTAGTAGCTTAAATTGTTTTATGTCTCTGTTATGAGGCAGTCTAGATAAAAGCATGTGCCAATTTAATAAGTGTCATATAAAATCATGTCTAGGTCAATGCTGGTGCAGAAGTTTAGCTTTTAGACTGCCGACCAAAGGGCTCAGGGTTCAAATCCCAGTGCTGCCACTGCTGGGCCCTTGAGCAAGACCTTTAATAGCTTGGATCAGTTCTGGGTAAGAGACCTTTGGCGAGTCCAAACCTCACCACACACAACTCCAAGAAGCTAAACTAAACCAGAATCTCAAATCCAGAGGCTGAATACAAACAGTCAGGCTGAGAAAAAGCAGAGTCGGTAACCAGAATAACCAGAATCAACCTTAACACTGTGTGACCGAATGGGGGGAAAAATAAAAAAAGTATATCAAAGCAAGGCAGAATCCCAATTTAGTATCTAAACAAGTAAACAAGGATCTAATCTATCTAAACAAACAACTGAACAAGGATCAAACCGAATATCTAAACAAGTACCAGATCAAGCAATAAACAAATATCTAGACAAGTTTCTAAACTAGTATAAAACTGAATACAAAACCGAGCAGCATATTGAGTACTAAACGAATATCTAAACAAACATCAAATTGAATATCTGAATATTCAAAACGAATATGTAAGCAAATATCAAGAAGTATCAAATAGGATATAGAAACAAGTAGCAAAATAAGTACCAAATGAATATCCAAACAGCTTTCAAAATAAGTATCTGAATGAATATCCAAACAGCTTTCAAAATAAGTATCTGAATGAATATGTAAAATAGTATCTAACTGAGAACTGAACAAATATCTAAACAAGTATATGAACAAATATCTAATCGAGTTTCTAAACAAGTATCGAATCGATTATCCAAACAAATGTCAATCAAAAATCTACAGGTATATCTAAACAAGTATTAAATTGAGTGTCTAAACAAGTATCTAACTGAATATCTAAACGAATATCAATCGAATATCTACATGAGAATCTAAATAAATGTAAAAACCATATATAAACGAATATCTAATTGAATATCTAAAGAAGGATCTAAAAGAGTATCTAACTGAACATGTAAACAAATATCAATCAAACATCTAATCAAGAATCAAACTGAATATGTAAAAGAGCATCTAATAGAGTATCTAAACAAATTTCAATTGAACATACAAATGAGTGTCTAAACAAAAATGTAAACATGTACCAAACTGAATATCTAACTGTCTATCAAAACAAGTATCTAATCGAGTATATAAACGAGTATCTATTTGAATATCTAAACGAATATCAATCAAATATCTAAATGAGTATCCAAACAAATATCAAACTGAGTATCTAAATGAGTATCAAATTGAATCTGATCGAGTTTCAAAACAAATATCAATCAAATATCTGATTGAGTTTATAAATGAGTATCAAATCAAATATTTTTAAAAATACCTATTTCTATCTAAACGAAGGTGAAATCCGGGTGCAGGTGTAAATGTAAGGGTGCCCTGGAGGCCAGCAGGGGTCAGTGTTGCAGAACCAGGTTATAATCCTCCTCTCCCGGTCGTACCTGTATGTGATGCCCAGCCTGAACCTCGAAGTGTACTCTCGGTTTTTCATTAGTGTTAAATGTTCGAATCTGGATTTTGAGGTTCGTATAAGAGATCTGGTACGTATTCCTGGTTCTGTTCAGCTGGTACAGCGGTCTAATGCACTAGCCCCAGAAGTTGAATCTGTTCATCTGGACATAGGTTTTGTCGGAGAAACGTTTCGTCACTCATCTAAGTGACTTTTTCAGTCTCAGCAGTTGGAAAACTTCCCCAATCTTATATACAGCACCTTTGCACAACGACTGGTACCAGCAGCATTGCATAACAATGGGACCGCTGATCAGTTTAATATGCAGATTGACATAGCCATTAACGACAATGGCCACGTGTTCCATTGCTAGCCTACTGGCTGTGTCTGAGGGAGTCGAGGGAAGTCGAGGGATCATCCCCTTGATGGGATGACGCAGCAGTAACCCCAATGGATTGATGGATTGCAATTATATCAGGTTACACAACGGACTTTATTCATTCCTGCTTTACTGTAGGACAACAAATCATGAATTACAATAAATGTAATTTCTTATTCTTCTCTTGAGTTTGTAGCAGGATGGATTCAGGGTTCGATTCTCAGAGAACATTCTCATTTCCTCTGAATAGCAGCTCGATCTGTCAGAAATCTTTTCAAGGACAGAGCTCTTTATTTCCCTTACTAGCTTTTAACTCTTTGACATATTATGTATTCCGTGACGTGAGATGTCTGCAGACGTTGCGTAACTTATTTTAATTTAGAAAATCAACAAAGCATGTCTGAGCGAGGGTGTGCAAACTTTTGCGTAAGACAGCGGCGTGTACTCGCTCAGACAGAGATCACGACCTTGGTTACGTCTTTTGTTTTTTTCCCACTGTACGGTTTACTCAGCTTTGGACTCGCAGATGGTCGCTCGGCTCGGGGAAGGCAAAATATTTTTACAGTCCTGACCTCTGTTTGAAAGCTTTCCCATCCAGCGCTTGACTGATTTTTGTCTTTCTGACCTCGATGAGAAATTATCGATCTCATCAAAGCGCAACCCTCAACCTCGCACGGCTGCAGAGCCCAGAGCGGGACGGAGGCATTCGCTGTTTACGTAAACGTCCAGATATCAGAGCTCATGCACTGGTAGGATACTTAAACTCATACAGCCACATAAGGCAACTAGCAGAGCTCCAAAGAGGAAAAGTCATTTAGATGCAGGGTCCAGTGTTTCTGTTATTTTGTCCAACCCATTAAGAACTGTACTGAGGGTCTGAAATGTCTCGTCATCTCATATGTCTCCTATAGATGGCAGTGTTAGAGGTTGGTGGGCAAATACCAGAGCTACAAACCTCTCTCTCTCTCTCTCTCTCTCTCTCTCACACACACACACACACACACACACACACACACACAAATGAGTGTCAGTGAGAGTTAATATGGTTTAGTGGTATGAGCGCTGGTTTGCTGTTCTGTGCCAGCCTGGTTCATATCCCACCATGGGCAAGGTGTTTATTTTAATTTATATTCAAAAGCTGGAATTCTCTACAGGAGTCTGTAAAACTGGTGTCACTCAGTCATTTTAAACTTTAAATCTCTGGCCATCTTCAGAGAGCCTTTAAGTGTTTTGTTCATTTTAAACCTTTGCCTTCTCCTTTAAATTTGTTTTTAATTATTTTTCTCTTCCAACCATGTATTTTATTCACTTTATTTTACATTATCACATTTAATTTTAAAATATGTTAGCATATTTTTATGCCAATCCAATCCACTGATTGTTCTTATTACTTGATTATTCATTTATTTTTATTTACTCTGCTGCAAGTGAAAGTTTTATGTTTATTTTATTCTACTTTATTTAATTTACATTTTGCTTTATTTCAGGTTTTTTTACTTTATATTATTTTATTGTACAGTTTTTATATTATTTATTATCCCAATCCAATTCATTGGTTGTTCTTGCTACTTTTATTATTTATTTATTTTTATGTGTATTTTATTCTACTTAATTTAAATACATTTGATTTGATTTGATTTGATCTCATTTTATATAAATGTTTTTATATAATTTATTTCATGTTGATATATTTTATACCAACCCTATGCACTGATTGTTCTTACTACTTTTATGTTTTATTTATCTTTATTTATTCTGCTGCAATAGAAGTTTTATTTTTGTTTTATTATATTTTATTTAATTTAAATACATTTTATTTCATTAAATTTTATTTCATTCAATTTTAGTTTATTTATTAATTAAATATTAATATTTTTATATTATTTATTTCATGTTAATGTGTTTCCACTGATTTTAATATTTTTAGATTTAGAATGCGCTTAATACTTTTATTGTTTAATTACTTTTAACATGAGGTTAATAACTCTATCATCTACACAGCATCCAAATCCTAACCTGCTCTACATGCCACTCCCTCCAGGAAACACACAACACTGTGGTTCTTCAGTTACAAGCACACCTTAACGATCACACACTGTAGGACCAAAATATAAACGCTCACGATGGAATATAACCATAAATAAACACCTCGCTGGCTGCGCACAATCAAGAGGGAATGAGTCCAGTTATAGAAAGATGAATTTCCAGAACAGGTACTGCAGGATCACCTTTTAAACACTTTAAGCCTTTAAGTAGGTAAATCCACCTGTACTCATTTTAACAAACATTAAAAATCTAAAGTCTGAAATGATGCCCAAACTTTGCACATGCCCTCCGATGGGGATTATTTCAATATGTTTTTAAATAGATGCATTAGAAAAGCTACAGAAATATATACTTATATTGAAGTTCTTCTCAGTAAAGGACTGTATCTACAGGCTTATTAACTTCCGTTTAAATTCTCGTTCCCTCCCCTTTCTTAAGCAATTGATTTAAGTTGCGTGCATGCATTACACACCTCTGCTGTCCGCTTAAATAAATGGCTAACAGTTTATTAGGGCTTAATTGATTTTTCCTCTGCCTGCCACACACAACACACACACACACACACACACACGCACACACACACACACCACACACACACACACACACACACACCACACACACACACACACCCCACCCACACACACACAGACCTTAAGAAGGCATTGTATGTAAATCTCATTTAGGAAAATGTAATAATTTAATTAAAACGCAAGGTGACTTATATGAGTTTAAGTGTCTGAGCCGAATGAGGTTTAAGCATAATTACTGGATTGTTTAGGATAATGACATTAGTGCCAATCCATCAGGGGAAGTGGGGGGCGTTTTCGGTGAGGAGGGGGCACTGGATGAATGGGCGGGAGGTGATACGGACTGGGAGGGAGAGCAGCTGCCGGGCCTGGGTTGACTTAACCCCTGTCACTTTGATGGCCTTTGTGTTCGCCGCCGGGCCAGATGTCTCCAAAATCCACACCCCTCGTGCACACGGCCTATACTCATGCAGCCGTGGATGCAGATGTTCTGCCCGTGTCCATGCCCGTGCCCATGCCCTGTGTCTGTGAGCGAAAGTACATCCTTTTAAAACAAATCTTTACAAGCAAAACTCTACTAACTATATCCCCCTACTAGGGAAAGGGTTCGGGTCCCAGTGGTGTCTCTTGATCGGGACGGGCATCACATGCAGACATGATTGGTTGTGGAAGGGAACAGGGGTGGTACGAACGTTTTTCTAAGTATCTGTACTTTACTGGATTATTTCTGTAACTTGATAGTTTTTTACTAAAAATCTGTACTTTTCTGTACATTTTCAAACCAGGCTTACTCTTTGTCTTTTATGCATCTATTCATTTATCTGTTTTATCCATCTAGTTATGTTTCTTTTTTTATTTAGCCATTTCTAGTTAGGCACCTAACAACGCAGCAATCAGAATCCTAGGTTTGTACTTGACGCACTGCAACTGGCACAAGGCTGCAGGCTCCAAAAATGTGGTGGTTCTGTCTTCAATCGCACTTCAGGGTTTTGAAAGAGGTCTTGCAGAGCAGGTACACCTCGACAGGCATTATATGATTCTTCTTTTGAGATTATAGAGATACAACTTTGGAGAATACTGCAACGACAAAAGTCTTTATAACCCTTTTTAATATTCAGCATAACCCAGTCTACTCCCAAAAACATTGTATACACTTTATTTTTATTAATCAGACACTGGAGGTTTATCCATGTGCCTGTAATGGTGAATTCTATTGCTGTCATGAATATAAGAGGTATATTATTTAAAGAACAATATATTTCAAAACGTTTTTGGGTTTTTGGGTAAGCTTTTTTTAATTAAGCAGTGGAGTGGAGTTTAAAAGAACTGGTGTAAAAAATGGGTGAAGCTGCAGTTTAGAGTTTTGTTTCGATTATATATCATGATTTACTGCATTACTGAATATTACCATGTATTTAGCAACATTTATTAACGAAGACATCCAAAGTATTTTGTATATTTTGGTTCCTCGAGTCTGAAAGTGTTTTGATTCTGTACTTAGCTAAAAACGATAATGTTGTTTGTAGGATGTTTTGCAGATGATTCATGTCGTTGTCGTACAAACCATTACGTACCCTCAGAGAAGTCAAGTCAAGTCAGATCTATTTATATAGCGCTTTTTACAATGGAGCATTGTCTCAAAGAAACTTTACAAGTTTAGATTATCTCCTAATATCTACGTCCAATCCCAAATTGAGCAAGCTTAGGGCGACAATGGCAAGGAAAAACTCCCTAAGTGTTATAGGAAGAAACCTTGAGAGGACAAGACTCAAAAAGGGACCCAACCTCCTTGGGCGGCGTAGATGATAAATCTAAGAGCAAACTAAAGTCATGGAGTCCAAAGTTCGCATAAAATGTGAAGGTATGCACATCGGCATTTAAGTGGCCCGGGTATGATGGGGCTGGAGCTGATGATGGAAGCAGCTTGAGTGGAGCTCCAGCAGATGAACATCATGTGTGGGGCTGGAACTGGTACCGGAACACAGCTCGGAGAGAAACAGAAAATGTAATTAGTTATTGATTAAGAGCACAGTGTCTATTAACAATCACTGATGCCATGTGTAGCATGAGACCCTGGCAGCATTAGCTATAGCAGCATAGCTAGAAAGAGGAGAACTGGTAGGAAACACAGCCAAGAGGGATCACATGAGACATTGGCAACTCCACGGGAGGCAGAAGACAGCAACCCAACGTCTCTGATCACCATAAGACTCTTTGACTATGAACCCCCAGCTCTGCCCTTATTCTAAGGCAAGGATGCACGAGTCAAGATCACGAGGACCGAAGCCCAGTTCAGCCAGACCACCCACTCGACACTCCCGGCTAGCGGACAAGGCAGGCAGGCCAGACATGACTCCAGACTCCGGCCCCAGTGACCCAAGCCATGCATCCTGGTCTAAATCTAGTCAAAAGCCTGCGCAAATAGGTATGTCAGAGAAGGGTTTTTAAGGAAATACTTTTGCTTTTTTACTTGATGTACATTTAGTAGCGTTGAGTAAAATATTGTATAAACCCCATAGTTCAGCTTTAACTGAGTATTTGATATAAGATTAGCAGAATTTGTGTAGTACACCTCTGCCAGGGAATAGTCCCCGGAACCAATGGTTTGGCAGTCAGGCAGCGGGTGCTAATACATATGTGTCTGTGTATGATTTATTTCCCAGAATGCACTGCAACCTTCCCACAGTATGAAAACATTAGCATCGTTTCTGTAAATGATTGTCGGTGCACGTGGTGCTCATTACACGTCTCTTTGATTAGTTCCGTTCAAAACAAACAGCCCTGCTTATCAGTGATTGTGTAACCTTCTGAACCCGGGGCTCCGGGGGTGTACCTACCTCCCCTGCTCAGAGCTCTTGGGTGGTCTTTACACCCAGAGAGAGGGAGGGCAGTGAGACAAAGAGGAGGGAAGCATTCATTACACTCATTAGCCTTACATTAGGCTTACAGTAGAGCCATTTAACCAGTGTTACCCTCCCTCTCCCCCCCTCTCTGACTCAGTGTTTTAGGAGATGTCACCAAAGCCATCCTCTCTCTGATCTCTGCCCCCCTTGCGTCCCCAGGCTCCTCACTCAGGAATGTGCAGGACGGAGTTGCTGCTGCTCGATGGTGTGTGAATGATTCCTGCTGAACAACACAGCAATCATTCATACCGTACACACAGATAATGGATCCTATGGTAAAGTGTGTGACGTCTCACACTCGCCACCTGTTCAATAATGATAAACAGCATCAGTAATCATTCTAATTTTTACTCTTATTTCATTATTAAAAATATGACTGGCACAGAGTCTAATAGGTTAGCCCACCACCACAGAGACCAAAGTTTGAGTAACCGCGATTCATTCTGGCCGAGTCGTTCATCATATGCCGGTAAGATTAAACCCCAACAGCCCACCCTACCAGCCCCGCAATGAACTTAGGTGCACGAGTACCCATGGACCTGATCGGAAAAGAAACAGGAATAAAAAATATAAAGAATAAAGTGAAGGTAATACAGTTTTTTATTTTAATCTTAATAATAATAATAATAATAATAATAATAATAATAATAATAATAATAAAAACATTAGCAGTACTACTAATAATAATTAAAAACACTAGCTATAATAATTATTATTTAATAAATAAATTAAAAAACAATAATAATAATAATTACAATTTTATAAATATTTATAATATATATAAAAAAATTTATAATAATAATAATATTGCTCTTATTAATATTATTATTATTATATGAAATAGCTTTTTACATAATGACAAATAGCTTTTTACATCATATTATTATTAATTGCAAATAATAATAATAATAATAATAATATAATTTATAACGTTTTTTATTTTCTACAATAACTTTACTAATAATAATAATAGTAATAGAAATATTTTATATTATTAGTATTAATACTATTATTATTAGTAGTAGTAGTATTGCTTTTGTTATTATTCAATTTCTTTTTACTCTGTTGTGTGTGCTTATTTTTCTAATAAAAACAAATAAACAATATTATACAATACTACTACTACTACTACTATTAATAATAATAATAATAATAATAATAATAATAATACTACACTTTATGTATTTTTACTATTCTTCTTCTTGTTATTATTATTAATATTATTATTATTTATTATTATTCACTTAAATTTTCATGTGGTGTGTTCTTATTTTTTGTTAATTAACAATATAGCACTCATACTACTACTAATAATATTATATTATATTATATTATATTATATTATATTATATTGTTGTCGTTACAGCACATAAGCTTTCACATCAAGCAACCTTCTATTTTCCAGCTGGATTATGTTATTAAATCTTAAACATGCTGTAATAATAACAGATTCACAGATTCACCTGTGACACAGGGTCCTTATACACAATAAATCATAATTAGAACTGAGCCATGCTTTAAACCTTCAGAGGAATCAAATTAAATGAGTCGACTCATTACTATCAAAGTTATCAAAGGCAGGATTCAGAGAGCTGATTCGTCATCGACTCAGGCTAAAGTTTCTGCACCTTTGGTCGTGTGTATGATTATGCTTTGCTGGTTTTCTAAATGAAGGTATAAACTTGTTGTCACATCTACACACTCACCTGCGCACCACGCCCTCCCCCCCTCCTCACTCTCACCTTCTATCAGCCACACCTGTATCTCATTTTCTAGTCCTGTTCTCCTCCTATTTGTACCCTCTTGTTTCTCACTCTCATTGCTAAGTCTCGTGGTTTCTTCCTCGGTTCTAAGCCCCTATTATACCGCTCTTGTTTATCGCGTTCCTACCTTGTCTCACTCCGTCCGTCTTTGTTTTCGTCCTTATTCTGTTCAGTATAGCCTTATCTCGCCCTTCTGCTGTCCATGTTTCATTGTTTTCTGTTATTTTTCCTGTTTGTCTGATAGACTCCCTGTGTGTGTCTGCTATCCCTAAGCCACCATCACACTTACATACGGCACATTTATGCTTGTGCACAGACCTTAAACATATTTAAAATATACAATAAAGTTTGTCCTGTGCAAATGTTTAGGCCCCACTAGTAACAACTCAGAGCTTATTAATGTTTAGAGTTGTAAGTGAAGAGACTTCTAGGTCCTTTGAGACAGATGTGGCACTGATGTTCGACAGAATAGAGCCTAATCCAAACTGTTAAGTACGGTTTAGGATCTTGATGCTGTAACTGTTTTTCCTTTTTTTCATGACATGCCAGCGGACCTTAAGCCGAGACACTCCGACTTGGTCGTGGTCAGATCCTTTAGCGGGACAATGATCCCAAAATGTTTGTGGCTGATCTTTCTGAACAGGCTTTTGTTTAATCATTTAAAATACATGTTTGCTTCATTTTTATCCTAATAATTCTTGCCTGAATCACGTATTTAGCACTCTTCAGAGACGGAGGGAAAAGGATTTGATGATTTGAGGATTCCACATGTCAGGCTCGGTCTCCGTGACCTCATGAATTTACACAGCGTCGCTCGCGCTAACATGAACCGGCCGCATGATATCAGAGCGCGGCGGTGTTTGGTGGGATGTCTGGGACAGCTCAGTGCGCTAACACCTCATTAAAATACCAGCCACACTCGCACTCATAAACTCCTGTGTTTGTGTTAGCTGATAAGGCTCAATAGGCTGGAAGAGCTTAGGCCCAATATCCTAATATTATTGCAAGCCATTGTTGTTACGTGACAAGTTGGTTATGGAGGGAATAAATTCAATTCAGCCTGCTTTGCTACAAAAAAAAAACAAAAGAAAAATCCATCACACTCCGACACCGTCTGCATACTTATGGCTTTGTATCGTGGATGTATTCTAGCTATAAACTCTGCAGTTACAGTTACAGTCTGAGGTCAGAACATTCTGAATCGCATCTGGGAAAGGTGCCAATACTTTTGCACACTATAAGGTTTAAGTGTCACATGGGGGAACTGCTGCTCTGACCCTAAGATCGCTGAAACAATAAACACACCTCACTGGCTGCACACAACCAACAGGGAATGAGTCCAATTACAGAAACACTCATTTCCATGTTAGGTAATGCAGGATCACCTTTCAAACTCTTTAAACCTTTAAGTAGGTAAAGCTTCAAAGATTTAAAAGACAGATTGTAAGAAAAAGAGTTAAAAAAACAGATTTTCATTTCCTATTATAACCACAGTTAATTCCAATTTGGATTTAAGCTGGAAAAGCAGAGAAACAAAAAAAGTCAGCAGAGTAACTCAAAGGTCCTGGACTCTAAATGGAGTCACAGCTCGACTGAAGATCAGTCTGAGTCCCATCAGCAGAAATGCTGGATCAGCTTCTAGCTGGGTTTGGTTTGATGGATCAGCAGAAATGTTCCGGGAGAGTTATACAGCATCAGCAGCTCCTCCGGTTCCAGCAGCTCCTTCTTTCTGATTTCCTTCACGCCGTTTGCTGGTGTTAAACTCGGTGTCTCTCATTAAACACCATCCCCGGCTGATCGGAGCTTCATTCATGGATCTGTTAAGCCCGGCTCTGATTAACCCGACCAGCTGCTGATGATCTAGAACTCTAACTTTAACATTTCTTAAGAGCTTCATCTAAATAATTTAGAATCTCTAATCAAGGAACCTAAATTATAACGGGATCCAAGACTTTGGTTCTAACACTGGGATCTCACTCTGGTTTTCTTCTGATGGTAGAACAGTGGATCTTAGTAACAGCCTGAGTTATAAATCAGACCCATTTTATTTACTGAATAGAAATAAACTTTCTTTTTTAATAAATTAAAGCTGATCAATTTATATATTTGTGTTTATTTTCTGTATAATAAACAGTTATTGATAAATTCTGTCCCTCTGTTAGGACTGAAGCCCATAGTCTGAAGATGATGTTTTAGCAGCGGGGGAACCATAGAATGGAACCATCTTACCTCAAACAATGCTGATAAACAAATCGTTTTCTGGCCTATTTATCCTAAGATCTAACAATAAATGGCGAGAACAGAGCCGTGGTATAATCACAATAATACACTCGTGATGTGGCTGTTTTTGCTCCAGACACCCTTGGATCTTTGTTAGGATAAATGACATCATGACTCTGAATGAGCCTCTGGCTGAATCCGAGAAGAGGGTCATGGTTAGACAAACATCCAAGTTCACACACATGGACAGAACCAAGCTAACCGAGAGCTGAGCTGAACATAGAGGATCTAATCTGGAGGATCTGCAGAGATTCTGGACATCAGTGTTTCTGGAGCTGACTGTAGGTGAGTCACAGTGACTGAAATGTCAGAATGATCAGAGATGACTCCATTAGGGTACAAAATCCAAATTTGAGGAGCTGCAGAATTAATAGCCTGAGTGCTCGTTAAGTCTTGTGTCCAGCAATTAGATTCCCGTTAGTGTGACAGAATAAATGACTTGTCAGTTATTGGAATTAGTGACAAGCTTAAATACGAAATTTAATTCAGTAGGATATTAACATTACACATGACAGGGCATTTAACATTTTATTTATTTATTTTAAAAAATATAAACTGTTTAATTTCAACAAAAATATGTGTACAAATTGGTAACTGAATTGAAAGATTTTTACATGTTTAAATAACATTTTTACTGATAAAAATTCATATTAAAATCATTTAAATACATATGTTCTTACAAGTAAATCAAATTTGAATATTTGGTGGTAATTATTCATTTATAATTATTATTAGTCAAATTTCTTATATCCAAAAATGTATTTCTTATCATTGTTTATTATTGTATAATTAGCATAATTAGCATTTTTACTGTCTTATTGTGCAATATATCTTTTATGCTGTAATTATATTGATTTTGTTATTAATTTCATTATATTGTTTTTAATGTATTTTAAAATACATTCCTCCTAAACATATTTTTTTCTAAGTAAATTTTTGTGTAATTATTTTCTTATGCCAGGGTACTTCAGATTTATGTTCATTTTAAATGTAAATTGTATTATATAAAATATGATTTATTTTTACTACAGATTTACAGATTATTATTATTATTATTATTATTATTATTATATATTTTTTATTAAATTACATATTATAAGTACCTATTTTCTCAAACCAGGGGACATTAGATTTATTTACTATTAACTTTAAATTGTATTATATGAAATATTATTTATCCTTACTGCAGTTTTACAGAGATTTATTATTATTATTATTATTATTATTATTATTATTATTATTATTTGTATGAGAGTTTAACTTTTGTACAAAAAATGTACATATAATTAGATCATTAATTTTTTATATAATTTAAGTTACGTAACTGTACACACACACAAATTCTAAATGAATGGTGAATGCAGAGCTGTGTGGTTTTTCCTCTTCTTTTACCTTGAACTCTGTAAAAGACGGTGAGCTTGAAGCATTTCGCTCTGAATTGATAGTGAACTGATTTATGGCCCTTAATGCAGACTATAATTAATTTTATGCATATGACTTCCCTTACGATTAGCACAGCCAGTGATTGGAGAAGTTCACTGCCTATATGAAGCCATCAATAACTCTGGATTCATCTGTGAGAGCTGAGCCTGGTGTGGGGACAGAGGAACGAGGAAAAATCCTCAGGACATAAAGGAATGTTTTAAAGGGGTCACCCTATCCCATAATGAAGCAGACATGAGGAATCTGAAGGACGTTTTAAAAAGTGACTGATGAAAAATACATATGAATCATTAGACCATTAAAGCGAGCTCATTCCCCTCACAGACTAACTGTACCATTATTGATCCTGTAATTGTTCCTAAATATCAGTGGTGATTCACACCAAAGAGCAGTGTTTAGATTCAGGAGGGTTCTGAGGGGTCTTTGGGCTGAATTACAGCCTTACGCCAAAGGTTTTGGCCCCCCTGCTTAAATATGGGGAACTTTTACATGCCACAACATGTGCAGAAATTTGTGATATTTAACTTTGATTCATGCAGAGTTTTTGTATCTTATTGTCATTTTAAAAATCTATAAATAAATAAGTAAATAAAATGTAGCAATTAAAATAATTTAAATAGGTGTCAGAAAGAGTATACATGCAGGATAACAGTAATAACATAATAATTTAAAATATTTAATGTAAATATTAATGTTCTTTTTTTGCACTGGATTTTATAGTTTGTTATTAATATCATTATATCAGATAAGTAGTTTTATCAGTTAAAATGTATTTTCCATTCCTCCTAAAATACATTATTATTATTATTATTATTATAAATTAAAATGGTATTATTTTAAATATGATTGATCCTTACAGCAGTATTAAAGATTATTATTATTATTATTATTAAATTTTTATTAAAATACATTTCATTCTTAAACCAGGAGATTTTATATTTGTTTTCATTTTAAATTTAAATTGTATTATATAACATATGATTTGTCCTTACTACAGTTTTACAGATTATTATTGATCTTCTTCTTCTTATCATTATTATTATTATTATTTTTAATTATTATTATTATTATGTATTTTTTAAATTAAAGTACATTTTATATTATAATTATTATACCAAGGTATTTTAGATTTATTAAATGTATTATTATTATTATTATTATTATTATTATTATTATTATTGACTACTTTTACTTACAAATACCTTTTCTCGTTAAGTAACTAACTGTACTTTTACATGAGTAATACTGGTATGGTAACAGTAACAGTACTTTTACTTTTTTATTTTAAATAATTAATATTGTTTTTGCATGAGTAACATTTTTAAAATTGCATTACTTTTTACTAAATGGTATTTCCATACAGTAAAATGTTTAATTATATGATATAATATTTTATATTTAATTTGTTAAGTAAATAGTTAATTTATAGATCCCATTATTATTATTATTACCCTATATATATAAATATATATAACATAAATCCGGACAGAGGGCCTGAGTGTGAGAAAGAGACAGGTTAAAAGAGTGGACAGGTGAGACTGATGATGTGTCCATGCTGACCATCAGCTAGGTGATGGGTTCAGCAGGCCGGTGATTGGAGCTGAAGTTCCTCAGTCAGACCTGATTGGACTTTGGGTTTTACTAAGTGACTGCTGACCAACCGGAGGTCAGGAGTAATGAAGAGGACTGATAGCAGATCAGCTTTGTCCATGGGGACTGGGACTCCAGATTGTTGAAGGGCTGATACAGGCCTGCTCTGAGACCAGAGACTGCTCTGAGACTTTACTTTCGATACAGCATTAAATTAATGGTACATTAAAAATAACAATACTATTCCTAAGTGACATTTTAAGATAATATCATCTTGAGCAACAGTACCTTAAAATGAGTAACTGTTTTAAAGTAAGGTTACTTATTTATTTATACTTATTTTATTTTCTTGTTTTATCCGTGGCTGTATCCTTGTGAAAGATGTGGGTGTGGCAGCCAAAGCCTATAATGAAATGCAACTTAATATATTTCTAAATACATTATTATACATAAGCTTTTTTTTATTTGAGTAATTATCTGTTAATTCAGAACTTGTCCTTTTACTTTTTTAATTATTAGTATATTTAAAAGTAGCCTGAGGATGACTCAGCGGAAACACATTGGCGTGTCAGCGTGTGGAACACCGACATACTGTACCCATACTGTATGGATTACCATTACCATGTGAGTGTGTCAGTGAAACAGCAGGTCTGTATTACAGCGAGAGGAAAAGCCTGTTGGATGGCTGACCTCGTCCACAGAACACGTCCTGACTGAACTGATCTGGATGATATGAATAATTTAGGAGACGCTAAAGAAGGCAATATAAATGCACACATATATTCTAATCTTTCAACTGCTCTTCCATAAAGGCTCTGTTTTCATCCAGCGCCTGCCCCCCGGGTTGCTAAATTAATCCGAAATGTATCTCTCCTCTATTCCGCATTCAAACTTATTCACATACGGATGCATAATGATTATTCTGAGATTAAATCCAGCCTGGGATTCGGCTTCCTTCGCTCAGCGCGTTCTTTTTCCCCTTCGCCTGACCTTAAGCTCAGCTGCAGGACCGTTTTTTGGGTAATTCACCCTGACACGTCTGCTCAGGCTTTATCTACACCTGACAGGGCCAACTTTCTTTTAACACCTTGTTACCTTCTGCCTGTACGTCAGCAAAGAGCCACAGCAACCTCAGCACTGACAATGCTTTCCCTTTCAGGTTTAATTGATCAATCATTTATGGTCAGATCAGGCTGTATTTAGGGGTCATGCAGCAATAAAATGACCCTAATCACACAAGTTGTTCTACCAAAGAACAGTTAAAGAAGCATAAAATGAATGTTTTGGAATGGCCAAGTCAAAGTCTGGACCTTAATCCAACAGAAATGTTGTTGAACAACCTGAAGCGAGAAGCTCATGAGAGGAAACCGGAGAATACTTTTACCACTCACAGATATGTAATGTTGGATCATTTTCCTCAATAAATAAATGACCAACTTTAATATTTTATGTCATTCCGTTAACTGGGTTTTCTTCATCTATTTTCAGAACCGGTGTGAAACTCTGATGATGTTTTATAGATTATGGAAGGAGACTTCAGACTCAGCTCATGATGCTGTGAATCACTGATTGGCTGAGCAGTGGCTCATTGTCATTTAAAGGAACAGGAGCTCAAAACCAATCGTTCTGGAAAGTGCTGTTTAGACAGTGGTGAGAAGGTGCCATGGTGTTCGATCCTATTCATATGAGAGGCTTATATGATCTCCATAACCTCAATCCACATAAAACTGGAGCCTCTATTTCTCTGTTTTAATGTCACATAAAGCACAAAATCCAGTGTAACCTCACAATCTTTAACTCCAGATCTTCTTAAATATACCAGATTTGTTTTTTATAATGCTTATGAATGTACTATAAAGGTCCACTCTAGGTGCTGTCAGTATCATACTTCATAAACTAATATTTAATCTGATCACAGAAAGATTTGATTGTAATCGAGTTAAATAAATAACTCTAAGCAATTCTTTCTAAACTGCTGCTTGAAACGTTTTGCTGCCTTTTTGTTTGGTGTTGATGAAGCGGATATAAACGTACATATTACATATAGAGTTTATATGTTTATACGATATGAAAATGATCCAATATTTGTTTTGATACAGGGCATTAGCTGCATTTATTGTTATATCTATGCCATTTTATTCATATAAACCAACGAAGAAAATGTTAAAGCTAAGGATTTCAAAGTGCACCCTGGAGATTTATAGAGTATTTACTAATATTTGATCACTTTTTCTTCAGCTTAAGCTTTCAATAGGCTTGCTTATGTGTGTGTGTGTAATGTTTGAGTTCAGAAAATATTTGGCAATCCGATTTCTGTGGGTGTAATATGTTAAGAGTTAAACAGCACAAATGAGAAACTGGGTGATGGAAATCAAGCAAAATACTCGTTGCTCAGAAATGTAAATGTACTCACAGAATAGTGATGGTGAGGAGAGCGAGTCGGACCGCTGGGTCGATGCACTGGTCCAAAGAGAAAGCAGATAAGACTCTGGTAACAGATGGTCCATAGTCTTCTGTTCATCTGGTCTCAAACAAAGAGCCGGGCGATGATTTAATGATCATTCGGGCCTCACCTATTATTTATATAGACATATAATCAAGTGGAAACCCATATTTCAGCCCCAAACGACAAACGCCAAATCCAGACCTCATCTGTCGCCTAGTCTCATCGACTGTACACCATAATGTGTTAAGCTACCAGCGACAACATTCATCCTATATCTGCTAAAATGAAAATAAACTTGTACACTGCAAAAACTATTTACAGAAACTATATCTTATATATGGACACAAGAATCAGAAAAAATAACTGGTGTCTTAATTGTACTTAATTTGAGCCCTAATTGACTTAAAATAAGGTCAACTTTTTAAGTGAGGGTGAGGGAATTCTTAAATAAAATAAGCAATAATTTCAGACTTTCAGTGACTTGTAAGACAACAATTCTTATCAGAGAAAAACGTGTTATTGCCTTGATATGACACCACTACACTTGCAATTTTTTTTTTTTTTTGCAGTGTAATATTTAACCATTACATAAATATGTGCAGATAAAAGCTAGTTATGTGTTTACTTGATGAACAGGAGAAAAATAAAACCTTAAAATATCAAAATGTACAAACATCACTAATATCAGTTCATGTAGCTCACTGAGCATAAACAACATTAGCACACATCTGTTGTGCTCAGAAATCAGTATAATGTCAGCAATTGATGTATAAATATCCAAACCTCTGCAAATAAAATAGTGTTTCAACTATTAAAGAAATAAAATCGGTTTGAGGTTTGTGATTTTTGCACACAGTTAGCACAGTGCTAAACTGGCTGCAAGCTTCCATTCCTTTTTCTTAGTTCCAATAGATTTGTAGCTCCAGTATCAAAAAACAAAGAAGCAACCTTTTACACAAACGTTTCTGGCTATGTTCTAAATTGCATAAAATTGTATTAAACTCTATATTCAACAGCTAAATAGATAACAGTTAACAATTGTGAGCTAGCGATTTTGTTCAATGCTATTAGGGACACGTGCTAAATAGCATCTAACTTAGGATAGCGTCTAACTCATTTACTCAGCAGTGGAAGTGTCTTGTTTAAATTTTTATATTGTTTGAGTTTTGTTTAACACCAAAACAGGTAAAAATCACTGTATAATAGTGTATCATTAGCATACGGCTAACAGGCGCGCTAAGTAGCAGTATGGCTAAATAGGTGACGGTTGGAAATTTCAGAATAAAAGTCTTTATTTCATATTATTAAATGATCTCAGAGATCGATTTAATAACAGTCAAACATCAAAATATTTCGTAACAGTCATCAATCGATGTGAGTGATGTTAGCACACAGCTACAGGACAGCTAAGCTTTAAAGAGTTTACAGCATTAGCACTATCATTAATAATCTTAATAAATCTGCACTCATTTGAGTTAATATTTATTTCGTAGCTCTGTTATCTTTGCATATCCATATTCAGTGCAAAATTATCTGACCAGTCTGATTATTAGCTGACTGCAAATCTCGACTAGTGTCTCCTGATCAGTGCTGATCTGTTGCTGGTTTAAACTGGACACAAGGTTTAAAGAAACAATTCACACAATTAATAAAAACTGTACAAAAATACAACTAACAATTTAGTGTACGTGGCTAAACGATCCTGAAAATCCAGCTGTGAGGTGACATGAGGCATGATCGTGGCACACTTTGGGTGGCGCGTGGCGTACCCGCTGTCGACCTGAGACGCAGGTTAATTACCGGACTGATCCAAGCGCTGATAAAAAGCAGCATGAGCTTCCAGTCCAACAGGAGCAGCAGGTCGCAACACTGACAGATGCCCTATTACAATGTTAATGATTCCCGAACCCCCGCAAATAATTACATTCAAAGCTTTTCCTTGTAGCACCACAATACGCGCCACGCCAGAAGATGGCTTTCCTAGATGACAGCTGGGAACATGCGTGGCACGAGCCAGTCGAGTCCCTCAGCACCACCTCACTCGCCTTTGTCCTCAGGCTGAGCCGTGCAGCCACCGTACCAACACGTTGCAGATTTTCGGCACTGATAGAGGCGAGATTGCTCCATTTAGCTGCACTGTGCGCTCTCATCTCAGGCCTTTAATGCTCCCTGAGATCTGATAGATCCACTCCTCCTATTGTTCACCCCTGGCGTGGTTATATTGAGCTCCGAGGGTAACAGGTGCAGCTCCAAAAAGAGGGAGGAAGCATTTTCATACTGCGGCGGAGTCATATGCACAAATAGCATTGCATGGACTGGACTGGGTGGTTTATTCCAGAATTAATTAGTTAGTATAAAAATAATGAAAAATTACTTCTAAACGAAGCCCGAAAATTTGCATAAAAATAATTTAATTACGCGAAAAGTACTAGTCAAGGTTTGAAAAATGATAAACAACACAATTAAGACACTCTTTTGTTCTAGCATTATATCAGGGTTATTATTTCAGGGTCACATGGCAAATGTTTATGATCCATAAAATAAAGTATAATAATTTCATACTGGATTATCCTAAAGGAAAACTGAAAATCACTGCAGGAACAACCCAGAGTGAACTTTTTCTAACCCATAAATCCAAAATCTACTCAACTGCTTGTGCTAGACCCAGTCTTTGAACGGGCTTTTGGCGAAGCAAAAATATGAATGGATAGACAAGTTAAAACTCGGGACAAGACCTGGAGTCAAAAACAAAAATCAGTGAGATGAGAGTGGGACCCTCAAAGATAGAGGATGCTCAATCAGAGATAACGATTCAGGGTGCCTCTGAATGGTTGAGCTGAGCCTCCCCAGTTCGTATCCCACCTCAGGTGGGGTAGGTTTTGTCTGTCATTTACATTTACATTTACAGCACTTAGCAGACGCTTATCCAGAGCGACTTACAATTGATACAGTCATACAATCCAAGCAATTGTGGGTTAAGGGCCTTGCTCAAGGACCCAACAGTGGCAGCTTGGCAGAGGTGGGATTTGAACCCTGGACCTTTTGGTCCATAGTCCAGTACCTTAACCGCTAGGCTACCACAGTCTGTCGGTCAAACTCTGGTCTGTTCCAAAGTTTATGATACATTCAAAACAAAATGAACTAGTTACGGGTTCATTATGAGGTTATGATACATTTTTGTCAATGATGGTCAATTATAAGAACTTAAAGATGCTCAATTAAAATTTTTTTTGAATGAGCCAAGTTCTGATCTGGGGCAAAAGAAAAGCTCAAATAAAGGAGAAAAAGCCATTTTGAGAACATTAAAAACCTTCTACACATTTCATGTACATTACATTATAAAGGGACATTTCCAGTCATATTAACCCAGGAGAATAATCCAAATCCATGCTTGACAAATAATGTGACTTTTAACAATTTAAGACAAGGAATTATTTTCCACAACATTATCTTGCCTAGCGCTGATCTGCATGCCTCTCTATTCAAACTAGATTCAAAACTTTTGTACTCCATGTAGATCAAAAACCTTGAATATAAAAACAACTCATTAAAATCGGTTGAGAAATAATTTGGTTATTATGCTTTTTAACCAAAAAAACGCATCTCTTCCGTTCACTTGTATTTGTTTACAAGCCAGTCTTGCCTGGACCAATATGGCGGACTTGTTGACGTATTGCAGCAATGAGCCGAAGCAGCCAATGCAGCCTCTAGGTACTGTATATATGTCTTTGGTTATGAGAGAGGTCAGAGCATGGGATTCTGGGAAATGTAGTTTAGATGTACATGTAGGTGATAGAAGATACAATCCAGCAGATGTTTGATCTTGTTGTGATCATGTAGATCCGAGGAACAGAAAGGTGGGGTCGCCTCTTCAGGCCGTCTCGGCGTTGTCTCCGGGAACTAATCAACAAAATGTAAAGAACAGGGTGGGGAGGATGGCGCTACCGCAAAGGAGAGAAATCAAGAGAGCAAAGGAAATCAAAGAAGCAGAACATGGAGGATTTATTTTTGAACCCCCTGTCCTTAGAGCGTATTAATCTTCCCGTGACCTTCTGTGCGGCCACGTGACCGAGAGCGATACCACACTTCCGCACTGCACCATCGTCACATTAAATATCACCTGCCCTGATTAATACCAACTTATTAAAGCCATCAGCGAAACAATGGCCAGCCAATGAGCTATGGAGGTATTCAAACAGTACATTAAATGATGCTGTTTGCCTTATTGACAGTGATGGAGAGGGTCTGCAGGGTCCGAGGCGGTCATCCCTACACCCCCCGCCGAACACCAGACACGTTCGAATTCCCCACTGCATGCCCCTTCTGGGATGCCCCCGGTTTCTTATGGATGACTTCCATTTAAAAGCTGATATTGCCACTGTGTGCAGAGCGTCGCTGCGTTGCTAAGCTAAGCACATGGTTCCTGTTCATACGTGACGTGATTCGGGAAGGGAATTTCAACACCACATAGAAACGTGGCTCAAATTGGAAAATATCCAATTCAATGTGTTTAGGGGAGCTCAAGTACCACTAAATTGAGTCTCAGCACCCCTAAAAATAAGAGTAAAAAGTCGTTTTTTGTTGTTTATTTTAAAGTGAAGTACTATATAAGATGAAAAAATGTCAAAACCATAGAAAGTATATGGTTTAAACATAATATTTAAAAAAATATACGTCCTGTTTTGTTGTTTATTTTAAAATGAAGTTTATCTACATAAAATAAAAAATGTAAAAACCCTAAAAAATATATGGTTTAAACATAATATTTTTTTAAAATGAGAGAAAAAAGTTCTTAAAAGTGTAAAGTTGTTTTAAAGTGAAGTTTGTCTACATAGGATAAAAAAATTGTCAAAACTCTAGAAAGTATATGGTTTAAACATAATATTTTTTAAAATAAGAGTAACAAGTCGCTTTTCATTGTTTCTTTTAAAGTGATGTTTATGTACAGGTCATACTGGTCTTATGGGACATCACATTTTCTAAAGGTACTACGGTCAGTAGGCCGGGTGCAAGGCGGGAACCACCCCAGGATAGGGTACTCATACTGAAAGACTTTAGAGATACCAGCTGACTAGATGCATGTTTTCTGAATGTGGGATGAAAGCGGAGTAAACCCAGGCAGACAGGGGGAGAACATGCAAACTCCACCCAGGCAGCGACCAAGACGTTTTAAATTTGCTGGACGTTTTGCTTTTGGTTGTTTCTATTTTCGATGTTGATGTTCGATGTAAACGTGTTTTTTGCACCAGTTATCTGTAAAACAGCTTCTGAAACCTGAGCTAAATAAAATTAGTTTGAACTCTAATTCCAGTAAAGATTTAGTGTAAATAAAACGTTCTAAATGAGACTGATCCTGATATTCAGGGCGGATCCGTCATGAAATGTGGAACTGTTTACAGAAAGTTTGTCCGTGATTGATCTGTATGCAGGTGCTGCACTCTAACATAAGCCTCTGTGTGTGTGTGTGTGTGTGTGTGTGTGTGTGTGTGTGTGTGTGTGTGTGTGTGTGTGTGTGTGTGTGTGAGCGCACACTCATAATGTGGGCAAACATCAGGCTCAGCTGGCACGTTAACGTTAATGCCCGTAAACAGGATTATGTGCAGAAAGGATTTGGACGCTAAGCGTTTAGTGCTAATTAGATTTCTTTATCTGAGGGATGAATTTGGTGTCAGCGGCACAAGCTTCACCTCTGGAACCGTTAGTTCCTCATAATCTAGTTCCTCATAACGGTTAGCTCCTCTTGGCTTCCCAAAATGGAACTTAAACGCAGAATGACTGAACTTTAATTAGCTAAACGTCTTTTTATCCATCAGTCAGAATCAGATTCCAGTTTCAGTACCAGATGTTCTAATTCCAGTACCAAATGTCACACTTTCAGTACCCAACATGCTAATTTTCCTGTTCCAGTATGAAAAGTTCCAGTTCCAGAACCAAAAGTTTCCAATGCCACTAGCCAAGTTACTCTTATGTAACCTTACCCAAAGTATCTGATAAGCTGGTTCTGTTTTAGAAACTAGTACCAACAAACTAGTTCCGGTACCACATGTTGCATCTCCAGTACAGTAACTAAACGTACCTGCTGGACAGTGTGTAACAGAACTAAGTGGACCTAACAGGACATTAATATACCTCATCAGGACCCTAATACCTAACATTTCCAAATGGTACCTTATCAGTACCTAACAGGACCTGTCAGAACTAACCATGTCTAATAGGACCTAACAGTGCCTAAGGGCACTACCTAACAAGAGTTAACTCAGTAAATAAGGGAAAGTAACAGGACCTAATGCAACCTAATGGGACCTAACAGGACTTACAGCATAACCTAACAGAATCTAACAGTACTTAACAGAACCTAACATGACCTAACAAATCATAGCAGGACCTAATGAATCATAACAGGACCTAAGATGACCTAACAGTACTTAAGGGCATTTAACACGATTTAACAGAAGCTAATGAGGTGTAACAGTGCCTAAGAAAACCTAACGGTGCCTAAGGGCACTACCTTACAGGACTTAACTATTGGAAACTTAACAGGACCTGACAGACCAAGGTAGTACCTACTGGGACTCAACAGCACCTAAGGTTACCCAAAATGACCCTAAAAGGACCTAATAGCACCTAACAGATCATAACAACACATACGTGGTCCTAAAAATGCTTAACGGTACTTAACAGGACCTAATAGTACATAAGAGAACCTAACAGGACTTACTGGAAAGTAAGGGAACTTAATAGGACCTAATGGTACCCAATGGGACCTAACATGACCTAATAGGACTTAGCAAAGTGTAACAAGTCATAAGAGGTCCTAACAGTGTTTAAGTGTACTTAACAGACCATAACAGACCATAAGAGAACCTAAAAAGACTTAATGGTAAGTAAGGGAACTTACCGGGACCTAACATGACCCAAAATGACCTAATAGAACTTAACAGAAACCAACAGAACTTGAAATGAGTTAACAGGACCTTATGGGACCTATTATGATGTAAGAGGATCTAGCCATAGGGTAAGGATGGGTCCTGCTGGTCCTGTTTGTACTGAGTTTGTTATATAATACTTAAAATAAAAATTAAACTAAGTGACTGAATGATATTCAGGGTATGTTCTAGAACAGTTCTGTTGGTTCCTGCTTGTTTCAGTTTTGAGTGGTCAAGTGTCCTGTGTAACTATAAAACAGTTTAGGAGGGCATATTCGGGGGCATGAAAAGATCTTACATGAAGCAGTCAGACCCAGCTAAGCCTGGCGTTCATCGTGGGCTTGACTTGGGCTTCACGTGGGCCTCAGCTGGCATGGGTATAAGCAGCGTCGACGGTAGCAATGTCCTCCTACCCCTCTCCACACACCGTGCTTCCCCGGCCCATTCATCACCCAGACGCCGCTGACAGTGACGGATGGGTCAGGCCCAGGACTGGCACCACACCAGCGGCAGAATCATACGGCCCGCGAGCCCACTGACAGCTGGAGCGCCGTGTCAAGTGGCGGAGAGACGGCAGCCATTAATAATCGACGTCACGTGACGCGAACGATGCGCCGGTGTCGCCGGGGACGCCGTTCAGACCCGGAAGGGAGGTGTCACGCTGGGTGGAGGTGACAGTCATGCAGGCCTTCTCTTTAATCAAGTGAGTGAGACGGGGTAATGAATGGATCTCACCCAAATTGAGAGAGGGCAGAGACGAGGTGCCTAAATAAGGAGTGTTTTTAATAACCAGATGTGGTTTAACTCGGCCTCGTGGTTGATGCTCCGTCAGAGCGTTGTCAGTCCTGAATTATTCGCTGGAGGTCATTCGACGTATCTGTTATGCAGAGCAGAATGAGGGATAGATTCATTTAAAGAGTGTGTTTTAATCAGAAAAAGGCCACCCAGCTAGATCTTTGGACAGGATCAGCACTAAAGAGATGTTTAATGGTAAACCTGTACAGCTCCTTAGCTATCTACGTGTATACTTCACCTTCCAGGATTGATGCCCAGTGAGATAAGGAGCTGATATGGATTCAGACGCTGCATCTCCAGAGCGCTTTAAGGCCTTTTCACTCTGAGTACAATTTTTAACATGGCAGGACCTTCACACCAAGTGTGACGTTTTTTTGTCTAAACTCTCTAAAAACTCCCTGCTTTTTTTGCTTTCTTTAACTTCCCTTCTTTTAACATGTTGGAGATTTCTCCGAGTCTTTCTTACAACGTCAACTTAAAAAAAACAAAGACAAGACTGAAGATGAGGGCAGGAAGCTCTCGTTTGTGTTTTTGTGATCATGAACAGATCAGAATGCACTTAGATAAATAATCAGACGCTTCCATCCAATCCCTGTGAGCTTTATCTCCATCATTCTCCAGTCTTTCAGTTCTATTCCACCAGATATTTTCTTTAATATCCATGTTTTTAGAGGCAGCCTGTTGCTCGTCCTATAAGCTCTTGATGAGCTGTTCTGCCCGGCAACCGAGCTCTGGTTGGTCAGCCTGATTTTAACAATGCAGAAATTAGAACAGGCTCCGATTAAGCATTTTACGCAGTGTCGTGGTAAGACAGTTTTGGACTCGGTGTGAAGGCTGGTGTTAATGTACGCGTGTTCTTTTTCAAAATGTAAAATCGTACACGGTGTGAAAAGGCCTTTATGCTGGATGTTGGAGCTTTTTCAAGAAAAAACCTTCCAGTTCTTTAAGAGATGAAGCAGACAGAGAACTTTACAAATCACAAAACAAGGCTTGGTTTGAGCTGATAAAAAGGTAACAGTAATGCAAATAACCACTCACTACAACCCAAGGTATGCAGAAGAGCATTTTTGATCAAACAACACGTAGACCCTTGAAGCAGATGGACTACAGCAACAGAAGATCACACTGGGTGCTAATACAGTTTTTATGTTATTATTTTTAAACACTTTATATATAGTCGTCTTAACCCTGGTTGTCCTTGTAAGGAAAACACAGCTCCATAAACAACACACCTCACCTTGGCAGAAACTGGATACCAACCAGAGACGTTCAGCATTTGGAACCAATTCTCCACCTACTGGTCTGTTTCCCACCTCTGGTGAGGTGAGGTCTGTCAGTTTGGCACCATTTTAAAGTCCAGCAGGTTCCCTTGTGCCATGTATAGTCCAGACGTTTTGGGTTCTTGCACCTGTGCAAAATCCGATGAAGTTCAGGCTGTGCTCTGTACACTTTCCGGTTGCCAGGGGCTTATCTCTGAGGCTCTGTGCCCCTTGAGCTGGGGACTGGGTCTATGGTTGTCTGTGGGAGCTCCTTGTTCCTGTAATGTGTCGGGAAAAGGGTTTGCACCACAGGACTTGCTTCTATAAAATGATTTTCCAAAGGATTCTCATAACATTTTGAATCCTCTGTCATACCTAACAGTTACCAGACACTGAGATCTTCCTTTGGCAATAGAAATCCATCCAGGGCTCTGTTTTTTTCTCCTTTGGTACTGGGTCCCAGCAACACTCGATCGGCTCTGTGTCTGTACTTTTGAAAGCTCTGTTAGTTGCCTCACGTTGCTTTGAAAGTGCCAAAACTCTTTAGCTGACACACTGGTAACTGAAGTAAGTAGCTGTGATTGTGTGACAGTGTGTAGGTTCAACACTGGATTAGCGAGATTCTGAGATTCTTTCGAAATGAATAAAGAATAACTTTGAAAAAATAAAGCACAGCTCTGAGGTGATCTGAGGTGTGAGACTTGAGAGTGGAGTGATTTAGCTACCGCTCCTGAGCTGGATTTAATTTCCAAAGTCGTTCACGTCAGCTCGGCCGCTCCTCTCAAATCCATATTTGCTTTCGCGTGTCACGCACAGGCGGAATATTAATGGGAACGGGAGCAATCTAGAGGCTCCGAATCAAAGCTCTAATGCATTTCGGCTGGGTGACGCCGGCGCCGATTTGTAATTTCACCGTCATAACTAATGGGCGAAGAAATTGATCAGCGAGGTGCTGTTTTCGCATTCGTCTTGTGTACTGGTTCGCTCTCACTCTTCAAACTGATGGACCTCGACTGTCCGCCCCATGTTCTCTGCTAATTTTAAAGTGGAGATCCACGGCCAAAGTCCTCCATAAATGTGATTATTATGACTTACTGCCTGTTAAACAGATCTCTAATCTCTCTCTCTCTCTTTTGCTGACTTATGAATTGTGAGGTCTTGAAGATGGCCATGTAAAAAACATTCATCTTCTCTGCTTGTGTCAACAGAGCATCGGCTCCCTGTGCACACCAGAGAATCGATACACAACAACTAGCCATGTGAAATATTGTAGCACCAGTCTGAATGAACTCCATTTCACTCCACACTTTACAAATCAAAGTCTTTACTAAAGGCAGATTTCCTTCAAAAGGATTGTATAGGGAAAGAATTGTACACTACTTGTCTGATTCCTTCACTATTCTGTGAATTATATATGTATATATA